>CM074957.1:13376485-13415199 GCA_037577455.1 Pangasius macronema
GTAACCAGTTCACTGGTTGTCCTTTCTTGGACCACTTTTGGTAGTTACTAACCACTGCATACCGGGAACTCCCCACAAGACCTGCCGTTTTGGAGATGCTCTGACCCAGTCGTCTAGCCATCACAATTTGATCCTTGTCAAAGTCGCTCAGATCCTTACGCTTGCCCATTTTTCCTGCTTCCAACACATCAACTTTAGAACTGACTGTTCACTTGCTGCCTAATATATCACACCCCAATGGACAGGTGCCATTGTAATGAGATAATCTATGTTATTCACGTCAGTGGTTTTATTGCTATGTTCTTTTTTGACCAATCATAGCGAACCCCTTTGCTCACATGTGAGCATGATATCTGAAGAACTCCTGAACTTTTCAGCACACATCACACCAGCAGAAAACCAGCCATCATTATAGCCATCATTCTTTCACGATGATAGAAATTATCTGCACATGAAAACTAAGATATCACGATAGGTACAGTTTCTCTTCCAACTTTAGTCCCCGTCTGACCAATCGTCCCCTATTAGGATCATGACCGATACAGGTGACGAATACACAGCTTCACTGACATCTGTGAAAACCTCGCAGCTTTTCTCATCTATAATGCACTGCTGTGAGGCCTTGCCTGCAGCCCATAAAATATTAATGAGAGCCAGTGCTGCATGAGTCACACAGAGCCCATTGGGATACAAGCCAAGAGCTGAGTGTGTCAGTCTCGTTGGAATAAAAGTGCAAATGTGGGGTCACTTCCTGTGGTAAATATGGTAATACGTGTAGATGTATAGACCAGAGAGAGCATTTAATAACATTAATAACATTTTGTGCTTTCAGTAAAGTATAAGTAACTCTACTGCAATTTGTAAGTATGGTTAAGTATAATTTGCAAAAAATATAATGTGATGGGCAAAGTACAAAGCACAAAAAATTTTTTTTTTCAAAATTTATTTAAAATTCTTTTACTAATGTTTTAAAAGTTTGCAAAGGTTTATCTTTCTCTAAATTAAGCACATTTATTTTTATTACTCCTAAATGATTACATTAATTTGAACCTAGTTATGCCCTATTTCTTCCATCCACCCCAATCAAGATGGTCATGCGCTCATTAAAGAAAGATTAGACGTATACCCTGGAGGAAGTGTAGTCTTTACTGCTTTGTCGACAAGAACAGGATGTCTGCAGTGTACAGAGGCAAGCTGATTCATCTTTTAAGAGAATTTGTGTTGTGAAAGTTTTGGCCCTGACAGTCGGGCAGGTCCAGAACATATGTAAAGCCATTTCTTTCCAGTATCCACTGTCAATGTTGATGTTACATGGTCTTTCAGTGCTTTCATTTGGATTTGTTTGAACATGATACTGTAGACATTATCTCTGAGTTAAAAATAAGGAACTGCACTGAGTTCCTGGAGGGGAAAAAAGCTTTCTGAGACAGAGAACATGTTATCAGTGACAAGGAAAAATTGTCTGGTTTTGCAGCCAAGCAGTGATATTTTAAACAGAGGTTTAAAGAGGTTTAAAGAAGTGCACCAGGATGTTTGCCTTTATCTGGGGCTATATTGGCTATCTGTGTACCAGGAATTCAGGGTGACATCACACTAAATGCGATCCTACCAGTCTTCCCTGCAAGAAGATACTCATAGAGTTACTACACAGGCAAGTCGAGGGTCAAATAACACATACTGTCCCAGAACTCTGGTTCAGCTTCATTGGAGATGAACCTCCGGTCACAGGGTTATGGACCATGTATCATAGTCATTAATTGGGGTAAGTACTGTAGGGGGTATTAATGTCTCTTTAGCATTCCTGAGCATTCCTGTATATTTATATTTGTTAATGTTGTCCATTACCATTTCATAGAAATAATAATCAGACATAGTCGAGCACCTCCTTATAATAATCTTATAAATAGTTTATTTTCCTCTCTGATCCTGATGCCAAAGAGGTCAATGCTGAAAACGTGATCAAAGTATGTTAGGTTAACCTTTGTATGATCCCCAGTTTTGGGCTTTGAAGAACAATAAAAGCATAATGTAACCTGATCGTATGTTGGGCACATATCCAGGTTATTGTATGACAAATAAGCAGTCCATTTTACACCACACCATTTTCATACAGATGAAATTACTTCCTTATGGGAGCCATAAAATCAAGCCAGACAGCGCAATGGCAAGTGACATACTGGATGTTTTCCTTACTTGTTTCCTTATTTGATTTCTTTGCTGCTGTTTTAGAGGGAATCCTGATAAGTGTGACATATGGGGGAACACGCCGCTCCACCTGGCCGCTTCCAATGGCCATCTCAACTGCCTGTCCTTCCTGGTGTCCTTTGGTGCAAACACATGGTGTTTAGACAATGACTACCACACGCCTCTGGACATGGCTGCCACCAAGAACCACATGGACTGTGTACGCTACCTGGACTCCATTGCTGCCAAGCAGACAGCTCTCAACCCCAAGCTGGTGGCCAAGTTGAAAGACAGAGCCTTCCGTGATGCCGAACGTCGCATCAAAGACTGTGTCAAGATGCAGCGCAAGCACCACCGCCGCATGGAGCGCAAGTTCCAGAAGGAAGCCACAGATGCTTCGCTTTCTGATGCCATGAGCTTCTCCAGCTACACCAGCAGCACTTTTAGCCGCAAGCTGCACCCCTTCAACACTGCCACCAGTGTGCCATACTCACAGGTCAGCTTTGTTGATGGCTTTCAAAATACTGGAAATGCCTTTAAGAATAATTACTTTTCTTTGTGTGTCAAGTATTTGTTGTGTAGTCTATGTGAGACTGTAGTATTAAAGCTATACGAATCGAAGCTTAAAGCTATTATGGTTTCTAATGTTCCAGGCTACCCTCCATGCCACAGCCAGAGGCAAAACCAAGATCCAGAAGAAGTTGGAAAAGAAGAAGCAGGGTGATGGGACCTTCAAGATCTATGAGGATGGAAGGAAGAGTGTGCGCTCTCTTTCTGGTCTACAGCTGGGTAATGATGTCATGTTCCTAAAGCAGGGTACCTACGTGAACCCAAAAGACCGCGGTCGGCGAAATGTCCGTGATATGTTCCCACGGGACAACGAAGATGCCATCTCGCGTGCCATCAGCGAGCCAGACCTGCATGGGGCAGACATGGACCACTCAGAGATCAGCACTGACTCGGGCCATGACTCGCTTTTCAACCGGCCAGGCCTGGGTACCATGGTCTTCCGGCGGAACTATGTGAGCGGGGGACTCTTTGACATAGGCTCTCGTGATGAGGGCAGCATGGCCGGCAGTGCGAGGGCACCAAATGTCCGTCTGCGCAGCCGCCTTCAGCGATCTCCCAGTGTAGATGATGATAGTATAGGCAGTGCTCGAAGCCTCCAGGCAAGGAACATGGAAGAGCTTCCCTGGGATGAGGTGGAATTAGGACTGGATGATGACGATGAGCCAGAGAGTAGTCCACTTGAAGTATTCCTGGCTGCGAATTGCATGAACGAGTTCATCCCTATTTTTAAGCGAGAGAAGATTGACCTGGATGCACTGCTGCTCTGCTCTGACAGCGACCTCAAAAGCATCCACATTCCCTTGGGACCCCGTAAAAAGATCATTGATGCGTGCAAAAGACGCTACCTGTGGTAACTCCTAGGGCTGTCGTATCTTCTGTGACTCAACATTCAACTGGGGTACAACAAAGAATTTAATAAGACACCTAAAAATCATGCAAAGAGCAAGTATGTCACTAGGGATTAATATTATGGGATTAGTGTTATTAGCCTTCATTTTGCCTCGCTTAACTACGCACAGCTTTTTTTAAGCTCATAGTGGACCAAATTTTACCACCACTCGAAAACTAAAAAGTCTCATCAGGTATCAAATGATATGTCTAACAGTTTCACATGTGGTAATCAGCTGTATGCTATTTCTCTTTACAGATAGCACAAAGGACTTGTTACTCTGTGATTTTGGCCATACCGATGGTACATCGCGATTCATGTGCAACAGGACAGAAAGTCGCTCACACTGAATGGAAGTGTAACTCTTGTGTGGATTTCAAACAAACAGTGGTGCATGTCCCTTTACCATAGGAATAAATTTTGAATATGACAACCGTACCTGCTTGACTGGCACACACAGCAGTAACAGCTGAATCAAGCTGAGGTTCCATGATTGCCATAGATAACAGTAAAAATCCTGCTGAAATCCCTGATGAAGTCAGACCCAATCAGCATTATTCTCATGATGTGTCTGCCCCTGTGGGGCAAGAGTCTTAGTGCCTGTGCTTCCAGTGCATGCACATATCTCTGTAAATTGTAATTTCATGCGTGTTGCATTGTATTATAAGATATTTTTATTTCATAAACGTAGAAGATTATGCTGAATATGAGGCATGGGCAGATTTGAAAAGCTTGGGCTTCAAATCCAGGAACTTTTTACACACTGCCTAACACAGATTATAGGTCGCCAATATAAATGGCAACAAATGTGGGAACACTGTCTTTACAGATCAACGAATGCCTGAACTTTTTGACCTCCATTAGTTTGTTTACATTTGTCAAGCCATACTTATGTTAAAGATTTGGGGCATAGGTATTTTTGTTGAGATATAAATCGTACTTCTTGCTGATTTCTGTTTTTGTCTTTGTTTTGTTTTTTCACTCATGCCATGTTACAACAGAGAAATTTTCTTTCAATGTACTATTAATCTCACATAAACCTATGTATATTTGATATACAGTACATGTATAGATTTCAATACATTCCATCCCAAATAGTATGTGCTATCTCTTGTACATAACTTTTGTTCATGTGTTTTATATCATTTCATAAAACCTAGCAATAAAAGACGCGAACTATTACTGAAAATCCATGAAATTTTATATTATTTTTATGGGCATACTTGAAGACAATAAACTTGTAATATGGCTGTTTCAGTGAACAGTTTTGTAATAGTAGATCATGTAGAGTTATTATATCTCATAAAATAACAAAACTATAATGGAATAAAAACTCTAAACATTTAAAACTATTTTAAAAACTGTATGTATAGATTATATCCTCTATATACAGTATAATCTAATGTACAGATCTGCATGTACGAAACTGTTGTATTGGCTAGTTGACTATCAATAAATGTGTGGAGAAACATAACATGCAGATGCTTCCAGAAGTTTACTGCATGATATTAAGTGATTAACCAATTAACATCCTAACATGCTCAGTGACTTGTACAAAAAATTCTAAGCAGCCCCAGTAGACCTTGATTTTGGACCAAGATAGCAAGAGAAAAAGATTTGTGACTTTGAAAGAGGGTTTATTATTTTCACACCCATATGTGGTTCTCCCCCAAACTCCCAAACTGATACCTCACAGATGGAACCACACAGTTGTCTAAAATGTCTTTGTATGCTGTAGCATTAAAATTTCCCTTCACTGGAACTAAGAGGTCCAAACATGTTCCAGCATGAAACACAAAGAAAGGTCCATAAAGTCATGGGTTGCCAAAGTTGAAGTGGAAGAACTTGAGTGGCCCGCACAGAGCCCTGACCTCCACCTCACTGAACAACTTTGGGATGAGTTTGGAACACCGACTGCGCACCAGTTCTCCTCACCTAACATCAGTACCTGATTTCACTAATGCTCTTCTGGCTGAAGCAGCAAATCCCCACAGCCACGCTTCAACATCTAGTTGAAAGCCTTCCCAGAATGAGTAGAGGTTATTATAACTGCAAAGGGGGACAAAATCTGGAATGGGATGTTCAAAAAGTGCATATGGGTGAATTGGTCAGGTCTCCACAATATAGGTGGCCATATAGTGTATGATAAATGACATGAAGATTACAATATCGTGTTATCTTTTTACAGTAGACAAAACCATGTTATTTTGCTTTGAAATGCTATTATCTATGTCTTTATAACAGTAGCCCCTATCACTGAGCTCTTGTTACTAGCTAATACTGAGTGCTTATCAATGGTTATCACTGCTTACAGAGCTGGCCAGGGTAAAATGATCACACATTAAATGGCTCCACGAAAAAAAAAAAAAAACGCTATGATGCCAACTAGAGTCATCTACAGTATGTTAGTAATACCTTGTAAAATTGCAAAAGCTGCTTACATCATGTTTACTTCTGACAAGTGTCACTTGAGTTGTTACGTAATACACTCTATCTTTAAAAGTAGGCTAGCAATACACTATAAGATCGAAACGAGCACAAGAAGTGTCGTATCTCTATTTAGATTTGTTCGTCACACGGAGAGGTCTCTTCCTCTTTCCACCTCATCCTACCTTGTATACAAGCTACACAAAAACAGAACTGATATACTTGACACAACGCCTATTTATCGCATGTAGCAGTAATCTTATATCAGCTAAAAGACCATATCAAGGTGTAACAGAGGACATTGTGCAACCTTGTAGGATGTCCGGATATGTTGCAAAACCATTGATTTACCCTCCCAATTTCTCGAGATAAATAGCAATAAATAGCAAAATCATGACCAGTTTACCTGTAGATTATTAAACAGGTCTCCAATCATCAGTATAAACATTTAAAAACATATCTAGTTAAATGAATTTAGGAAGCACAACTGAATTATATTGTCAAATGTCACCATGATCTTGTTTATGTGAAGATATTTACATAATCATAGAGTCTAAACAAATGTCATCCATTCTTATTTATTTAATCTTTAAGCATTTAGACATTTAGTTCATCTGTATTGGTATGAGCAATTCATTTGTTGAACTATTGACATTAATGAGAATTTACACCTTGAATGAGCACTGATGCCTCACACCTCTGGGGTTGGGGGTTCAAATCCCGCCTCCACCCTTAGTGTGCAGAGTTTGCATGTTATCCTGTGCTATGGGGGTTTCCTCTGGGTACTCTGGTTTCCTCCCCTAGCTCTTCCAAATTGTCCATAATGTGTGTGTGTGTGATTGTGCCCTGTGATGGGTTGGTACCTTGTCCAGGGTGTCCCCTGCCTTGTGCCCTGAGTCCCCTGGGATAGGCTTCAGGCTACCCTGCAACCCTGTGTAGGATATGTGGTATGGAAAATAGATGGATATTCCAGCAATGCTGATGATTGTTTACTCTAAACACACTTTAATGTCTGACATTACAGTCCATGTGAAGGACCTGTATCTACTGAAGAGGATGGATAGAAAAGCTTGACCTTGGTCTCACACACAAACACGTCAACATGCACACACTTGTTAGCAGTAGAAGGGTAATATCAGTAGAGTGAGGAAGTATCTGTGAAGACAGAGCTTGTTAGTTTACGGTGGATAGAGTTACAGAGTTAACACATGAGAAGAAACATCATTTATCTCTGTTCGAAGACAGTGAAGATCCAAGAAAAACCTTCTTTCGCTAATGTTTTGTCAGAAACCTCCTTGGCCTTCGAGAAAGCTGGCTTTATAATTTGAAACCGTTCAGTTATAAATACAATTTTTTATTAGGAAGAAGGAAATAAATGGGGTGTAAATGTATTAGTCTTTTCTGGGAAGTCTTTTTTTTTTCCATCCTGGAACTACATTCAAACAGGAACCATAAAAGTCTTTACTGTTAAAGATGCACACAAGGAAATGTCAGTACTTGCTTTGGCACGCTTGTAGCACCAGAGGTCAGAAATGTGCTACAGCAGAAATGTTCACAGCCAAGGAATAAACTGATAATGCATGTTGACTAGAATAATGATATATTAGAAAAGTATAAACTGCATTTTATCCCTTTTACCTGCTGTGATTTGCTAAAATGTGTGATGTATAGTCACCTCCAAAAGTATTGGAAAGTAAGGCCAATACTTTAGTTTTTCAATACACCAAAGACATTTGGGATTGAGATTAAAGCATTTCAGAATTTCAGCTCTCATTTCCTGATATTTACATCTAGATGTGTTAAACACCTTAGAACGTGGCACCTTTGGTGGCAGACCACCCAATTTTTAGGTGAGCAAAAGTATAGGAACGGTTAGTCTTAAAGTAAATGAAAGTAAATATCACTTAATATTTGGTTGCATATCCCATTAACTGCATCAAGCTGGCTTCCCACTGACCTCACCAGACTGCTGCATTCTTCTTTTGTGATGCTTTCCAGGCTTGTACCACAGTTTTTCTCCCTTCAGTCTGCTTTTCAGGAGGTGAAATGCATGCTCAATTGGGTTAAGGTCAGGTGATTGACTTGGCCTTTGACCAGTCCTTTGTTGTGTTGACAGTGTGTTTTGGGTCATTGTCTTGTTTCATGATGAACTTCCTCCCAATTAGATCAGATGCATTTCTCTGTAAATTTCCAGACAGGATGCTTCTGTAGACTTCTGAATTTATTCTCCCTTCATGAGTTACAAAGCCCAAGCAATGATACTACCTCCACCATGCTTGAGCGATGACCTTGTATGTTTTGGGTCATGAGCAGATCCTCTCTTTCTCCACACGTTGGCCTTTCCATCACTTTGGTAGAGGTTACTCCTGGTTCCAGGTTCCAGCCTCTGTATTTCTCCTCTCGAAGTCTTCTATGAGCAGTGGATTTTGATAACTTCACCCCTGCCCTGTGGAGGTTGTTGGTGACTGTTGTTTTCAGGGTTTTCTTTATAGCTCTCACAGTGTCTTTTGGCTTCAACTGCTGTAGTTTTCCTTGGCCAACCTCTTCAGTGTCTGGTTGTTGGTACACCAGTGGTTTCTTTCATTTTTCAGGACATTCCAAATTGTTGTATTGGCCCAATGCCCAATGCTTGTGCAATTTTACATCTTTTACACCTAACACACTTTCTTTTTTTAAATATATTTTCAAATACTTTTTTTTCAAAGGTTTATGTGGTTAAATGATATTTGTCCAAAATGCCAGATAGAACTTTATAATCCCAAGGTCAAGATTAAAAAACAAAAAACAAAAATAGCATCCAGGAAATTCAGAACTGATTGATCATCCACATCAGTTTTACTGTGCCTACCTGTTTATGATCATGTTTTTAAATGGTCAGTCTTTGTTTAGTCAGTTATAAATCCAATCTGTACTGAAAGGAGAATGAAAATGAAGCAATGTCAGGCCTTTCCCTGTCACTCTAACCAGCTGTCTTCCTCATAACCCATTTTGATAGATTAAGTCTGATAGGTTCTACTGATAACATAGCTGTGAAAGAAATGATGCGGAGAAGAGAAGGAAGTTACATGAAGAAGCTATGTAAAGAATGTGAAAACGTGACAATAGCTTTACTGTAGCTTTATGTGAAATGTTTTGAATTTTTAGAATATGTATTCTACCTATGCATTCTATCTCTCTATGTGAATTTGCCTTGTCTAATACATACTGAGTCCCTGTAAAGTCCTGAAAAAGGAAGTAAACCTGTGTTCCTCACTTGAGGTGCTCACACACTCAGCTATCAAACCTGCCTCAAACAATTTATACCACAGCAGTTAAATTCACAAATCTGATTGAATTAATCTCAGGTTTATATTAAGATGATTGTTCTAATATGGTATTGTATGATGGATACACCACATGAATAGTTTAAAAAAAAGTATGTAACTGATGATATGGTGAAGTTTTCTGTGAGGAGACGTTTGTTAAACATTTATGGAAAGAGTCTCCAGTGTCAGCACTTTGTAACAGTCAAAGCTGTAACTTTAAATCTTCAGGACAGATTTTGTCCATTTTGGTTTCTCTCTAAAAAGCTGTATTTTTTGTCTTGCTAACTTCAAGAAAGAGGCTGGTGAAGGAATGCCTGTTAATAGCTGTTATATGATAAGCAATAATGAATGTTCTGCAACAATAAATGTAACTAGAAATGGATGCAAACTGTGATGTCATTCTTTAATAAATAAAAAAGTTGTTAGTATTGGCAAATTGCTTTAGTATAAGACTAATTAAAAATTCAAGATGTGCTGTTATTGGACAATAACAAGCAACTCCCCATCGTTGATTATTTTCCATTTACAGCACATCCTGTGTCTTTTATTCTTTACATAATAGCCTAATGTTATATAACTTGTTAGTACTTGGTTTTAATTATGATATTATACTTAGCCTAATATAAGAAAGCTTGTTAGCAAGCTTAAATAGCTACTAAAATCGAATGTGCCCCTTCTAGGTTTATTAGTGTTTAAGGGTGATAATAGCTATACTGTGTGGCCAATACTGTTTTCACCTGAGTGTAAATAAAACTCACTCACTCACTCACTCACTCACTCACTCACTTTCAGTAAATGATTTATCATGATTAGGATCACGGTGGATCCTGGATGTGAGCTAGGAATACACTTGAGTGTAAACATTCAGAAAAAGCCCCAGCGCTGTTATCAGAGGTGATAAATAGCTTTTGTTCCTTATGGTTACATATATTACACTATTATTATTATTATTATTATTATTATTATTATTATTATTATTATTATTATTATTACTACTACTACTACTACTACTAGACTTCTTTCACATTTTCGATTGTATAATTGATAGTTTGACTGATTTATGATTTATGACTAGTGTTTGTGGTGCAAAACCCCTGTGTTTTTCTAGGGTCTCTCTCTGTTTCCTACAGTTTACACTTGTTTCTCATCAGTTAGTGAAAACTTGTAACTGTCAGCACCTTCAACAGCTCCACAGTTGAATTGGATTCTTACTTGTATGTAATTTTGGATAAAAGCACCTACTAATTGAACAAATGTAAAGCCTTTTGAAAGCCAGGACACTATGAAACAGACTTCCTCTAAGTGGAAAGAAGAGAGGAAATGCCATTGAAGGAGTACAACCCGTTTCCATGAACTCCTTCTATTACGTGCTTGCCTTGCCTCCTCCCTTCTTCCAGGCTTACAGACAGGAAAGTACGTAATCTATAGTGCTGAGGTTGACCCTTAAATTAGGTGTGGCCTGAAACTCTAGGTGTGGCTTATAACTACACAAACATTTGTAGATACCGGTTTGTCAGCAACAAGAAGAAGGGTGTATGATAGTTCTGCTCTGTATTTTACCTTTCCCAACTGACAGGAAGCTTCAACACTGTTTCTGCTCTGGAGAGAAGTATGATTATGGAGGAAACCATTTCACATGAACAAATCCCAGCCAGCTCTCAGCCTGACATGGAGAGTGACCAAAGAGAAAGCAAAGAAGTCTCAACTGTTCAAGCCAACAACAAAGAACCTGTAGAGAGTACATCTCAACCCTGCGGTGACCCACAACCGGAGGAGGTAATGTGTGATTCCTGTATTGAGACACCTCTCAAGGCGTCCAAATCCTGCCTGACCTGCATGGTGTCCTACTGTGAGGAGCACCTGAGGCCGCATCTAGAGAACAGCAAATTCCAGAGTCATAAGTTAGTGGAGCCTCAGATGGACATGGAGCAGCGCGTATGCGAGCATCACCAGCTGGAACTGCAGATGTACTGTATGACGGACAGCTGCTGCATTTGTCCACAGTGTGAGACAGAAGGACACCAAGGGCACCATGTCACTCCAATAGATGAGGCACATAAACATATTGAGGTATGAAATTTAAGCTTTTAAATTTAAATTTAATGTACTACTTAACAATAAATGTACTACCTGCTTAGTCTTATTGTCCAGGCCATCTGTTTTGATTTTACAGCAATACATTTTAAGCAATATGTTTATTTTTTATATATTTGTACAATACTTTTATATTTGTATTGGATTTGATAACTAGTATCCCATGTATTTAATAAAAATAGACACAGAAAACCCTTGGGCGTCCTTGGTTACATACCTGAGGCTAGGTGCATTCACACTGATATGAGATCGAGGTCATGTGACATGGACTGAAAAAAAAAGTATTTCATTTTGTACAGAGACCTGAAGTGTTAGAGAGTATTAGAAATGAAACATATTATTGTTTTATATATATAATAATATATATTATTACTATTAGACTCAATACAAATATATTATTATTAGTCTTCATAACTTGATAAAAACAGTAATTTTAGCATTTTTATTTCATATAAGTGTATATACAACTGGTATCAATGTGATTTTTTTTATCCTCTTAACAAGAGATATTGAGCAAATAATAGCACATAATATTACACATTATTTAATGTTTTCAGTCTTATTCTGAACAGAACCAAAGGGTATCTGAGGGGCACCTTGGCTAGTTAATTATTGAACCAGTTTAAGGTTTTCAAAGAACAGGCTACACGGATGAAGGGTTTCCTTTCACAACAGCTGGAGTCATTTGTTTAGAATGATCTTGGCCAACAGCGCCCTTTCTTAAACACACAAAACCGTCAAATGAATAGACTTTGTAGTCCCTGTAAGCTTGTGTATTTGTAAATCCTCTCACTTCCTGTAATTCCAAGATTTCTTAATTTGTAACATGGAAAAGGTGAATGTTTTGGTACCATGCCTTACAAATTAATTGTGTTATTAATAGTTTGGCTTTTCATCTTGTGTATTGTCTTTTATTTGATAAGAGAATACAATAGTGAATGCTGAATGTGTGTGTGTGTGTGTGTGTGTGTGTGTGTGTGTGTGTGTGTGTCCATCTGAAGAGCGAGCTACAACAAAAACAGAAAGAAATGCTGAAGACCGTAACAGCCGCAGAACAGGCTATTAACAAGCTACAGAGCAACTCTGCGTCCATCGAAGTGAGTAACAGTTCACTAATTCACCGTTCACTATGTCTCTATTCATACACATGCTGATTCCTTGCGTGTAATTTTAGGATACCGCTATAATATATATGAGGCAGTCTAGGAAAACTCTTCATATATTGTTGTGAGTTCTGGCAAATGGCCAAAAAAGACAAATAATCAGCTTTTGGTGTAAATAGTTTTTTTCTGCCTGTAACATACTATAACATAAATATATTTCACCCAAACAGTGTGGAAATGTTTCATTTAATTTTTAATCTTGCCTAGACTATCTTCCTGCAAAGATCATGCTGGCTAAGAAGCCAGTTTAACAAACTCGGTATCAAAAAACTGGAGTCTGTGTAAATATGTCTAAAATCTTTCTAGTTAAGTGTGCTTTCCTAACACGGTAAATGTCAAGAGTTGATCAAGTTGTTGAATAGCTATATTCCATAAGCCCAATCAGTTTAGTTTGTACTCAGATACCAGAATACAGGAATCTTACATTTTCTTTCTTTTCACTTTTGGGGGTAACCCAGAATTTAAAAAGCTACAATTTAAAATGCTTTGTATCTGGTTGACAAAGAGAAACATCTTTCGGTTCAGGAAACCCTGACAATTTCAAAACTAGATATAGTAAAAAAAAAAAAAAAAGTAAAAAAAAATTCACAATGTGAAGGGTTTTCACAGGCTCCCAAACAAATGCGATTTGATTCATTCCATAAATGGTCATATATCAGCTTTATCTGTTTTTAAAGTAACCCTTTGAATCTGCTCAGAGCTCAGTAGTTGGGGTTCACTCTGAAATGGAGCAGCAGTTCTCAATCCTGCAAGGTGCGATTGAAAACGCCCGAAAGCAAGCTTTTGACCTTCTGGAAGGGGAACACAAGCAGGCAGTGAGTCAGGCAGAGAGCATCCATAGCCACTTGAAGCAGAAGATGCTTGAGCTGAAGAAGACCATGGCTCAAGTGGAGCGATTTTCAAAGAATAAGAATCATGTCGATTTTTTACAGGTAAGTCACAGCTTGGCTCACCAAATCATTTGTGTTATTCATAAGAGTGCTTAATTTAAAAATCTTCTATTTCAAACAATAGATAAAAATGAATGAGGCCAGCTGGCACTAATGGAAATCATAAAATAGTACACTAGCAAATTAAAATCTGCTCAAATGTCCCCATTGGCTTTCATCAATTCTTTTCATACGTTTCATTCATTAATGTTGTCATGGATTACAGAGCCACTCTGGGCAATTAGTAAATACTGCATGCTATTATACTGTATTTGTGTCTGCTATTAACATTCTTAATATGATTTTTAATCGTGACTAGTGTCATTTCATGACAAGCAGACAGCTCTGTGGTCAAATACTTAAATACATCCAAAATGTCACGGAACATTTATCAACAAACAGAGATGCAGAAGATACTAAAAATTATTGTGCCCACAGAAAGTGAAGAAGACACAGAAAAAATGTATCAGATAAGTGTCTTAATTGCTCAAACTATCGTGCAGGAATACACAGAGTGGAAAAAGAGCTCGGTGGATGTGTGCTTACCTGGCATTTATATCAGCCTCATAGACCGACTGACCACGTTTAGTTACGTTGTTAAAGAATCAACTCAGGCCTTGTGTGATCTGCTGCAGTCTACCTACCACGTTCAGCTCAAGGAACTTTGTAAAAGTGGTAAGAGCAAAAGAAATAGACTTCCATACAGTCATGCATGTATTTTCATCTGAATGACATCTGAATTTCGAACACAGACACACTAGGCATTAAGACGTTGGTACACCCAAGTTCTCCAATCAAGCAGCAAGCGTTTGCCCCTGAGCCTGTGACTAGAGATGACTTTCTTAAATGTAAGTTCATATCTTAGTACTTTTCCATTTCAACAAATGATAAATCAAAGATTATACATAACTAAAACTGTAAACTGTGAATATACTGCAGTTAATAGCTTGAAGCTAGACAAGAGGAAGATTTGATGTATTCACCATACTGGAGAAAATTCCATTCAAATAATGTTCTTGGTCTGAATAAATATTTAATGTTTTATTAAAGGGTAAGGAACACTGATTGTCTCTGTATTGATTATATTTGTACTAACATGATGTACAGATGCCACCAACCTGAGTTTCAATCCTGACTCCACACACAAGTTCCTGAGACTCACCGAAGACAACAGAAAAGCCAGCAACACCACACCCTGGCAACACAATTACCCTGACACGCCTGAGCGCTTTGAGCACTGGCGACAGGTGATGACCTCAGAGAGCCTCTACATGGGTCGCCATTACTTTGAGGTGGACCTGAGTGGAGAGGGAGTTTACGTAGGATTCACGTACAAAAGCATCTACCGTAAAGGTCAAGAAAGCAGCAGCTGTATCACAGGCAATGACTTTTCATGGTGCATTGGACGAGAAGGCCATGGCTTCTCAGCATGGCACTCTGATGTAGAAACCTCTCTCGAAGTTGAGAATTTCCACAGGATTGGATGCTACATAGACTATGAAAAGGGTCTGCTGGCCTTCTATGGTATAGCTGAGACTATCAAACTTATTAATAAATTTACTGCTAGCTTCCGGGAGCCGTTATACCCCATCTTCTGGCTCTCCAAGAGGGACAATACAGTTGTTCTAGTTAAGCCAGGATCAAGTTCAGACAGGCAATGATAAACAATTTCATGTTTCAAATGATTTCTAATTAGGGCTACAATATTGAATGTGCCAATGACCCAGAGGTGTACTTATTTTTAACTTTATTTCATGTGATTCATTTTAACTTTATTTCATGTGATTCATTCAAATAAATCTTACATTTTTCTTGCCGTAACATGACTGAGACAAGCAATGAGCCAACTAAATGTTCTAATCACACAGTGTTATTTAAGTATGCAATATTCTGAAAGGCTTTACTTTTTACATTTAACAACTGAAGTGAAGCAAAATTGAATTAATTCTTTGAGAGGTGACAGGAGTGTCATTAACATTTAATCAGGATTATGCATTGAAGTCAGTTTCATCATACACAGGATTCACAAAGTGCACACCTGAATGTGTTAAGGTGATACCATTCAGACTCTCTGTTCCATACAACCCAGGGATCTCTGGCAAAGTGCTTTGCTTCTCAAACATGGGGTTGTCAAAACCATGGTCTAGAGGCCCACCCAGATCCCCAATCTCACTATCCTTCTTCCAGCTACTCAGTGATGGTAAATTTGGCACTCTGAGCATGCCCCGACGATGAAGAACTACAAACAGTGCCAGGAAAGCCACCAAAGCCAGAATACCCAGGATAATCCCAGCCACCTCTCCACCACTAATTCCAGATACATCACCACTACTTGCTCCTGAAGATGCGTGAAACTCTGCACTGTCTATGCCCAGATGAGAACCTTGGGCATCAATGTCACTCAGTATATCCTTAGCCAAGGCTTCAGCCAGCTTTCCAGACTGTGGACCAGTATTTTCATCCAGGAGAACCACCTGGATCTCTTGGGTGATTCCATAAGGAATGACTCGCATCAGTCTCTGAGTTTTTGAGATTTTTGACAAGGCCATCTGAATGGATTTATACTTATACAAGCTGAGGAAGAGGTGCTGCAGTCGCTGGCGGTAGGATTCAATGTTGAAGCTGTCAGAGAAATGAATAGTCACGATGGCACCGCAGACATCACAGCAGTGTCCCACTGGGTACAAGGGTTTCTTGCAGTCCAGCTGTGGGCACTTGACATTTGAGCAGATCAGGTCATGGTTGCCTGAATTTCCACACTCACATCCAGTGATATCATTACAAGCTGATCCACTGACTCTAACTGCTGAAGATCCATGAAACTGCAGCTTTCCCAGATCAGAACTGGCGTACTCTGAGAAGTGAGAGTTATCAATGAACGTCTTCCCCAGCACCCATACGGTCTTCACAGGAATGCTGTTCTCATGTGCTGATACATCCACACGGAAAGATGAGCCATCTCGGAACACTACATCATCATGCTGGCAAGGTACAGTCTCTTCATGGACAAAGAAGAGATATGGCCCGTTCTGTAGGTGATCTAATGAGGAAGCAGCCTTCCACAGAGCTGGATCAAACCACTTCAAAGAGTCAGGGTCTCTGAAATGGGCTGTGACACCTGCTCCACAGCTAGGATCCTTACCTTCTCTAACAGAAAAAACAGCTCCAGAGGCCAGAATAAACTCTCCATCCACAGGCAGTCTCATTCCAGAAAGTGTATGAGATTCCTTCACATACACAGCTACTTTACCGGAGGCTGAAAATACCACTTCATCACTTCCACAGGGCAGAGAACCTTTGTCCCAGTTTGTCGCATTTTCAAAGTTGGTGTCTGGAACCCACTGCTTGTACAGCGCACATGCAGAACCAAGCATAGAGAGCAAAATAAAAAGGTTTTGTCTGGTTGCCATCATGAGAGGGTATGAAATAAGATGTAAGAAAGAGGAAAAGATGGACCTTTGGTCTCTCAGTAAACTATGTGACTATCACATGAAACACTAAAACTTCTGTTAATGAGAATTCATTACAGCAGTTCAGTCAGTCAAATATTTACCACAGTTAAAATCGTAGCGGACACAATCCTGGAGACCAGCTTGTTTTGTTTATCCTAAAACAACATTTTGCCCTGGAAAATTCATATAACGCTTGAAAAGACTGACAAGTGCAGACTTACCTGAGCTAATTATTATGTTAATATAGTTGAACACCTTCAGTACGTTTAACCAATTCTGAAACTATTTTGTATATATTTAGATTGAGTTATCACGAGCAAATCTCGTGCACGTCAAAGAGACATATACCATTTAACGTGGGTTTTCACTGAATGTGGTCTGGAAAGTTTGGGTACAGCTCTGACAGTGTAGCAAAATGGAATGGTCTGTGTATAGGGCAAAGGAAGACATAAAAAGCTCTATAGCTCTAATAAATAGCATGAATATTATGGTTCACATTTAAATAGTAAGCTTAATATTTGAATATTTGTATTGGGTTCATGAAATACATTTGTACCAAGAAGGTCTGTGGAATTTATTTTATAGGTAAATGGGTCCATGGTTGAAAAAACCCGAGTCAGAAGACAGAGAAGACCATATGCAGTAAATCCCAGCTTTGTACAAGAAGGCAATTATTTCCTTTACAAAGAATCAAAGAATGCTTAATAATTAAAGAAAGTTTGAAATCAGTGACGATTTGATAGATGGAGTTATATACACAATCATTGATCACTTTATTAGAAACACTTGTACCCCTGCTCAATTGGGTCGATCAGCCAATCATGTGGCAGCAGCACCTTGCATAAAATCTTTCAGATACGGGTCAAGAGCTTCATTTAAAGTTCACACCAAACATCAGACTGGGAAGAAATGTGATTTCAGTGACAGTAGCAGAGTTGTCAGTGCCAGATGGGCTGGTGCGAGGATTTCAGAAACTGCTGATATCCTGCAATTTTCATGCACAACAGTCTCTAGAGTTAAATACAGCAGAATGGTGCGAAACACAAAAAACATCCAACCAGCAGAAGTTCAGCTGGGGGAAACACCTTCTTGATGAAAGAAGTCACAGGAGAATGGGTAGACTGGTTTGAGCTGACAGGAAGGCATACTGAAATAATCACTCTCTGAAACTGTGGTGAACAGAAAAGCATCTCATGATGAACAACACATTGTTGTGAACCTTGAGGTGGACTGACTTCATCAGCAGAACACCACATCAGATTACATTCCTGTCAGCCAAGAACAGTAATCTGAGGCTACAGTGGATACAAGCTCATTGAAACTTGACAGCTGAAGACTGGAAACACATCACCTGGTCTTTTTCCAGTCTTCTACTCTCCAGTTTCAGTTATCATTGTGGAAGCAATGCCACGAATTGCTGTTCTCGTAGCAAAAGGGATCCTACCCAATATTAGTACGGTGTTCCTAATGAAGTGGCCGATGAGAGTGTAATGTAACCATTCTTTCATGAACCAGCAATGTCTTTGAAATGAAACAACTCTTAAAAACTATAATTAAAAATTATATTTTAGAATATAATTAGAATATAATTAGAAAATTATATTTTCAAACTCTTCCGTCCCTTGAAAGCAGTGCAGTGTTTTAGCTATACGCTAACTACTTCAACTACGCGTAGACATGGGCGAAATCCCAAATAGCACATTAACAAACATGACTTGTGCACTACATAGTGCACTACTGTGTAGAAATCATGACAATGTCTTATACCCTATATGGAGGAAGTAGTGAAGTCATTTGGGATTCAGCATTCTTGCTAGAGAAGCGCAGGGGTCCTTCTGGCAGATCCTCGGCTACCTTTGTTTACATACACGTCACCAGGAAGTGGACCAAACAAACTTCGAAATGTTAAGACAGGTGAGGATTTTATAGATTTTAACTTCATTATTATTATTATTATTATTATTATTATTATTATTATTAGTAGTAGTAGTAGTAGTAGTAGTAATCGGTACTATTGGCATCTGTGTTTAATGAAGGTTTTATGGTTCATTTTCCGTACAGCAGCGCATGAAACTTATGGTAGCTTGTGTGTGTGTGTGTGTGTGTGTGTGTGTGTGTGTGTGTGTGTGTGTGTGTGTGTGTTTTAAACACTATGGTGTGTAATTTCCTTTAAAATGTGCTGCTGCATTAATTAATAAGTCTGGTGTCAACAGGATTCACAGGGTGATGTTCCACTTTTTGACGAGGATGAGAATGAAGCCAGTAGGAGCAAGTCAAAAATCCAGTGAGTCCCTGAACTATAAAGTTATTGTTCTGTTTTGACTTATGATGAATTAACTACCTCGCACAGCCTAGTCTGAATGAAGGCTTGTACCTTTATCCTTGTCTTTTTGTCCTTCTCAGATGTTTTTGTAATGTTTTGTTGCTTATTTATTCTTGTAAGCCTTTTTTTAAGCATAAGTGAACTGGGTGTTTTTTTTCTTTTAGGCATCCTTTGGCCAGTTTCTTCCACCTTTTCTTCCGTGTGAGTGCGATTCTGGTCTATCTGTTGTGTGAACTCCTCAGCAACAGCTTCATTGGCTGCATGGTCACCATCATTCTCCTGCTGTCATGTGACTTTTGGACAGTGAAGGTAGGACAGTCAATGTCTGTCTGTCTACAATAACCTAAATTTCTTTAAAGAAGCAAATGTTTCTCTGTTTTGTTGAGCTGATCATTTGTTGCAATAGCACATCAGATCATGTTTTTGCACAGGCTAGATCGACAGATACCTTCTGACTGTGATCCAACTACCAGACTAAATCAACAACATATTGTCTCAGACCAAAGAAATCCTCTACTTTAGAATGTCCAGATCAGAGTCCTGATCTCATTCACATCACTGTTGTGATCTCAGGCAAGCTGATCACGCAAGATATCCTCAAAATATTGATTATTGTAAATATTGTAAAGGAACAGGACAAAAATACTTCCTATTTGCTAGACTGCTATGACCAGCAGCATACTGTGTTTAGTAGATATTACACCAATCAGCCATAACATCAGATCAACTGACAGGTGAAGTGAATAACATCGATTATCTCATTACAATGGCACCTGTCAAGGGGTGGGATATATTAGGCAGCAAGTGAACAGTCAGTTCTCAAAGTTGTTGTGTTGGAAGCAGGAAAGTGTAAGGATCTGAGGGTCTTTGACAAATTGTGATGGGTAGACGACTGGGTCAGAGCATCACCAAAACAGCAGGTCTTGTGGGGTTTTCCTGGTATGCAGTGGTTAGTACCTACCAAAAGCGGTCCAAGGAAGGACAACCAGCGAACTGGCGACAGGGTCATGGGCTCCCAAGGCTCACTGACACGTGTGCAAAGCGAATGCTAGCCCATGTGCTCCAATCTCACAGAAGAGCTACTGTAGCACAAACTGTTGAAAAGCTTAATGCTTGATAGAAAGGTGTCAGAGCACACAGTGCGTAGCTAGAGACCGGTCAGAGTGCCCATACTGTCCTCCTGTCCACCGCCGAAAGCAGCTACAATGGGCACATGAGCATCAGATCTGGGCCATGGAGCAATGGAAGAAGTTGGCCTGGTCTGATTAATCATGTTTTCTTTTGCATCATGTGGACAGCCGGATATGTGTGCGTTGCTTACCTGAGGAAGAGATGGCGCCAGGATGAACTATGGGAAGAAGACAAGCAGGCAAAGGCAGTGTGATGCTCTGGGCAATGTTCTGCTGGGAAAACTTAGGTCCTGGCATTCACTTTGACACGTACCACCTACCTAAACATTGTTGGAGACCAAGTACACTCCTTCATGGCAACAGTATTGCCTAATGGCAGTGGCCTCTTTCAGCAAGATGATGTGCTCTCCCACACTACAAACATTGTACAGGATTGGTTTGAGGAACATAACAAAGAGTTCAAGGTGTTGACTTGGCCGTCAAATTCCCCAGATCTCAGTCCAATTGAGCATGTGTCAGATTTGCTAGACAAACAAGTCTGATCCATGGAGGCCCCACCTGCAGCTTACAGGACTTAAAGGATCTGCTGCTAATGTCTTGGTGCCAGATACCACAGCACACCTTCAGAGGTCTTGTGGAGTCCATGCCTCAACATATATACATTATCTATAATTTATAGTAAATTTGCTCTGGCCCTTCTTCATTGTCCATTGCAAGTACCTGACCACCGAATATCTGTTTACTCTTAACCAACAATTTGTTCTGCATTTCTGCATTCAGAATGTGACTGGGCGGCTACTGGTAGGCCTGAGGTGGTGGAATCAGGTGGATGAGAATGGGAAGAGCCATTGGGTGTTCGAGTCTCGAAAGGTCAGAGGATGAATCAACATTACTACATTACAGGAACAGTAAATAGTGTACTATGACTTGCCATTTGCAATCTTTAACTTTTACTGTGCAATAGCAATGACTTGGAGAAGAGATGTTCTTGTGTTCTAGTGTTCTTGCTATATAACACAGTGACACTTAGGAAAAGACTGACAGTTTATTTCCTCTTTTAGGAAACCAGCAGAAAAATTGTCTCGAGTTCAGAGTCACGGATTTTCTGGCTCGGCCTTATTGTGTGTCCCATCTTGTGGGTGTTCTTTGTGTTTTCTACTCTCTTTTCCTTCAAGATAAAGTGGCTGGTGAGTATCAAAGTCTAGGATATGTAACAGTTTGACTGTTTAACTGTAAATATATATATTAATCCTCATCTGGGTGCTAACAGATTTATACAGCAGTTATAAATAAATCCCTTCTATAACGGTGTACAATATGGACAAATAGTGCAATTGTGCAGCCAGTAAATTCATCACAGTTTTCACAAGAAGTCTGTCCATTCACCCCTTGTCCTGCACATTTTAGTGTTTTCTCTACTCTAACACACCCATTTCATCATCAAAGGGCTGTCACTTAGCTGATTAATTGACTCAAGAGTGTTAGAGCAGAGAAAACAGTCAAATGTGTCGGACATGGGGTACTCCATGGCCAAGGTTAGGAACCTGTGGTGTAGAGAACAAGATAAAGTTTAGGCCAAGAGAAATTATGGCATTCAACGCTGTGAACATAATCCTAGTCAGTTGACAGTTTTCTCTCTGAAATGTTCCTGTAGCCAAAAAAAAACATATGGTCGTTTCTTTCTCCAGCTTAGGTTCTAGCTGCTGGTGCAAATTTATCAGTTCAGTTAAGAAATTGGTCCAGTTCCTGAAATTGTGCTCCGAATGCCACGGTGCGTAACATCCTCCAACAAAGCGAGAAAAGACATGCAGCATTCATTAACCCACTGAGCCATATATGGCATTTGAGCATAATGATAAACTTGTTTGTATTTCAACACTAATTACTTTTATAAGGAATTATAAGTAAATATTTGAGTGCATTAGCAGTCCATCCTCAGTACGCTTACAGTTTTGTTTTGCATGTAGATGTATGCACCGGTCGAATCAAACTCTTGTTTTGCTAAATCCCACACTTGCTTACTAAAGTACTTTTGAGATTCTTGCGTATGTACTGGTGATTAAGGAGCGTCCAGATTCCAGCACTAGCTCCGTAGACAAAATGTTTACCTGTCAGCTTTGTTACTCTGTGTTCATTCAGGCGGTGGTGATTATGGGAGTCGTGTTACAGTGGGCTAACCTCTATGGGTACGTCAAATGCAAAGTTGGGGGTGGAACCAATCTGAAGAACATGGCAACCAACTATCTTGGCTTTCAGCTTTTTAAGCAGGTATAGTGGTTGCTTGCGGAGATTTGAACTTGTCTTTTATTCATAAGGTATACAAGCAGATACAGTTAATGGAGCTGTTGTTTTCTTTATTTTTTTTCACAGGCAATGAACAAATCACAAGGACCCTAATGTGCCTTCAAGGAATTGACTACTTGGCGCTGCTAATGTTCTAATTTATTTTCTTGTACTGACATTCAGTGGGAAACTCTTGCAACTGTTGCAATTTCTTTTCTCGGAAAAAGTGTGTATGGGCCTTTAATTTTTTTTTGTAAACAGCTCTGTTCATCATCCCCTCGAATTCTCCTATAGAATGTAACCCATATTGGAAATAGCAATAAGTTGTCAATGTGTGCCAAGATCTAAATAGAATATATTGTGAGTGAAGTGATTCTATTGTAAGTCCGTTAATGATGATACTTTTTGACTATTTCGGAGGTTTCTTAGTTTACCACAATTTCCATGATAATTGCATATAAATTACTGAAATGTGGACGTGTTGGTATGGCCAAAGCTCAAGGACTAGAGTATAATACATACTGGAAATATCGGTATCAGCACTTCCAGAATCTGCCATCTGGTGTTGCTGCTGTAAAAGAACGGTTGATCAGGTGGCCAAATCCTATGGCACTTCATCACATCTTTCGTTCTTTCTTTTTTTCTTTGGAATGGAAAGATAGCAAAATTTACTTTTTTTTGTTATGTTATCACCACTTTTCAACTATCAAATATTCCATCAGGGCAGGGCCGCTGTACGCTAAGAGAAAAAAAATATATAGCATTTAACCTTCTAATGAAAATGTAATATGAAATACATTGTCATTTTACATATTTAGCTTTGACTTAAATGTTGAGTGTGATGTGCATCCACAGAAACTTTATTATATGATGTTTAAATTGATATTTCGGTGTTAGTCTACTAGTTGTAGTGTTGGAGAGCCTACTAAACCTAAGGTGGCAGTTAGCGAAAATATAATTGTGTCAAATTTTAGAGAAGGTGTGCTATAGTTATATAATTACCAAATAACAATTTTCAACAATGTAAAACATTTTATGATTTTATGATTGCATAATATGCTTCAAGCAAAAAAAAATACATTAGAGGAATATACATGTGCATATGTTACCAAACAACACAAAAATAAAATCTTTACACATATACTTGGTAAGAGAAACCAACTGGAGTGCGTAAGTGATAAATGTTGATCCTACTGGTCACTGAAAGTAAGTCTTAAGTAATTTAATAATATCGTGCTGAGGTTCTGCTGTGAGCTGCAATTTAAAAAAAAATCAGATTAACCTTTTTAGCATGTTGTAGTGGTAATTATGAAATGTTGGATGATAATTGGGTCAACAATCAGTGCAGTAGAAATGAAAAAGCAATGAGACAAGAATAAAGTACGGCTTAGGGCTGTGATTGTATACTGGTTGTGTTTCAGTGTGGCATGATGGCAACACACTGAAGAAAACGAAACTCAATGCAAATGGGAATTAATTTTCATTCTTAAAAAGCAAAACCCCGCTGACAGTTTTTCAATGAAGGGATCAAGCAACAAAAGAGCAAGGCAATGATGATGTTGCTTTTCAGTGTAGAATGTTTTCTGCATGTCACAAATGAAAAGCTCTATTTTGGGTGATGATATTTTGACAGAATATAATATTCTTATATTTATCCAGTTATTGAAGTAAAATTCACATTTACAGTGGTCACCTTACACAGTTGTATTCTAGGACATATCTTACAATGTTATTATAACGTACATTCACTCAGACACATAAATGAGCCTTTCATCCAAAAGTCAATACAATGTTGATTTATTTTTGAATGAAACGTACTACATTTATGAGTTTCTTACCTCGTAAACTTGTCATTTTATATTTGCACTGGTTAGAGTATAACAGAGAAATACAAGTTCTTGTCTGTCATTTTAAAAACTCAGTTTATTACTGCTACACTTCTGTGTTTTGAAGAACACAACTGCACATGACATGTAAATCATGTCCAATAACAAGTACATAATAAAACAGAAATTGTCCCAAGATTTTGCGTAGTCCTGTTTCCTCTTTGTCTCCATTATCTCCTTGTCCATGTCATTCACAAAGCTTGAAATCTTCTGGATGGATGTAACTTCTGTCATAAGATTCACAGAGTTTACTTTGCTGCAGTTGATTTCAGTGTCTGTTGAATGAGAATGTATGGCATAATTTATACCAAAGCTGTAGCACTAACTATCTATAAAAAATCTATAAAAGCCACATGGTGTAGGAATGTAGAAACAACTGAGAAAAATTTGGTGTTAATTATAGCAAAAAGATGTCATAGTAATAGCAGGCTGTTTTGAACGTCATAAATACTGACACTAGCTGTATAGCTTTACACTACTGAAGCTGGTATAAGGTTTCATTTCGGTCATGTAGTCCTAAAACCGGAAACACATTGGTTGTAATTTATACTAGGCAGCTGGTTATACTAGTCACAGTAACCCCTCCCCTTTGTGTCACACTTTCCATACTAAAGCTATTGCTTGTATTTGTTTTAAGTTATGGCAAGCCAGCTAGTTATATGAGTAAAATGATATATGATTATATGACATTATAAAAGCCACTCCATGCGCACACGTTTTTTTTTTTTTAAGAAATAAGAGGAAATGATTTGATAGAATATTACAGCAGCACACTTCTTAGTAAAGTTTTCTTTCTTCACCCACCAGTAGAACTGCTCTTAAACCTTTTTTTATACTGTGTTTTATTCACCTATAAGCTTGTAGGATTTAAGTCCAGTCAAAACAATTTCTGTGTTGACTTGGACTCAGTCTCTGACTTGTCATAGCCATATGTACTTGGACTTGTTTTGTATTTGAACATTAGTCTTGCAAAATGAAGAGTTTGTAACAAAATATAATATTCATTTTTTTTTTTTGGCATGCAAAAAGTTTGAGAAAATGTCATTCATTCTTCTAGAAAACAGAGCCCAATCACTGGAACATTAAACAAATGAAGCAAACTAGTTGAAGTAAAGACCTGGTAAATTGTTTGAAGATGTTCGGTCTCAGTCTTGACTCAGTCTTGCTTTCATTTAGCCTCAGTGATGACTTAGCTTCATGACTCGGTCTTAATTCGATCTTGGGTAGTCCCTGTCTTGGAATTGTCTTGGACTTGACAATAGTGTTATTAACTACAGACTTGTTCCCTAAGGTTTAAAGTAGGTACGTTTCTTACCATTTTGATGAAACGCATTGTCTTGTTGAGCCGTGGAGCTGCCTGATCCATTCTGCTTTCGTGGCCTGCCAGGCCATATCCTACCAGTTCTAGCCAGTTGAGACAACATCATGGACACCAGCAGACTCACAACCAGCACAATGAAGCAGAAGCAAAAGTGATAATCTTATGAAGACAAAGAAGGAAAATATGATAAAGATCTAGAAATTGTTAGACTTTATATGTCATTTGTAATCTGTGTATGCTTCAGTGATTAACAAATAACTGTAAAAAACAAAAATCAGCAAAAACGACCACAAAAGTATAGTGTGATTGTATCTAATGTGTATTCTTGGATTTCCACTCACAGATCAGAGGGCTGCAGGGACCACCCTGAGGCACTTGTTTGGAAAGTATGAGGAGGAACATGGTGAAGCTGAACACCAACTTGATCTTGAAAGCGTTGCGTTCACCATTCAGAGGTAGAGCAAAGCTCACCAGGTCGACCACCATGATGAGTGCAGTGGGCAGTACCAATGACACCAGTGCATTAAAGGGGTTGAGATACAGAGTGACCTTTGCAAAGAGTTATTTTAATTTGATTAAGTCATTCATAAACCACCTGTTATTAGAATATAATAATAATCATCATCTCATAAACCATCTATTAGAATATAACAGCTTATTTACTTGAAGGTAGTTATGGGCTCCCCCACAGAAGTTCACATCCAAAGTTTGCCATTCCCCTCGTTTACCTCCCACTGTAGTTATGTTCCCATACTCGAGCTTCACTCCACAAGCTGCACATTCAAATATGTTAATGTCAGTCCACCTGTAGACTCGATAAAATGTAATGCCTGTATTCAAATTGCTAGTGTTGCAGCTGTATGTCACTTATTAATCATAATTACAGTAGTAGCCTGTGCTGTAAATGCAAATGCAAAACTTAAGCAGTTCAAGGTAGTTAATTTACCAGGCTGCCAAACCTAAAATAACACGTGTTTGTTTCATGGAGTAGTTTGTTACGTGTTGTTACAGATATCTTTCTGTTCTAGCTTGCTGCACAAGCATGTCTCAAATACCATACTACACTCACTGGCCATTTTTTATTTTTATTTTTTTTAAAGGAAATCCTGTACTCTGACGCATTCATGTAGTTCTCCAATCAGCCAATCATGTGACAGCAGCGCAATGCATAAAATCATGCAGATACAGGTCAAGAGCTTCAGTAACTGTTCACATCAAACATCCGAATCTCAGTGATCTCAGCGCCTTTGGCCGTGGCATGGTTTTTGGAGCTGACATGATGTTTTGAGTATTTCAGAAAATCTCCTGGGATTTTCAGGCACAACATTCTCTCGGGTTGACATCCAGTGAGTGTCAGTTTTGCAGTTAAAGGTTGTTGATGTGAGCGGTCAGGGGAGAATGGTCAGACTGGTTTGAGCTGACAGGAAGGCTACAATAACTCAAATAGCCACTCTTTACAACTGTAAGGAGAAAAGCATTTCAGAAGGCACAACATATTGAACATTGAGGCAGATGCAAGACAATAATAAAAGACCACATCGGGTTCCACTCCTGTCAGGCCCGAACAGGAATCCGAGGCTACAATGGGCACAGTGGTTTGATTGGAGAAAAAGAATCCCCTGTTCGTTTCCTCCCACAGAACTGCCACACACTGGATGTTACCATATGCATTGCTGCCACATGTTTGGCTGATTAGATCATTGCCTGAATGTATAGGTGTACATAATGTTACATAATACATAATTTGTTATGTTAACATTCTGTCTGATTTCAAAAATCAAAAATACCTCATTGTTATTGAGAGGTGTTCAGTATTATTGACTAGCCCATATATAATGTACACTATGTGAGCAAGGTATATGCTGACTGAAACCTTATCAGCTGATGATAGTGTCATGCAGTACAGGAGACACCATTGGGATGAGGTTACAATTTTAAACAAACAGCTGCTTACAGCTTTGATTCCATCCGTTGATGGCCACAATGCACGTATCCTCAACAAAGGGATAGGAGAAGAGGTTTATATCGCACACCACAGTGATGTACACCTGTATGGCATAGTTCACAGTGCCATCACGTGTCACTAATATATCTTTAGAAAGAGGATGCACCGCCGTGTAAATGCTATAAGAAAAAAGGAGAGACTGGAGTTACAGGAATAGGACATTTACAAGATCCAACAAGCAGTGATCTTCAGGTAGTCCTTAGCAATTTTGAAACTACTCCATATGAGGACTCTAATAACCTTAAGCCTACATTAAATCTATCTATCTATCTATCTATCTATCTATCTATCTATCTATCTATCTATCTATCTAATAATTTATATCTTAGCAAGTGAAAATATCACGAATAATAAAAAGGTTATCTAATATTTCTGTATTAAGCCTATTTCGAGACGTATTTCTCATTTCAAGCATAAAATTGTTCTTTTATTCTAGTGGCAGATAATTTTGCTTCTTTCTAGAACTAAATGCTTTGGGGGTAATGATCTGTCGAAAGAATAAGACAATTATATCTAGAAATAGGTTTAATAATTTAATAATCTTCTATTTGTTTAAAAACATTTCTAATAAAGACAAACATTTGTTAAATTTGCCTATATTCAATATATTTTTATTTGCTATCACTTTTTGCAGTGCATCTGTGTATGCTGCCATATAGTATTATAAAACCTTTCTAATGACACTATAATGAATACAGTGAAATTGCACTTTCTGCTGCTCTTTGTTACTAGAGATTTTGTATCACCCAATTATTTAAGCTGTACAACCAATACATCATGAGTTTAATACTAATAATAAATCAGAGGTTTTATCATTGTTATAATATTAACCCTCTACTGCATGAATTATTATATTTACATAAAAATATTTTTATGGATTTTTATTAATTTAATTAGTTNGTCTTCATTTTATTTATTGAAATTCATGACTTACTATTATAACAAGCCCCCTTTTTCCAGTTACATAGAAAAAAGTTTTTTTTTTATTATTGTCTATACAAAAAAATGGAGATAAATTAGTTTCCATATGGCAACGCCATGCAGTAAAGGGTTAAGGGCCACTCTGGTCTTGTGGACTGCTGGCTGAACATAAATACAAACAAAGAACAAACACAAAGAGAGGAGCCAACTCACGCGTTGTTCACAGTCAGATTAGGGAGCCAGATATAAGTAAATGGAAGTAAGACTTTGGTATAATTGTATTGTGCATCTGTCCATGCAAGGTCTGGGTCTGTCCATTCCTGTTAAAATGAAGTCCTGTTAAAATACAGTGTGTTCTTTACAGATCAAGGGATGTGGGGATGTGAACAAACAGGATGGGACTTACCATGTGGACTTGCATGTGACTAGAGAAGTGCAAAGTTTGTAAATTCTTGCAAAGACAAGAAAAGAGCAGACAGAAAACAGTAGTTACATTCAATATTAAAGGAAGAAAATCTGAATAAATTAAAAGAAAAAAAAATACTTACGAAAGAGAGAGTCTCATATCGGATGGTTGTGAGGTTCACATTTATAAAACAATCTGGAGGCTGTGGAGCACTGTAGAGTTGCTTATCAATTAAATGATTAGCCAGGCATCGACGTGACAAACATCGCGTTGCAGATACCACTGATGCTTTATAAGCAGACAATTGTAATCACTTTAGTACTGGTCATTTCTGATGGAATAATATTATGTGCAAACACTCATGTAAACTTTAACTGAAACACCATATACTATAGTTAAATCTCATTTAATCATAAAGCAAAAAAAGTTCATAACTGCTCATAGTTTACATTGCAATAATATAAAAACAGTAAAATTGCCTGCTTACCAATCACAAAATAAAGGACGAGGAGAGATTTCGCAATCATCTTAGTGAACACCATAGCCTTTAGTACTAGTAAAAAGTATTTACTGACATTAGACTAATTGTTTATTATTATTTCATTTTTAATTTATTCTAACTTAAAAATTCAAAACATTTGCAGAGTACATACCAAATTGTATGGCTGATTTGATCAAGCTCTCTTAGTTTCCCTGCAGCTCTTCAGAGCCTTTTTCCAAAGGACAAGCATTAGACAGCAGTTTAAAAGGTACCCCGCCTGGTTCCTCCGTGTGTATGACGTGAGATGACCAGAGCACATAACAAAAGCACCTGTAATCGAGGATCATCCTATGTCTCTAAACAATTAGTTTGTTTATTGTTTGGTAACCGTATTAGAGCAGATTATTATCCTGAATTATCTGACTGCCTTTAATCTTAAAAGCCTGTGTTCAACAGAGCAGCAATCCAACTACACAAGGTACTGTCTGAAAGCTGACCATTATCTCGGCTGTAAATCTTGATGCTAATGGCATTGAACAATATTATAGTTATGAGTCATGTTGTAACAGCTGGGTGCTGATGACTTTACTTGGTTTACTCAGGCTGTTAGCTCAACTGGTTTCGCCGTGTACCAATACTGATATGGATATGGGTATTTCGGCAGCTATGGGCACTTTTATGTCCCAGTATATTTCCTTACCCCAACGATGAGCATAAAAGTTTTTCCAAGTCAAATAAATCCCAATGTAAACACAAGTTAGCACAAAGGAGTACAGTCACAAAAGCATCTAGGTGACCGTGGATTTAAACAAAACACAGTAAATATCAATTTTATATTCAATACTTTTTGTATGTCCTTACAATAGATCTTATAACTAACATGTTTTGAAATAATAAATGTAAAACAATTTAATTCATGTCACACTGAAATATTAGAAGTTTTGTGGTAAACCTTTTTTTTACAATCAGAAATATTGAAAATGTATTTACATGCTTCCTATAACATGTGCGATATATATATGTGGGATAGAAATATTTATGGGGGAAAATCATATTAAATGACAAATATTTCAGATTTTTTACTTAACTATCATGCAATGCACTTCCAATGGAAAGAATTTAATTTTATAATTAATTAATCGCTTTTTATTTATTTGAATGTTAAAAATCAAAAGTGTGGAAACAATACAGTCTCCTCCGAAAGTATTGGAAGGGCAAGGCCAATTCTTTTGTTTTTGCAATATACTGAAGACATTTGAGTTTGAGTTCAAAAGATGAATATGAAACAATAGATCAGAATTTCAGCTTTCATTTCCTGATATTTACATCTAAATGTGTGGAACAACTTAGAACATGGGACCTCTGGTGGCAGACCACCCCATTTTAAGGTGATCAAAAATATTGGAACATGTAACTGACAGGTGTTTCTTGTTGCCCAGATGTGCCCTGTTAGATTGATTGTTTAAAAAATGAATAGCTCTGAATGTCTACTTGTGGTTTGAGCTCTGGTTTTTACCCAAGAAGACTGCATTTGTTGTTAAAAAGGATAAACCAACATGAAGACCAGAGAGCTGTCTATGAAGAAAAGCAATCCACTTTGAATCTGGGAAGAGAGGGAAAATCACACAAGCACTCCATGAGCATTGGGCACAGCCAATGCAACCATTTGGAATGTCCTGAAAAAGAAAGAAACCACTGGTCTACTAACAACCAGATATCGAACTGCCCAGCCAAGAAAATCAACAGCAGTTGAAGACAGATACATTGTGAGAGCTGGGAAGAAAAATCCAAAAACAACAGTCAGTGACATCACCAACAACCTCCACAGGTCAGGGGTGAAGATATTGAAATCCACTTCTCAAAGAAGATTTCAAGAGCAGAAACACAAAGGCTGGCACCTGGAATCAGGATTAACCTCTACCAAAGTGATGGAGCACGTGGAGAAAGAGAGGATCTGCTCATGATCCAAAACATACAAGGTCATCAGTCATGCACGGTGGAGGTAGTGTCATGGCTTGGGCTTGCATGGCTGCTTCTGGAAAAGGCTCACTAATCTTTATTGATGATGTAACTCAGCAGCATGATAGCAACAGATTGAGTTCAGAAGTCTATAGAAACATTCTGTCTGCCAATTTACAGAGAATCCAATGTAATTGTGAGGAATTTTATCATGCAGCAAGACAATGACCCAAAACACACTGCCAGCACAACAAAGGACTGGACAAAGTTTTTAGACTGGCCAAGTCAATCACCAGACCTTAATCCAACTGAGCATGCATTTGTACATGTTGTTCATTCGTGAGTATGTTTAGAGGGAACTACTTCATAAATTGCATGAATTTGTTCAATGTAGCTTTTATTTTGTATGTAAAAACAAGTTATTAGATTACTAAAAACATTTTCTGTTTTTTTGTGCTAACACATATCCAAAAATCCACTGTTGAGATATAGCTGCAGAAACACCATATGTGTTTTTTTAACATGACATTACATTCTATATTCTATATCACTGCTTTGCTCTAGTGTATGAAACTTGCTTGATATTTGTTTTTTGGCAATATTCCCAGTAACCTCAACTCTGACAACAATAAACTCTGAGGCCACTAAACTCATAAATTTGACCTTTTCATAAGTCCTGCCAAACATCTCCAGATAGTTCTCCTTTAGGGAAATTTGCAAGACTATATTGGTCTTTACATCGTGTATCATTGTAAATTGCCAGCCAATTATTTCTAGTGATGTTTTTGTAACTAAAGTGAAACTGTGTTGGCAGACATTTGCATTACTCTGAATCTCTTGACCACAAGCAATTCTAGGCCTTTCTGTAGAGGAGGAGCTGAGACTGAGACTCATAACCTGGCAGCAATTATTTATTAATCTTCAATTTGTACATCATTTTGAATGTTGAAATTATGGGAAACAGGATGCATAGATCCATTTAGCAAATACATTATGCATAGATACATTTACCTAATAAACAGAATGTATATCTGTGGTATATTTCATTGCATATATGAGTAAGGTTCAGCTTTTAATTTCCATTGACACAGTCAAACTGAAATTTACAGAGCATGTGTTTATAGGTCTCAACACAATCAGGAGGTAAGTGTCTCCTTCGAGAATAAGCAAAAAAAAAAAAGCCCCCAAAATTACACATTTAACAGCATTGTTAGCAATTATACATTTAGCAACAAAATATAATATATGCCTATGGTAATATCTATATAAAGGCTAGTGGCTAGACCTGAAGAAACCAGGTTTTACTCACAAGACCTGCTTCTACATAGAATACAGCTTGTTGATGCTCTATATTCAGTGAAGCTGAAAATTCTTTTACAACCCCTTGTTAAAGTTGCTTTAAACATGAATTCAAATCCATTAGAGATGATCAAAATTAAAAGTCATAACTCACAACTCCCCCAAATCATTGCTCAATAATGTCTGTCATTCTTCATGAACTCATCAATAATATATTAAATCCAGAAATCCAAATTGTTAATTTGACAAAATTCTGTTCTGGTGATACCAAGTACACAAATGACATAAACAATGTCAAGGCAAAGGTAGGCCCTGAAGCAGATTCTGTCAAACCGATTTGCATATTCATGCCTCTTCTTTTTCTCTTTATTTGTCTTCTCTATGTTCTCCATGAAAGTCACAATTTTCTGGAGCGACACATCCTTGGTAGTCACATCAGTTGAGATTGTAGACACACCATTCAAGTTTATATCTGTCCAAAGAAAGTGAACACAGGTTTCCTGAAGCACTTTAAATTAGATATTTCCTTGCATATACAGTATGAGTAATTTTGCTACATTTCATGTTCATATTCATTGACACATTGAGGTGAATAGTTTTCTTCTCCCCAACTCAAATAATCTTGGTCTCCTTAGATAGTATGTTGAAGCTTAGTATAGAATGTCTATCGATGTGATTATGAAATTACAATTTTAGGTGAAATCTACACTTACATGTGACCATAGGTTTGTGATTACATGTGGAAAAACCTGTGAAGGTGCATTTCAACATGACCTCAAATAGCAAAGGTGAACTAAAGTAAGCAAATAAATGTGACATTCTGTGATCGCGTATGAAAAATATTTATTTATGTGCGAAAATCAAATCTGAAAAATGAAACCATATGCCCTGGATGTGCAAATAAATGAATCCTGTATTTGGAAATAAAAACACATGCACACCATGTGAAAAGCCCACTACAGACTTTTTTTTGTATGGTTTGCAGTTAAAGTAAATATTTGCTCTGCATTCATACCCTACCCTTTTTTATCTCATCTTTGCCATCGGCGTTGCTTAATTCGCATGGTTTTGGGCGCCTGCAGGACAAGGTGGCGCCACTGTCCTCAAAATGTGAGAGTACCATGGACGACAGCAAGCTCATAACCAAAATGATCAAGCAGAAACAAAAGTGATAACCTGGTGAATACAAATCGGATATTCAGCTTGACAGATTTCTCACAATTTGACGCATTTCCTATTTTTCTTCTATTAGGTTTTATATATTACATTTACTAGTCTAAAAATCAATCAGGAAGGTCAGGATGCTACTCACGGATCAGGGGGCTGCAGAGGCCGGTGTCGGGCAGGTGGTCAGTGAGGATGAGCAGGGACATAGTAAAGCTGAGCACCAGAGTGATTTTAAAGGAGCTGCGTTTTCCACCATCCAGTGGCAGAGCAAAGCTGCCCAGATCAGCTAACATGATGAGCACACTGGGGAGAACGAGAGTCACTATTGTGTTGAATGGGTTGGTGGACATGGTAACCTGAAAGAGTGAAGAGTGCTGTATTAGAGAATTTGGAGTCATTGGAAAGCTATTGAAAAGTCAGGATAGAAGGACATCTAATTACCTGACTACAATGAATTAGAAATAATGGCATGCAGCCCATTTCACTATTGATACTTTTAGTATATGCATTTGCAGTGTCACAAATTAGTCAGTCTGTTTCAAAAACACCAACGAAGACAACAACAACAACAAAAAAGCCAGATTCTGCCCATACTGCCACATGCACAAAGCATACATGAAGATTACAGAGATAAATTCATAAACCTCTCTTCATAATCTTTACAATAAAACTACTAATTACATAGAGATAGTTGCGGTCCAGGTTTTGTTTGTTCTGAAGTAGCTCCACTGATATAGTTATCCATTCACCTCGCTTTGTTCCCACTGAAGATACGTTCCCATAGAGGAAACGTAGGCCACAACCTAATCCAACACAAATGTGAAATTCAATTAGTAACACATACATTTAATAAAAATAATAAAACACTCCAACAAAGTATTGGAAATTTTAATATACTGCTTGTATGTAACACTTAAATTTCCCATTTGAGATTATATTAATTAAGTTAAATATTATTTTAACTTAAATAAATGAAATGTTTCTTTAACATACTGTTTTCTCTCCATCCATTAAGGGCTACTGGACATGCATCCCGTACAAAAGGGTAGTTAAAAAGGTTGATTCCACACACCACAGTAGTATACAACTGGATAGCGTGTTGCACAGTGCCGTCACGTCTCACCAGTATATCAGTAGAGACAGGCTTCACATCCGTTTGGACTCTACGGCCACAGGAAGAGAGGTTAAAAACACATGCTAAACACGTATAACAAAATAATACAATGATTTCAAAGATACAAAATCGGTCATAAGCAATTAAATGAATAAAGAAATCCTTGCAGTATTTAATCTCCTGTTTATATATTGATGGAATAGATTTTGCTTAAATAGATTTCATTTACACCTTACCTGTGAACTAGGTAATAATTTGATAATAATAATAATTTATTTTACTATTAATTCCTTACTGCAATACTATGTATTTATTTATATGTATATATTTATTATTATTATTAATAATAATAATAATAATAATAATAATAATAATAATAAGTGTAAAAAATCTTTTCAATGAAGATCATTTATATTAAGCCTATTCAATAAAAAATGAATAATTAATAAATTAATTCTATATTATAACTATACCCTTTGCCAAAGACAAAAAGGCATGCTTTAATCAAAACTCTCAAATAGGGAAGGTTAACTCACGAGTTGTCTACAGTTAGATCAGGAGTCCAGATTTTGTCAACTGGCAGCATAATTTCTGTAAACTCGTACTCTGTATCGGTCCATGCAAGGTCTGGGTCCTTCCATTCCTATTAAAGACAGACAAAGTACATTCTGTCTAATCATTAGCCATTTATCATCAGGTGCTCAGATTTGCATTCAGAGAAACAGAATCCTTACCATTTCAATTCTAATGCGACTTGAGAAGCGCAGGGCTTTAGTATCCTGAGGCAAACAAGAGCAGGAAAGCTATTTTAATTGGATCGTTTTAGTACAGTTTGGCCTCTTATGTTCACCAGTTAATCATCAATAATGCTTAGAAGGAGCTGAAAATAAATGTGTTGATCATAGCAGGTGGATACTTAACCACAGACAGGGTCTCATATTGAATGGATGTGAGATTCACTGTAATAGTACATTCCAGAGGCATTGGAGGACTGAAAAGCTGCAATGCAACCAGCTTGTTAGCCAGGCATCGACGCGTGACGCAAGTCGCCAAAGATCCAACCATGAAGTTGGAGCACACTAAGAGAACAGCAGAGGCAATGCATATGCAATTCATAAAATGTTTTTGTCATATAGAAAGTTTAAATGCCTGAAGCTAAACTCATAACCCTGTTCCAATCAGTGAAATTTATCTATTTAACAGGTCAATACCGCAAAATTCACTGTATTTCTTATTCCCAGCACACCTCAGCCACTCCTGAATACCTGTAGTTTAATACTGTGATAATATGATGAGTTGAATTAAACATGCTTGAACAGAGCAGCTAGATGTGTGGGTTAAGTGTGCAGTGCATTTTGAAACTCTGATTAAAATCCAAATAATTTTTTGATTATATATAGTATTGATGCATGCGAACAGAAATGTCTTACCAATTAAATAATAAATGATGCTGAAAGGTTTCAGGATTCTCTTGGCTGACACCATGTTGCACTGTTCTACAAACATAATACAAAGAAATCATGTTCCCTGGATGATGTTTTCTGTCCTCATCAGTTTGCTCTTGTTTCTACTGGAATAGCATCAGCATATTTAAAAGCAAAAAAGTGTCAAAATCTACCTGCTTGGTTCCAGTTCTTCTCAGCGCTATGAGGAGGGGAATGTCAGATGGCTCTTAATAAGCACCACCATTCACTTCTGTTAACTGGTTACGTGATGAACACTGAACAAAATACACAGCTCATATTTAAAGCATCTATGCTTTAATCTTTAATCTTGTGTATTCTGTCTTTCTCGGCTATTGCTGTTTAATCCAAATAAGCATTCATATGATGTTTGAGTACATGAGCATATAATAGCACTTCATTAATTACCTCTGTTCACCGCTATTGCTTCTATTCCCTGCCTGGCTGGAATTCAATAGAAAGCACAAAGGCAGATGAATATGATCTCACAAAATGGTCTTTGGATTTTAGTTCATTAAGCGCAAAAGAACACAGCCTATAGTCTGCTTGTGATAGCAGTCACATGGTGAGTCAATGGAAATTAGGTCCAAAATGATATATCATGGTGGTTCTGGATGAATCTTAAGAAAAATTAATAAAGCAGATTATTTAAAAGATGCAGTCAGAGCCATACCAATCCAAGATCCAAGTGTAAGTCACATTTGGCCACTTAATTGACTATAATTTACAGATTGATGCAATGGACCAGACTTACTCAAATGCTGTGGACCCATGTGAAAAAGGTTTATTTACAAAACCTAAATGCAAGCAATGTCCAAATCTCAAATCTAAATGGATGTAGATACTAAATATTTAGTTCAGTGTCAAGAGTATGAAGCATAACCAGACAAATCTGAGGCAAAGTCCAGATTCAGGAAACAAAGTGAGGGTTGATACACAGAATCATAATAACAGTACCAAGAAGTAGGGGTATATGTTGGCAGAGTTACAACTGAAATTCATTCATTCATTCATTTTCAGCAACCACATTAAAGTTTAACTAATAAACATCTAATAGCCCGCTAGCTAATTGATACGATCCTTTCACGAAGGAATGCTGGTTCGGGAGAGCCGACATGTCTGGACGGGACTTTTGCTGCTGGGTACACGATGGACTCTTGGAACAAGTGGAACATCGTCTGTCTGGCACCTCTGTCCCTAGAAGATGTCAAAGATGTCTACATATTTGGATTTTTGATAGCAGTTGTCCTGATGATTGGCCTGGGGATGTTCCTGATCTATCGACAAATTGGAAAGCAGGCAGCCAATAAAGAATCCCCCAAGCTGTCAGCTGTCATCACACACCATTGTGGAGCCGTTGCTGACCAGGTGAAGGCATTACATCAGATGGTGACACGGATTGAGGAATTGTATCATCTCCAATCTGTGGATATCCCCCGGCGCTTGGATACCATCACGAACATGTTTTCAGAACTGTGTAAATCCAACGCGACCCAGTCCGCAATCATGGTCACGCACCAGGAGGAGATGACTAGGGGTCCCACGGCCCTGCAAGGGGACATAAAGTTGGGGGCCATGCAGAACCAGGTGCCCGACTAAATTGTACAATCTCATGAGTTCTCAAATTTGCTTGATCATATTTGTGCATTTTCCCAGTCAGTCATCGCAGAATATGCTTTGTTTTGACTCTTGATCTGCAGCGGACACTCCAAAGACACAGCTGTGATAACAACAGCTCCCCAAAGTACACCTTATCAAATTCGGCTAGTACAGACTGTTTTCGTAAATACTCTGCCCTAGTCAAGGACTGCCTCAGTGTCACATTTTCCTCTTTTTCTAATCTCTTGCCTCCCCCACCCCCCACCCTCCTGTACTGTAACCAACAAAAAAGACCCCTCATGTAACTGCTCCATTGTATGATGTCGTATGTGTTTGTGACTTTG
>CM074957.1:13451626-13480653 GCA_037577455.1 Pangasius macronema
TATATATATATATATATATATATATATATATATATATATATATATATATATGTGTGTGTGTGTGTGTGTGTGTGTGAGAAACATTCTGCTGTAGTAAACACTAGTAAACAGTATATCACTTTAGTAGCACAGGTTACTGAGTTATGGTGTCGCACATATCCAGCCGTTACGGTAACCGGAAGTGCGTCTCCCAGTATTTGCTCCGGGTCGAGCAGCTCAGGGTAGAGTAGCACAGAGGGTGGAGTATGAGTTCACTAAAACACGGATAGCGTTTTGAGATTAAAGCGAGTGGGAAAGCATGCTCATGTAATCCAGGACACGGAGCCGGTGCGGGAGGTGGCGGATGTGGAGCAGCGCGCGCTGAACCGCGGCTTATGGCGGGACTCTCGTGCCTGGTGCTCCGCTTTTCGGGCTCCGCAGGTCGGACCTACGGCGTGTTTTCTAAAGGACTGACGAGGACTTTGTTGATCTTTTTTGATCTGGCGTGGCGTCTCCGCATCCGATTCCCGTATCTCTACCTCATCGCCTCCATGATGTTTAACGTGCGCTTACAGGTAAAAAAAACAAAACAAAACAAAACGAAGAAGTATGAGGGCTGAGACTGAATTATATTCATTTAAACAACTGCATGCTTTATATATATATAAACACTGTACACAGCCGTGCATGGCGTGTGTGTGTGTGTGTGTGTATGTGTGTGTGTTTGTTTGTGTTTTATGTAAATTAAGAGGACACGTCCCAGATCCTGCTTTACAAGAAGATCTTTTATTTTTATTTCAGTCATATGTTATTATGAGTATAATAACTCCCAGGAGCGCACATGCATGGGACAGGAATAGATCCATTTTCAACCTAGGTTACAGATCTGTGCTAGTGATCAGAAGGTTATGGGTTCCAGTTCCTGGATTTCCAGAGAGCCACAGATGGATCTTTAAACCAAACCTTTTGTAGCCAAGGAGTCCCTTAACTATAAACTAAATTGTACAGGTGCCTCAGCACATTACCTATTTTCTAAACAGTATTTATCAGTAGCTGTTTTATCCTGGTCAAGGTCACTGTGGATCTGGAGCCCATCCCAGGACCACTGAGCGTAAGGCAGGAATACACCCAGGATGGGACGCCAGTTCATCACAGGGCACCGTTCACACACGTTCACACAGTTTAGCTTAGCCAATCCACCTACCAGCATCTTCTCTTAGACAGTGAGAGGAAACCCGAGAACCTGTTAGAAACCCACACAGCCATGGGGAGAACACATTAGGATCCAAGTTAGCTTTATTTATAGGCTTACTGGTTTTTAAGTTCTGATATTTGGCTTATTCAAGGGGCCATTCAGACAAGTTAATAACTATAACAACTCAATAACTAATCATTTTATAATAATCTCCATAATAACTAATAATTTTCACAGTGGTGGGTTGTGATTGCCGTTGCTGTAGCTAAATAAAAAAGCATGCACTACATGGGTTATTCTTTGCCAAGCCCTGGGAGTCACTGCTTTAAGCAAAGGCTCCTAAACTTCAGCTGATGAGTCGTTCCTTACCTGTGAAGCACTGATTTAAAAGAAAAATCTGTCAAATATATACTGTAAATATTCATTACAGCCATGCTATTTCATATTGTAAATGAGTATATTCTCTCTCAATGCACATTGAAGGCACAATATTTTGCCTTACTGTATTTATTTATATGATTAGGATTGCAAAACAGAAACAAGGAAACAGAATATGAAGCAGCCTGAATTGTTTAGAGTATGGTATGGAAACGATAAACGTATAGAAGAATTTCTCCCTGAAGTTTTACCTGAAATTGCGATGAGTGATATAACACTTCAGTTGCCTTATCCCTTTTGTTTTGTTCAGGTCCACATTGAGATACATTAAATCACGATCTTCCGTTAACTGAAGTGTCACCATCTCTGGACCAGAAGGCTCATATGCTGCTGCTGCTGCTGCTTCAGAAGTCAGCTAAGGCCCCCAATACTGGAAGAACTATGGACACGTACACAAAGGCGAAGCAGAAAGCTTACCTACACTGTTTTCCTGCAGGATAGTGTACAGAAGACGCTGTAGTCGCTCCACAAAAAAAATGGGAATCTTGTGGGATTTTACAGCCGGGCATCTCGTACAGCGGCTCGCTGCTGACGGCCGTGGATTTGCAATGGAAGTATTTGAGGCGTGTTCTGTGCGATAAAGTAAATGTTGGACATTTCAGGGAGATTTTACAACCTTGGCTCACTTGTAACAATCGCAAAAGTGACCAGTTTTGGTTTAGGGAAATGTTTATTGCCTTTTTTTTTTTTTTTTTTTTTTTATCCAGGTGCGGTCGAGACTCTACTCAAGCGGAGAATTAATATCTCCGAAATAGTGACAACGTTCTACGTGTGTGGCTCTCACATGCTCAGTCTGTAAAAGGTCAGGGGCGTCTGTGTTGATTTGGTTATGTAGCACTTGACTGATCTCGCACTTTCGTTGCATGCCATTGAATGTGCTGATTACAGGCAGTAATGACTTCTTCTTGTTTACCACTTAGTTTATAATCGAGCCTCTCACGGGGCATGGTTTTTAAATGTACATAAGGTAACATCAGATTTCTGGGTTGTTTTTTTTTTGTTGTAAAAAAAAAAAGGTCGTGTTTACCGTAAAAAGAAAAAAACCCTAATCAGTTCGTTTCACAAGACCGGATATAGGACGAGCAGCCTAGAATTTACATTGAGAAACACACTTACATGATTACCAAAGGATATTGGCACATTTTAAAACAAAGAGTCTAGTTTGGATTTTGGTACAAAAGCATGTCAAGGGAATACGTTTTAATTGTGGATGCAGAAGATGATTCAGGCAGTAGGGTGGCATGAAAACAACCTTGGTCACAGTCCCTATTCTACCATTTTACCTCGAGTTGGAGAAATGACCGTTTTGGATGAGTAGTGTTCTGATGTTTATTAACAGTTTTTTTTCCCCATTTGTAATATTTTTAAAGAATGCCACAGAACAATAATCCCATCATTTTGTCTGATGGGTTCCACTAATTATTACTGTTTTTATTTTCTGTAAATTGCAGTCTTGCCTCCTGCCTGCAGGTCAATTCAGCTTTTTTAAACCACAGAAAATGGTACTTTAAAATGTCTTTAAACTTAAATATGATATGGATATTCTCATTTGTCTTTTGTCAGTGCATTATTTTAAATGTGCAATTACTTTGAACTGCAAGCATAAGTAATGTAAAAAAAAATTGAAAACAATAAAAGAATGAAGAACAAGCCTTTTTTTTTTGTTTGCCTTGTTATACTCAAGTCTGACTGGGCAGAAGATTTGTTTCGCTTTGGTGGTGGTGTGGATCAGTTTTCTACCACAGCAGCTCTGACAGTAGTGCCAGCTGTTCAAACTACAAGCTTATATTAGTATGTTTCTTCCTTATAACACAATAACACAGACATCATTGAGGAAGTGTCCTTCAACTTGCCGTCTGCGAGGTGCATTAGTCTGAATGAGAATGTAATTGATGTGGTGAAGTCGTGAGGAGATTCTCGCAGAATCGTCCCTTTTTATGGGTTTAGTTAACATTTTTGGAAGGAGTCTCCAGTGTTAACTCTTTGTAACAGTCAGAGGTGAAGCTGTAACTTATGTTTTCTGACAGTAAAATGGTAAAAGTGGTAAAAAGCTGCATTTTTATGTCTTATTTACTTTGAGAGAGAAAAATCGAGTCTGGTAAGGGAAGAAGAGGTTCTAGCTCTTATGATAAAAGGGACTCATTTGTTTTTTTCCCACAACATTAAATTAAACTCAATGGATTAATCATTGTCTATTACTGTGTGGATACTGTGTGGATACTTTGGGTTGTTACCACTCTGGGATTCATCATGCCGCCATGTCTTTGATTATTTTCCTATAACAAAACACAGTCATGTTTTATTCCTTGCAATATACAGCGTGCAGTTAGAAATGTAATGGATATTCTTACAGACATTAAGACATTGTTTAAGCAATGATCTAATTCAGAAAAACAAAAATAGAGAACAAGTCTGAGGCTTAATTAGAGTCCGTAAATCCAGCCTGATTGTATGACCTGACCATAAGCAACTAATGGTTTGTAGTGAAAGGGCAAAACCTGCTCTAGCTTTTGGCCATAGAGGGGCAGTGCATGCACACTGTATGAGGAACTGCACAGCGAAGAACATTCAAGCTGTAATGCATTCACTCCACACTGGTCTCAGTGTGACCAAAGGTGTGTGCCTCTCTGAAAAGTCTGACTGTCTACGTCTCTAAGTATTTTGCATTGTTTTAAAGAGAAATGCTTTCCTTTAATCAATGTAACTGATTTCATCACTAAAATGTCTTCATGTTGATGGTTTTAAGGCTTTGCTGTATCACTGATCTTAGGAAAGATGTAGGAAATATTTTGTATGAGCCAAGAGTGCTTGTTGCACTCTTTTTAAGCGTAACATTTATTGATTTTGATTTTTAAATGATTGATTTTTTTTAAATGTACGTTTTATATTAGACACCACCTCAGAAATGACTGACCGCAAGTCTTTCCCTGAGTCTAAATAAATAATTTAGTAAGTAAGTAAGCACTGAAAAAAATATGAATGTGTACCGTTCACCCCTGTGGAGCTTTCTGTTTATTTTCTCTCCCAGTGCTCCATCCAATGATGTCATAAAATACATATCTAATGGCATGGTTCAATAATGTGTTTCCAAGGCAACTGCCTAAACCATTGTGCGTCAGCCCTCTCTGCATTAAAAGCTACACGTTTAATTTCCTGCATTGAGCACTTAGATTATGAGGTTTTGCAAATGAAAGTGCTCTAAAATGGCTAACAACAGAAAATGGTTGAAGCAGAACAACTTCCTGTGTATTGCAGAAGACTGGTTATGTTTATTAGAGGTAATACTGCTGTCCAGTTGCTATATTCAGCGTATTCATATACACCGGTACCAGTATTTGCACGTATCACCACTCAAATACACACAAGTCACCAAATGTAGTCCACGTAGGACACGTGTTTGTCCTACACATACTTGAGTGTGTAAGCATATGGTGTCTGCTGTGAGTGTAGATGGGTGATAGTTGGTTTCTTTATGAGAAGTGAAGTCACACAAGAAGAAGAGCTTACATTTAATGTAAAATGAACTGCAGGGATAAATCATAAATCAAATAATCATTATTCATTCATTCATCTTCAATAACAGCGTTATCCAGGTCAGGGTCATGGTGGATCCGGCGCCTATCCCAGGAACACTGGAGGAAAGATGGGAATACACCCTGAACAGGATGCCAGTCGTAGCGTCCTGTGGTACGTGCAAGTGTGTGTAAGTGTCGATCCCAGTTTGATCTCATCGGTTAGGTGGATGGACGTTGTTTTTTCAAGGTGAGCGGGAACCAGAGAACTCAGAAGAAACCCAAACGGACAGTAACCCGAGCTCAGGATTAAACAGGGGACCCTGGTGCTGTTTTGACGTTATCTTTAACATAAATGACCATCCGTTCATAATGTGGAGGATTAGTATTGCTGAATGTAATCAGAGCTCATTAGACTAAACGCATCCACATAACGAAGTACTGAATTTCAGATACAGTTCATGCAAATTCTAGAAAACTAGGTTTCTACAAATAAGTGCACTGATAAGCAGGAGTCTCTCTGAAACTTTATGCACTTATTTGTATATACCTAGTTTTCTAGTATTTGCATGAATGGTTTGTACTGGCTGTACGATTTCTTAATTTAGTAATTTAGTAAGTAAATAAAAGACGTAATTGGCAAATTGTTTCCATAAACCGAATCATCTAAAGTGCATCCTCATGTGGCATCCTAATGATAGGCTGGAGCGCCTCAGCTGAACATGGTCCTATTTGAATATTTCTACCAGTACTTTCAAAAGGAGCAACATCTCTGGAGAACGTCTGTTAGAGATCGCAGCCAAAATCCAAAAGGGTATCAGAACTTCAGTACTTATTCAGGAAAGAAAATTTTATACTGACACCTATTTAAACTATAATCTCAAGCATTATGAGGAAAAAGGAGAAGATCAGAATGGTACTTTGCATCAGTATCATGGTATGGTTTCCAAAAGTGCAATGAATGCACCAGTAATCTAAAGTCATATGAACTATAGGCACTGTTTTTGGTCCAGACAAAAGAGACCGGTCTGCTCATCCGCTTTGTGTCAAAGCAGAAGCGACTGCTCTGTCCATTCAGTCTGCTAATGCAAAGAACATGTCGGGGAGGTAAGTGATAGGCATGGACACAGAGGATGCCGGATGCACTGTGCTTCCTTTGGCCCTGCCTTGCCCCTTTCCGCCAGCTCCAACCCTCCACCACAGGATACCACTTTTTCCTCTCTCTTCCCCCAGCCGGGAGGGCTACATGTCAGTTTTATATGCTCAAATTAGTGCTAAAAGCAAGAGTTTTGTATTTACTAGCTAGAATTATTATTATTGCAATTGACTTCACTCTGCACTTCATTCTTGAGCTGTGCTGTTTTTGACAGCAATATGGAATTTTCCTTTTGGGGAAAAAAAAAGTCTGTCTTCCTACGTAAAAATGTGTTTGTCTGTCTGAGTATCTGGATGCGATTCTCTCTCTCTCTCTCTCTCTCTCTCTCTCTCCCTCTTTAGAAGATTAACAGAAGTGAAAGGTGTCTGTAAACTTTTGACAGGCAGCAAGGATAGCTTTGCCAGCTTGTTAAGAGGCAAACACATCTACCTTTTTTTTTTTTCAAAGGTATAAACTGAACAAATGTTTTTAACCACAACATGTGGTGTGTCTCATGGCAAATGAGGGTTTGCTATATTTGACCTGGTTGAATCTGCAGCTTCTGGCCTTGGGGAGGGGAAAGGGGGGGTCATCTGACTGGGGCGACTGGAGCATATGCATGGTACAGGGATGCTCCAGTTACTCATTCAGGCTGCGAGAAGTCGGTCAGCGTGTGTCCATCTTCTCTGTCTGACTCCATAATCAGACAGACACATGCTGCCCCAGAGGTGCCAGCCCTCGGCATGCTGCTAAGTGCATTCTGGCAAAGCCATGTGATACATTTCACGCATATACTCATTAACTCTCAATTTGGTGATGGCGGCAAAGGATGAGGTGCATTGTGGAGGGAATTTCATTGTATAGCACTGTACTGTACAACATTAGACTTTGTTATTTAGCTTTTGTCATTAGGAATAATGGTAGCTATTGTGTGTGACCTCTTGCTAGCGATTTGTTAAGCCTGAGGAAAGCGAATGGCTACCATTATGTGAGCAGTTTATCCAAGGGGCATAAATTCTAAGGAACCATGGATGTTTCTACACTTCTATTCCTCGCATTAATAATGCAATATTAGCTTGATAATTTTGCATTGTTTCCCTTGAACTGGATAATAAGCCTTAGGATCTGGAAAGGACCATAAAGGGTTAATATTGTGTTGTTTTTTATTTAGATGATTACCATAATCCATTTGCATTTTCATAGCAAATAAATTGTTTTAGGTTAGATCAAGACAAAGAGAGGAAATGAGAGAAATATAGTGCAGATTTCATTCAATGCAACTCAATTCATTCAATCTTAGAAAAAGTTGAATCAGAGACCCTAAAGTGTTCAGAATGTCCTTCTGGATATTCTGAGGTTCGCCCTTAAAGGTTCTTCGCAGAACCTTCCTACAATGTTTTCCCTACCAAAAAGAGTTCCAGTTAAAATCCCTTCCAGAAGTGACAAACCCTTTCCCAAAGCCCATTACTGAGAGAAACAGACACAACAGATATAACATTTTGGACATATTTAAAGCAATGATATACTAGTCGTTTTTGTTGAAAGCATCCACACCCAAGGAATGTGGGGAAAAAAGGGAAAACTAAGAAAACAGAGAGATTCCTGGAGTGGGCCAGACATCTGCTTTCTGAGCAGGAAATACTCCCCCAAACTGGAGCCACCCCCAAATTCCCAAACTCTCCCTCTCTCTTTATAACTCCCACTCTGCCAATGGACATATTTGCTAACTCTAGGAAAGAGCTTCCAGGTTTCTTTTGGATATTTTTCTGACATGATCTGGCAGAAACTCGGAGTCAGAAATCTTGGGAACTTTTGATTCAATCTACAGTCTTGGTTCCGGACTTGGTTCTGTGATAAACAATTAAACATCCACCAGAAATCCATAATAGGGTTGTTATGAAGAGGACAGACTGTCTGGCAAAAAAAAAAAAGATTTAAATCTAAAAATCTTTCTCTGTCCTTTGTACCTGAATTCACTTGCCATAAAAAACAAAAGGAAAAGAGCTTCCTCATGCTCAAATTGGTCAACATTTAGAACCATCAGCTGGGCTGCACTCCACTCCAAATCTCACCTGAAATGATGTAATGGCACATTTTTGTGTGTCCTAAATCTAATCAGAAACAAAGATAAGCTACATTAAATCACCCAATTCTGTGAACTGAAAGGGACCTAGACACCGCTTTCACCCACAACCAACCCCCCAACCCCTTCATCTGAAAAGCTGGAATGCTATAATTGAATCCTTGTGTGCAAGAATCTACAGGCAGTAGTGTTAATGTAACTCACTACCATCACCCTCTGTTCTTTACGATTATGAGAGGAATATAGTCCTGGTGCTGATTCTTTATCTTATTTTCCACACGTCTATTATATGTGACCTCAATATTCAAATTTCCAAGCAGGCAAAAAGCTCACTTGGCGTCAGTGGTTCAGACTTCAGATTAAAGAGTCAGTTTTGGTGGTTCAGTTCCAGGACAGAGGAGTCTATGTATGAACTATCTGTTAAGTTTAGTGCACTCAAGTAACCCACACTATTATTTATAAGAAGAAGAAGAATAATGGTGCTGTATAAACAGCATATTAAGCAGTGTTTAAACTGATCCAGATCTCACTGTTGGTTTATGTGAATGGAAAGTCTAATCTTTGTGATATCCATTTAACTATTAAATGTGATGAACTGCACTGACAAGCAACCCCTAGAAAGCTAGCTACTCTAGAACCCCTGATCACACACACACACACACACACACACACACACACACACACACACACACACACACACACACACACACACACACACAAACACATAACTGTTCAGACTGTTCAACATATCCTCCATCAATCTCTCCATGCAATGTAGAGATGTAGATAGTGATACCTGCTGGGCATCTTTGCCATGATGCACCTCCACAAGTGCCCTGCTGGCCAGCTGCAATGTCATCAGCCAGGGGAGCACAGCAAAAAGCTGGCCTTCTCCACCTCCTCTGCCGGCTCTCTTCCTGCTTCCTGCAGGTTGGCTCCCAAACCCTTATGTTCCTAAGAGGAGCTGATGAAGCCTGGACATCTGATCTCCACTGGATCCCTGCAGCCAGCCACCCAGCACTCAGCAGCCAGCTCTGAATATTTAGTCCTAATAAGTCTTCCTCACATAAGTGGCTTCCACCTCGTCCTCCCATGGGACAGTCAGCTCAATGAAGAACACTGTTTAGGCTGAAGTGGGCCTCACCATTATGTCAGGTTTGGAGTGATATTGGGGTGATCTCTTAGGGGAACTGGAGTTGGGTGCCAAGATCAACTTTCATCTCCCGCTTTTTTCCAGGGGTGAAGAGTCATGTCAGGGCTCTTGGTTTGGTGCTTTCAGCTCTCCCACCTTTCTTGATGAACTAGCTTCCTGGTATCTGTTCACCTCCTGCTTGCTGAACTCCAACACTTCTGATAGTTTCCTCAGCACCTGGTTGTGTCACCACCTGTAGTTTCTTCCCAAACCCAGCCTGGCACGTTCTGTCTGGATCCTGATGATGACTTACTGGTGATGAAGTCTGCTGATTGCCCGGTCCACTTCCTCTTGGGCCTTCTACTTATGGCTGGTGCTCACCTGGGCATCAACCCACCTAACTAGTGGATACATGGACCCTCTGAGCTCCAGGACTAGTCAGACTTTTTAATTTATTTTTTTTTGCATGTACCCTAGGCTGATGGGTTGTAGTTCCTCCCAAAGAGACCTATTCTGAAAGGCATCTCGAGAGTCACTTTCGGATGTAAGTTTTTCACTTTTTTCATCCATCCTGCTTGCTGTTGTTGCAGGGATTTTATACATTTTCAGCAGCCACATGGCTCAATGGCAAAGCCTGTACTAGTAGCTCCACACTTCCCTAATAAAAAGTACAAGTTTTTTCTTTGGTCGATTCTCACCAGGTCGCCTGGGTGTTGCTCCAGTACCACTTTTCATCTGGTACCATCTGGATGGGATTTTGACAGCACCTGTGAAGAAGATTGTCTCGTCGCTTCTGACTCCTTTCCTTAAGGATATGTTTACTATGTTTACTACTTTTCCTCCATTTAACAATCTTTCTTTGTTTTTTTTTCTTTCTCCTGTATGTTCAGTTTATAACTTTTTTCAGTTTATGTTTATGTCAGTATGTTCTGTATGTGGGGCTGGCTCATCACTTTGAAGTAATCCAAACAAAGCCTCAGTGGGCCCTTTTGTCACACTGCCTAGTCCTCTGAAAGAGTGGTGGCAAGTTTAAAGTTTAACAGTACCACAGAGTTGATTTAAAGTTTAACTTTAACAGTTAACTTTAACACACAGTTGATAAGTTAAGTAAATCACAATTTAACATCCTTTAATAATCTGTAATCCATCCATCCATTTTCCATACTGCTTATCCTACACAGGGTCACAGGGTAGCCTGGAGCCTATCCCAGGGGGACTCAGGACACAAGGCAGGAGACACCCTGGACGGGGTGCCAACCCATCACACGGCACAATCGCGCGCACACACACACACACACACACTCTGGACAATTTAGAGATGCCAATCAGCCTACAACACATGTCTTTGGACTGGGGGAGGAAACCGGCGTACCCGGCGGAAACCCCCGAAGCACGGGGAGAACATGCAAGCTCCACACACACAGGGCAGGGGTGGGATACGAACCCCCAATGTATATCACTGTAGAGGTGTGAGGCTACAGTGATAACCACTAAACCACTATGCCCCCTTAATCAGTTATCAGTTATCAGTAATCAGTAATCGACTTGTACATTTTGGATCCATTCCTTTTTCATAAGAGGTTATTCAGGGTAAATGGCTCAACGTTTGCTAACTCCACCTTGCACTGTCATAATAATGAAATGACTGATCTCCACACAGCAGCAACACACAGTTGGCCTAACACACGATGAGTCACGTGAGCGCCAGAAGGGCGGGACAGAGTGTGATGACGTACCAAGGCAGCTGTAATGTAGTATTTCATTTTCCTCACCCGTATTCCTACAAATCCCACCTTTCACACTGCGATTGGTTAAAAGCACGCAGTTCTCCGATCCTGATTGGCTCGGCTCATTCGGAGTATGAACCACTAGCAAGTCGTAGCACAGGAGGCAAGATTTACCTTAAAACCGGTGTGAAATAAGCACGTTCAGCGAAGCCGTGAAAACCAGATGTCAGTGTCGGTGGGCAGGAAGGAGAGGGAGCATCACTTCACCGAATGATTTAAGCAGCACCAGTCAAAAAGTGGACCAGGAGGTTTTTCATCCATTCACACCGGACAGGGATAAGACTGTCTCGCGAGCGCTGAACACTAATTTTTGGTCCGAGTCTCACACGAGACCAGACGTGCGTGCGTGCGTGTGTGTGTGCGTGTGTGTGCGGGTGATGCGAGCCGCCTGTAAATGCAGCCTTCCACGTAAAAAGCGACACTGCAACAGCCATCTGGCTCGGAACGTTGTATTTATCCGTTTTTTGTTATCTCACCGTCTCATTTAGCAGCAAGCATGGATGATGATAATCAAGGTACGACTCTTCTGATTTACATTTTTTTCTGCTAGTCATCTGATTGAACACACACACACACACACACACACACACACACACACACATATATATATATATATATATATATATATATATATATATNCTTCTGATTGAACACACACACACACACCCACACACACACCCACACACACACACACACATATATAAATATATATATATATATATATATATATATATATATATATATATATATTGAATGACCATGACCCATGTGCTGTTAGATTAGATGAGATGAGATTAGATTGGATTTAAAGTGTACATTACTGGGTTATACCAGTGGTTCTGAATCTTCTGCACTGTGGTTCTGCAGCTCCATATGTAATGCTTTCTCAAGGCCAGGTAAGACTGAAGGATATTAAGCCAGTGTTAGTAAGTTTTGATGAACTGCTGCTTCTGTAACACAGGGATGGAAAGCTGACCTGAGATCAGTTTGACTGATGGACATTTTGACATTTGCACTGTGAACCTAGTCCCTGTTTTATCTCCTGATCCAAGTCCGGTGCTGATGTGATTGGCGTGATTGGATTCACTGGCATCATTGGTATACATCCCATATACAAACATTGGTTTCTCTGTGATTATTTAGATAGTTAACTATTCTAGCTTCTAGCTATGGAAACTTTTACTAAAGGGAACCTCTAGAGGGAGAAACTGAACACCGTTCGATGCCAGCTGGACCAGTTGTTTCTAAGACAGTAGTCCAGGTGAAGATCACCATCCTCTCTCACTGTATCTCTTACTTTTCTGCATTTCTCTCAAAGTTAATAGATGCTGTAGATTCACTATTCAGATTTGAGTCAGGCATTATTCTCTCCTTCTTTCTCTTTCTTTTTTTCACAAACATATCGATTTCTTAAAATGTCAAAATGCCATTTTTCAATAGGCTTATAAATGGTTTATATTTAATTGGAAAATGTCAACAATACTATGCCTATTATTATAAACAAATATTATACATTTTGCCCAGTGCATTGTATTATGCTTGGAAATGATATTATGTTTGAATAGCTGTGAGTGGTCATACTAATGTAGGCTATGAAAATAAATCAAGAATCATCAAAATGGAAAAAAGGATTGTTTTGAAATCGCACCCTGGCTCAAAATCATATAGAATTAAAAGGTGTATAGAGATTCCTCCATCTAACACCAAGACTACAGGTAGTATCCTGAGCCTCTTGTGTAAATAAGAAGTGTATATCTGCAGTGAGAAGTTGCAGAAATGGATATCTAGAAATATACACTCACTGTCAACGTTATTAGGAGCACCTGTACACCTGAACACATCCGAACTGGACAGTTGAAGATTAGACAAATATCACCTGGTCTTTTTCCAGTCTTCACCTGTGAAGCTTGGGTGAGTTTGTGCCCACTGTAGCCTCAGATTCCTTTCTTGACGGACAGGAGTGGAACCCGATGTGGTCTTATTGCTGTTGTAGCCCATGCTCCTCAAGGTTTGGCATGTTATGCATTCTGATATGCTTTTCTGCTTACCATGGTTGTAAGTAGTGATTATTTGAGTTACTTCCTGTCAGCTCAAACCAGTCTGCTCATTGTTCTTTGACCTCTCTCATCAACATGGAATTTCCACCTGCAGAGCTCCAGCTTACTGGATGTCCTTTTACTTTTTCTCACTACTCTGTGTAAATTCTGGAGACTGTTCTGTGTGAAAATCTCAGGAGATCAGCAATTTCTGAAGTACTCAAACCAGCCCATCTGGCACCAACAACCAGCTATGGTCAAATTCACTGAGATCACACTTTTCCCCATATTGTAATATGTGATGTGAACATAGACTGTTCAGTGAGTGTATGTGAAATAAAGAAATAGAGACTGTCCAGTTTGGGTTTGGGTCCTGTTTAATTACCGAAATAAACTATAACACGTACAACACGTTTTCCCGTTCATGTCTGAGCGCATGCACGTGTGAGGGTGTGTATGTGTAGATGGAGGAAGAAGCAGCAGTTCTTATACAGCACATCAATATTACATCCTGCAACATTTTCATTTTCACATTCTGTTTGAGAAGACATCACACAGTATTGAGCACATGATTATATTTTTATTATCCTTATATTAGGATAGTTTTTTGGAAAAAAGAAAAAGAAGAAAGTATTGATATTTCATTTTTGATCCACCCATTGCTAATTCCTACACCTTGTAAAGAATGTGTGGAAACAAATCCTCTTGGTCCCAGGCATGCTGTCCAGATGAGGTTGTGTATTTTTGTTCTAGTCTAGTAAGCACAGTGGTCTCACTGTAGCATGTAGAGGTACTTCTGTTTAAGTTGCTGAAAATGTCAGAGCCTGCATGTGTACGGTCGAACCTGACAAAGCCCTCACAGTGAATATTCAGGGGAAGTTGTCTTGTCAATTTCTTGCAACAAATTTACAGTTACCTGATTTCTTCTCTAAAAATATTTTCATAATTTTGATCATTTATTGGATCTATTATTGCACCGCCCCTGGACTCAGCCCCGTGTGTCAGATCACCCAATACCATTGACTGGGGTTCATCCAAAGTTCTTGGCTTTCCCATTTAGACCTTAAGAACAGCTCGGCCTTGGGTTATTGAGCCTGTACTGGGAGGCCAGTGTGGGTGTAATGCTAGCTGTCTGGGATTGATATAGCAGGCAGACTAGATTAGACCCCCCAGTGGAGGATGAGACGCTCCCCTGCTGCGAAACACTAATCAGTGTGGTCACCCACTGTGGGAGCTCGTCTACTGCAAACTCGGTCAGATTAAAAAGATATCTCAACTCTCTGTGATTTTTTTTTTAGTTCTATAGATGCATTTGGTTGTACAGATGGTGGTCATTTTGTGTGTGGTAGTACAAGTCAGCTACAACTTGTCTGCTGAGTATCGATGTTGATCAAAGTTATGATGCTGCATTTGCAATATGGGTTAGGTAACTTGTGTTCGGTTAACCCCAGGCATGTTCCTGTGGTTCTCCCCTGTTTGGATGGTTGCAAACCGCGAGCGTTAATGTAAAAACTTCTTGGTGGACTTCCAGGGAAAAAAACGTGACTGTGGTCTATGACTTCATGCAGGGCATAGAGTACCAAAAGTGCTTTCTTGAAGGAATGTTATAAAGCATAAAATACTCCTTCCATCACTCCCAAGGATGCGAGTGTCCATTTGTCCTTTTACTAAGATTCTTTACTTAAAATTGTGCTGCTTGGCAGTGCTCTTATTGTGCAGCTCTGCAATGCTGAGTCAATTACTTTTGCATTCTCCTTCAAGGACTCATACGCTTGATTGTCCCAGTCTGTTGGTGTCTACTATTTAGCTTCCCATCACATTACTTATTAAATTTCTGTCTTAGTTACTGGAAGGTTGTAAGTTCCAGATAGCCACTTAGTCCTTTGAGCAAAGCCCTTAACCTTCAAATGCTCACCTATACTCTATGTTTACATTACATTCTTCACTTTGGATGAAACTGTCTGCCAAATGCATGTCAGTGAGGGACAAATGCAGTAAAGATGTCTTCTCAGTCATGTTGTTTTCACTAACATTGAGTAAACTTAATTTCCAGGCAAGTGCCTCCCTTCTTTTAGGGAAGACATAATCTCGAAAATGTGACTCAACACCATTGGATGGAAATCGAGACTCCTGATGTTTCCTGACATTTACAGCCCAATTCCAGTTGCTTGATCTGAGTGCACAGAATGTTGTACGCAAACAATGAATCAGCTTCAGCTGCGTGGACGCAAGTTCCCGTCCACTAGTCGCTTATTTACACACCTCGGTTTACCCTCATATACGTCTAATTTATACAGGTGTTGTGATAATTAAGCAATATCGCACTTGCGGTTGTGCTGTTATAGTGAATATTTCGGCATTGCTATGATGTGTGCTTTTATACAACAGTTCTATAAACAAGAAATTAATATTGAGTAAGTGATATTTCGGACAGTCACGAGTGCCAAATGTTCTGTTTATTTTTTGCTCCGCTAGTGGAAATAGATCCCAAGGAAGCTGCGCTCACTTTATAGCACATCGGCTAGCTCGCTAGCTAGCTCACATCGATTTGTACATTCCCGTTAAAAGGTGCTTCTGGTAAACTTGATGTCCCTTCTTCCTTTTCATCAACTGACGAGCTTTCATATTTTAAGCCAAAAGTTATATTCCTGAAAAGTATCATTTGCATTGTAAACTGATGATGTCGCTAACGCTGAGTAGTAACTGTTTCGGTCTAGGAAGTGGAATGCTACGAGGCGAACACACACGAGTGGAGAGAGATACACACAGTGAAACAACCCAGTGCGGTTACAGGAAATATAGGCACTCTTGGAGTTTATACTTTTGTATAAATTGCTTTTATGCAACAGTTTTATAAACAAGAAATGAATATAGAGTACCTGACATTTCAGACACAATATGGCCAAATATGTTGGTTATTTTTGCTCTGTCAACAAAAATCATCCCCACAGCTGAATATGAGTGTTGCGTGTTGCCATGCAACACACAGACGGACTCACAGCCCGTGTAGTAAAGTGTAGTAACAGTTTCAACGTAACAAACTAGTGCAAGAATTGGAATTTTATGTAGTGAACGCAGATAAGTGGAGTAATACAAACAATGAACCAATGTACCAGTTCTGTTATACTAAATATCTGCACTCTTGGAACGCAGCATGTCCAATCAAATTAGTGGACCGGAACTAACTGTTGTATAATAGCTTTTAAGTCCGACAGGTCTAGGCTCCTTGCTCGGTAGGTTTTGCTACTCGCCCTTTTTTTAAGTCAATTTCGACTCAATCTCGTGTTTTGGTCTGAAGTTGCTGTAAATAAAAAGATATTATAAAGCTGTTTAAGGCCATAAACAGGTAGATGACTGACCCCGTTCCAACCTCGCCTGCAAGTCACTAGGCTTGTATTCATTTTAAACTAGATTAGGTCAGATAGAACTGAAGTCAGATGTAATTATTGCTTTGTTTTTTTTTAATAAATGTAGATGAGCCAAGTTTCCATCCTGAAGCAAATAAACAACTATATTTCATATAAAAACTCTGACAAGAAATTAAACTATAAAAATCAGATTACTAAAAGGAATAAAGTCACAGCTGCATTGATAAGAATTAATAACCTAAAAAAATGGTGCAATGATCTCTAAGCGTCTTTGAATAACCCCGTTTGCCCAAAACTCCACATCCAGGTCAGTGCATCACAGTGCCTTTTGTTCACAGTGTGCCTTTTATTCCACTGCAGGACTAGACAACTGATAAAAACACACATCTGCACGTCAGACTATAAATGTGATTTTGTATAAGGTTATTTGCTGTTTTTATCGTTACTCTTTACACTACTCTACTAACTGTAGTCTACTTGCTATACTGATATACTGATTCTGACTTAACTCCAAATCAAGCTTTTTTTTTTTCAGATTGTTAAAATAATATGCTCAGCCTTACACTCACTCTGACCAGATATGAGTTGGATCAGGTACACTTAAGATGAGATTGATGAGTAAGGAAACTGCCGAGGAATTTGTGTGCACTCGTTTCATGATCAGACCATACACAACCATACACAACTATACACAACTGGGAATATTTTTTTTTCTCCCCAATTTTGTCCCTAATGTAGTCATGGCCAAGTACCACGCAAGTCCGTAGAGAGGGTAGTGCGCTGTCGATGGTCGGTCACTCCCGCTTCCGATAGTGCACGAAGGAGGCATCGGTTTCGCATATTTTCAAACTGCTGCTCATGCAGCGTCAGGGAGTAGCATAACACACTGGGACAAAAGCGCTATCCAGCCACTTCTGTATGTGTGAGCTCACAGATGCCCGTGATTGACTAGTGTCACTGTGATTGATCGTGGAGAGAGAATAAGCCTCCCTCCCTGACAGCACAGCCAGTTTTGCTCTCTTGGACTCCCAGCTGCAGCATCATCGGGATTCGAACTCACAGACGCCAGCCAGTAGGGCAGACACTTTTCTGTTGGCCCACTCCAGAGCCCTGGAATATTTGTTTTTGGGATGACTACCTTAACTGCAGTAGGATTTCAGTGCAGTAAGCTGACTGTCAGCATGCATTGCCCATTTGCGGATTGTTTTACATACTCCTGTCATTAGCACCTCGTCTTGTAATTCGTGTTTCTAAAACAAAACACGACGACTAAAGTATGCACGTTATTGTTGAGTGTGCTTGTCTTCATAATTGGCCCCTTGTGTATCACTGCAATTCTGAAATACTCAATTTAGACACTGTCAAGCTAAAACACAGAAGACAAACATGCTCCGTAAATTTGCCCTTTGTTCCAGGACATTCTTATAATCAGTGTTAAAGGCTGTTTTTGCCTTTTAAAGTGTCTTCCTTACAGGGGCACTTCTGTTCACAGACTGTTTTGAGAAGGAAATGCTAGATGCTAGCGTGCAGTTCAGGGTTAAAAGCCTGAGAACAGCTAAATTGGAAACACGTTTAGACAAACAATGCGTCAGTATTGGGGGAATTTAAGAAGGCGCGAGGCAGGCTGAGGGCTATTCATCAGGCCCACGCAAAAGGAAGTCATGCTATACGCCAGTCTGGGGAGTACTAAGCCTTGCAGGGGAACAAATTCCAGAGGAAAAAAAGAAACCCTACTTTCTCCCTCCTTCTCTGTGTTTGCAATATTTTCATCCCTGGAGCTGGAGGATTTTTCTTTCTGAAGTGGCTTTCCTGAAAGAGGAAAGAGTAGGTTGGTGTAGGTGGGGAGATTCAGGGCCAGGACAATTACATAACACAATCCCAAATTGCTCAACTTGTTGAAGATACAGGAAAAAGGTGTAACCCTGTGTACATTGTGTTGCTTTCTGTTCACTCTTATGCATGGGGTGCTTCTAGGGATGGCAAACACTATGCAATGGTGAACAAATCTAATTCTTTAGCTAGCCCACCAAGCAAATGAAAGCTGGTCACACGAAGGGTCAGGACACAGGCCCCAAACGGTTCTTCGGACATCCTGTTTTTCGATTAATACACGTAATTATTAGAATATGGAAAATGATCAAGTGCTTGAATCCCTGGGAGGGACGACTATAGACTTTATCTTTGCTTAAAAAAAAGGCAGAAAATCTTTGACTAACATTTCAGTCTATGAGCCGTGATATTCTATCACGAGCCACGCTAGATGATGTATTTAAATGTGAGCATTAGGGTCATCTAACTGTTTCCACAGTCCTGTGTATTCCTGATTCTGGAAAGATTATCTAGCCTCCTTTCAAGCCTAGTTGTAATTAGTATGCCTAGTAAAAACAGTTCCTACCCACAGCCAAACCACATCCTCTCTTCACGTGCGCAGTGCAGCAGGTGACGGGATTCGGGAAAGACTAGCACGTGCCACGGCATGGAGGTGAAAATATATGAAAAAATATATGATGAGCAACTGTGAATGAAAAGCTAAAGGCCCAGATACAAAATCTGTTTGTCCCAGGCTACTGAGTTATCCATCCCTGCTATGATATGATATCAATATCACCATACCACTATACACTTCTCTGAGAGCACTGTGGATGTCACTGATACGTTTTTGACACTGGACAACTTTATTGGACGTATTTTTAAAGGATGTTATATACAAAGAACAAGAAAAAAAGGTAGTACGAGATGAGAACTTTGAAACAATCGTTAGGGAGGGCAATGCTAAATATTAGCATATGTATTATATACCATGAAAAAGTCTTCCAGGATTGTAATATGAGATTTTTACTGTGTTCCTCAGCCCCAGTTTTATTCTGTCAGTCTTGATTAGTGGAAAAGTGGCTGCAATAACCATGCCACATGAGAAGGCCTCACATCATGTGGTGAGGAAATCTGTTTGATTCGCTGGGTTCTTTGTTCGCAGTCAGTTGTGCACAGTTCGGTGTCTTTCCTGTCATAACACACATGTAAACTAATAATCCTGTTCTTGCATGAGTTGAGTCAGAGAAATAATTACACAGTATAGAGAAGATATGTGAAATTACATGACCCTAAGATTTCTGTATTGAACACATAAAGCATAAAGGCACAAGCCTAGAAAAAAACCATTGGTTGCAAAGAATAAAAACTGGAGCTTCCTCTTCAGACTATTGCTGTTGCTTTAATTCTTCAAACAAAACATTCTCTCTGTCATTCCTCCTAATAAGTACTTCATCCTGGTCTGGCTCACAGAGGATCCGGCATCTGTCCTGGGAAAACAGCACGCAGGGCAGGAATACACCCTGGATGGCACGCCATTCAAATGCAAACAAAATGCAAAACACACACACTATTTCACACCTAGGGACAACTTAGAGAACTAGTCCACCTACCATCTTTCCTTGAGAAACGCCTTTCAACAAGGAAAAGTCAAGTGGACACAGGGAGAATATGTTAAACACAGACAATAGCCAAGATGCTGGATAAACCCTAGACCCTGAAAAAAAAAATCGCTGTAGTCATCCCACCCACTAGTTATTTTGCTACGTTTCACCTATCACACAACCGTTACCAAGCAGGGAGGGTGAAGACTAACACATGGTTCCTCTGAGACACGTGAAGACAGCCAAGTGCATCTTTTCAGACTGCTTGCTCGTGCAGCTTCACAGGGCAGCGTAACACACTCGGAGGAAAGTGCTATCTGCCGTGTACCATATACATGAGCTCAGAAACCACCATGATAGATTAGTGTTGCTCTGATTGACAGGGGAGAGAGTAATACCATCCTTCCCACCCAGACAACATCAATGATCAGTTTTGCTCATGGATCAATTCAGCCATGAGTGTCTGTGGCATTGTCAGAATTCGAATTTGTGAACGCTTTTCTGTTTTGTCACTCGGATTGAATTAAATGTGTACACATATAAGGTCAACTTACAGTGATCGTAGGTCTATAGCTCATACCTCCTTAGTCGTATCATTAACGATAATCAGTAGCCAGTCTTATTTTGTCATAGGAAGATGACACATTTGACATATATTTACGGAAATGAAACGCATAAGTGTTCCTGAAAGACGTTATAATGCACCTTCATAACACATCATCAATCAAAACTCATTCTACGATGAGCAGAGTTCCACAGACACGTTTACTGTGTCGCACACACAAGCCCTTACCTCTGTGTGATTCTATATTTATAGTAGCATGCATCTGTATCCTACTCTGTTCAAGTGTACACTCCATATAACCGTCGTACTTGTCGGTCTACACATATATACACATGTGACCATACACATACACACAATGTTTTACTGGAATATGTTCAATCATGTTGTATGTAGGAATGACGGAAAGTAGGTTAGGGATGGAGATCTCAGCCCAGTTGTGTATATGTGATGTTTGCTCTTCCTGAGAGGCTGTTTAATTGCACTGCACGCGCATGTGTGTGTGTGTGTGTGTGTGTGTGTGTGTGTGTGTGTGTGTGTGTGTGTGTAGGATATGAGAGTTTAGGATTACTAGCTGCTGCAATCCTTTTCCTGGAATGGATTAAATGTAAATTAAAAGTCCCTGCTTCACTCAATATGAAGTAATGAATCTCCCATATATAGAAATTCCACTAAACCGATTTTCCATGCTTGTTAAAAGACCTCCATCTTCCCTATCACCTTCTGTATTACTGTATTTAATACAGTAACAACTTTTATTCGTTCCCAGGTTTCCACCAACTGAGTCATTATACCTGGTTCATGACCTTTTGCCGAGACGACCAACTGGCAAAGGAATCACTGTCCTCAAATATCTACAAAGAAGTCGGGACAGAAATCCCCAGACTTAAATATTGTGCATCATTGTCACTCTGTGCACAGACAGTGATTTCATAGTACTGATACGGTTTGAAGGCAATAAGTGGGTCATGGCGTTTCCCAGCAGGCCTAGCAGGAGTGAGGGCATGCTATGTTTGTACACAGTTTTAACGGCAGTCTCTGTGTATGTCATTTCGCATCATGCCACATGTCTGTTTGAGTGTATCACAGCTGCTCCGTTTTTCTGAGCAGTCTCAGTATAAAAAAACATGAGCTTAAATACAGATTTGCACAATGTATGACATGGATCATGCACTTCTCTGGATGTACATTCAACTCAAGAATGTCGAGAGGTGAAGTTACAACTATACTATTGACAGCAAGTTCTCGCTGACCTCGATTGGTTGGATCGGTTGTAAAATGAATTTGACTCCATTTCTTAATCCAGCCCTCTAACACATTACTGCATTATACTATCCTGCATCTTTCATATCACACAGCTGTTCCATCTTGAATATCAGGGTCAACCATTTAAAATAGAAACACTTCATACCATGACAACTTGTTCATATTCCATAATGTACTGTACATTAGACAAACTGATCTATTGCAGCTTGGCTCATTTCTAGCTTCTCAGCTTTATTTATGTAATCCTAACATATTTCACATATGCATCAGAAAGTTCTGAAAAATGTGTATTACCCATTTTTCCTTAAACCCCAGTCAGCGAATATCCAACATGTAAGTTCTCAACCGCAGAGTTATTTCTCAAGGCTAGAATATGAAATCATCCATATTATGATAATCAAATTAGAAGTAGCAGTGGGATGAAGTCTAAAAAAAAAAAATCTCACAGACCCAGTGTTGGAGGATAAGTCCTGACCCAGCTGTCTTTTTACAATTACTCTAGTGTAGCCCAGGGGAAAAATGTGTCACTTCTTCCTGGTATAGAGGTGAACATGAGTGGTCCCAGAAGTTCCAGGTGTAATACATTGCAGTAATAATTAAAACTGACTTGGGAAGCAATATTAGAAAAACATTGGGATGTTTGCTTCAAAATTACAGACTATCATTAAGTCCTTACAGCTGGATTTGGAATAGCAATGACTGCTTCACATTTTAGAATTAAAACCACTTTGGGCATTTTCACACTTTAGTATGATTGGTGAAGTACGAGTACTTGTTTTCAAGCCCAGAAAACCAGTCTCTGGTCATCTTGAAAACGGTGGTCTGGTTTTGCTTCGGCTGAACCCTGATGTGGTCCACATTAGGTGTGGAAGCTATTCATAGTCGGTGCCGCATGTGCGCTAACATAAATTGTTTAACTTGTCACGTTACCTTGTGTTTTTACTTTCCTGATGCCCGGGAAAGTTTAATATTGTTATTGATATATAACATCAGACTTTCATAGGACCAGAGCACTGTAATTAGCTCACCTTTGTGGTGAAAGTGCTTGCAGTGAAACATTGCAACAAAAAAAAAAATGCACGTTTCATGCCGGCTTGCATGGCTAAAATGGAATATACTCTAACCGAGGAACAAACGTCATAAAGACGTACATAAAGCTACCGCACAGCACGTAGGTTTTTCTCGTCTTCTTCATCGCTTGAGTGTTGATACCATAGGAAAAAGGATGCAGACCTGTGTGCACTGAAGTGACGTACAGAATTGTGCAATCGATCTGTAGCTCAGAAGGATTTGTTCTGTGTGAACTCAAACCAGTGAGTTATGAGCGCTTCCCCCAAACAAGCCCAGAATCTGTCCTGGGTGTGGACTTATTTGGACCAAGTGTGAAAATGCTCTTAAAGATCCAAGAACATTCCTGACAAAATGTGTCTGGCAAAAGTGAGGCCATTAATAAAAAAAAAACTTCTTACAAAACCAATAAGAGCCATTGTGACCGGACTCTCAATCTTCATCTTTCAGCCATAACAGAGCAGTCTCCCTCTCACATGTACAAAAAGTGTGGATTTGGAAGAGACCGACCCCCGTCTCTCGTTGTTCGTTTCCAGATGTGGTGTCTGGAGAGCCAGAGCCAATATAAACAGGCCTGTTTGCCTCTATCAGTCGGCAGGAATCAGACACTAAACTCATTTCCTGAACGAGTCATCAGAGGGACAGTGAAGGATCAGAGACAGGACATCTTCAGTAAAGCACACGTGACCCCCTGCAAGCACGAATCCATGGGTAACGCAGTTCATTGGAAAGCTGCTTGTAAGACGAGCCGGTAATAACAGACCTCAAGGCTTCCAGAGATCCAACATGCTTTAGCTTTTCAATTAGACCCAGACGTTGGCTGAAACTTTATGGAGAAATGTTCTGTCTGGTTAACAATCGTTTCAAAGTTTCCACTTCAGTCTCCACAGTCGCAAGGAGCTGTTTGCTTAGCAAGACTGTAACTGATCTGTTTGTTTGTCCTTATGTGAAGGCCTTTGGGAGAATGCATTATGACTCAGCCGGCGTGATTGGATTTAAATGGCCCTGAGGATTAATTTTAGGAAGCATCAGAACATGCAGAGGAGAATATGTGGCAGCCAGTGAGAAGGGCTAGATACACTGTTAGCATTGGAGCAGGAAATTAGCGAGAGGCAGATGAATAGAAGAAATGCAGTGCAATCCCTGTCAGGTACTAATTAAAGAAGGACAAGTAAGCACTGTTCCCAAAACTACATAAATCTGTGGGATTTGTAAACGAACCAGTGCACAGCTGGTTTGAATGTTTTTTTTTTTATTCTGGGATACAAAGAGGAAGCTTTTGTTTTTAATACATTTTTTCTAAGTTGTGTGCAGACATTAAATGGGCTTAATGCCTACTGAGGGAGAGGAAGTTGAGGTCTTTTATTGTGGAGTGGATGGATTTCATTGTGCAAAAAAAATGAAGTATAAAATGAGAAAGTTAAAATGAATCTAGGCATGCTACTTGGGATGCAAGATGATCTGGTGGTGCTATTTAAAATCACGCCATGGCCAAAACACCAGACTATTAAATCGGAGGCATGACTGGAACAGTCATAAGAAACTCTTAATAGGTTACATTTCTAGAAGATTCAGGCTCCTTGAATGCTTCCTATTCAGTGACACTTATTCAGACATTCCTTTTAAGAACAGAAACTCTAGATTGATTTTTTTTTTTCAGTTTGGGTAAACGCAGGATATTTTCCATTGTAGATGACTTCTACAGACTAATGAGCTGTGCAGTTGTCTTTTTGAGGAAATGAATGTGACATGTTGTGTCCATGGAACCTCCTGTCTTTTCATGAGGTACACTACGAGTCAAAAGGTCGCACATGCTTTTGTAGGGTTTTATGGTAGGGCCCTATAGAATATCACATAGGAAATTATGCAGTGACCAAGAAAAGTGTTAAATTAATCAAAAGTGTACACAATCTTGGCATTTTCTCAACCAGCTTCAACTTTCTCGAAGTGGATTTACCGAAAAGAATTTCAAGGGTCATCCGTCTCGAGGAGGAAAAGTAAATTCAAGATTTAAAAAACTGTGTTTGGGGATGAAGAGTTTAATTTTATCTTCAAAACTACTTATTAAATCTACATTTTGATTCTGACTTTTTATTTATTTTTTTTTGCATGGGTGTTCACTTTACTGGTGACATTTGCCAGAACTGTTTCAACCATAAGCCTTCATCAAAGGACAGGTTATCAGCAAATCAGCAGCATAACAAGTCCCGTAATAGCAACTGAGCCTGAAAGAATACAGGTGAGAAAGATAAAGCGAGACGTCAAGGTGTAATACGCATCACATCACATTGTTTTTATTCATAAACCCGGTAATTCACCCGAAACTACTGATCCTTGTGGACCATCAAGTCTGAATTCTGAGTGCGCTTTTTGTCCCCAGTGTGTTTTGGCATTTGGTATTTTTCTCCATCATGAGTTGGACTTGACTGTAGGCCATGCTTCCTCAGGGCAGCAGATAGATAGACCGGTTTAACCTGAATGCCTGCTTGCTGTAGGTATGCAAACGATGCCCTTGGAGTTTCAGAGCCTCTGTGCAAACACAGACAGGTTGTCAGGGTGTTTTTGGTGCGGGTAAAAAATGAAATCTGGCTGCCAAAGTTTGGATTCGTACAAGAAAACGGCACGTATCTACCATGCAGAACAAGGAAAGTGAGACATGGATAGGGAGCCACGGTATGTAGTGTATTACTTAATACTTTCTACTTCAAAGCTAATATGATTCAGACTACACTATATATGAGGTATCTTTGGTTAGCAATCAGATCACAGCGTTGTGGAAGTAGGTTTGGGTTTGCTCAACTGTAATGAAGCTTGCTGTCATTTGTTTGGGTTGCCGTTGTTGCTGAGAATGAGCAGTACACAGTCGTCATCCTCTCTATTGTTTCCAGGCTGATCTGGAGATCATCAGGATGCCTCCCCTCTCCCTGTCTTCAGTCGCAACTCTGGAATGACTGGTCACATGTGACCATGTGTTGTTTTTTTTTTCTTCTATTGATTGTAGTCGTACATTAAACAGATGGTTGTTATGCATGGCTTAGCACGTTGGTTACAAAATGGTGTCTGAATGAATCCTTTGTTAGTGCTTGGCAGACCTATTTGTGGCTTCTTTTGCCAACAGTGGCAATGGCTGAGGTATTCCACTGCTTAAAATTAAGTATCAGTATTTCTGCATGTGTAGCTCTTGCTTCTTTATGCAAGCTTTAAGAAGTCTTAGCAGTCCCAAGACTTGGTTAAAGGAGCTACTCAGATTAGTCAGAATGGCTCAGCCTTGAAGAGAGGTGGAGGCTTTAATTTTTTTTTAGAGGAAACCAGGACTGGGGGAATGGTTTTATTCTTAGATTTGAACATATGAACAAAGTGGTTTTATTGAACAAGCCAGACAGGGTGAATTAGAGCTGAGGATTTGCCTGAGGTTTTGCATGTAGTTTGTAATCTATTCATATAGTGTGCAGTTGATGTTATGGTGCCTGTGGATGGCCTGCTGTGCTCATGCTGATGCACTGGGCCACACAGAACAGTTCTCATTGGATCACTTCATTGACTCTGTGACGCATATGGAGGCTCAGCTGCATATTGATGTCTTTCTATCTTTCTCCACTAATGCAGTCTGCCTCAACAAGGAGATGATGGTAGAACGGTTTTTACAAGTCGGGAGTGACATATGATCTTTTCAGAAGCAGGGACACACGGTTATGTGGAAAAACTGACAAGTCCTACATAAAGCTATTATATCATTCTCCTGCTTACTACACAGTGTTCTCAAGGTGACATATCAAGAGAAAATAAAGATGCTAACTAGATTCGAATAGTATTGTTTATGTGCGATGTGAGGATACATTGACATTTTGTCGATGATGATGTGCAAACATTATGTATTACATGATCTTATGCTTGTTTGTCTCCATTAGTCTGTATTAATGCACTTAACTAACTCATCTTACATTATTAAATTATGTTAGCTTAAACCTTGTAGCTTAGCCAATTAGGTTTCCGGGCAACCAAAACGTGTGAGTGGGCAGCACTTTGGAGCTTTTACTTACCTGGAGAACAAGCTAATGAATTGATCATTTGTTGGTCCCTGATGACGGCAATGAACTTTCATTCTGCCAGTGCATTTCTGGCACAGCACGTAAGCCTCAACAATGTAGAATTATCCCCGTGCTTCGAACACTTGCGTGTCCTTTCAAACACACTACGGGTTCCTGTCATTGAGCTCTGCGACCGAGCAATCACAGACATTCAAGCCTTTTATTTAGCGAGTGAATTCTTCACAGCAGTGTAGGAGGATTCGGGTATTGCTCAGACTGTTAGTGACAATCACAGCTTATGTGCCACTTTGTGTCCCCTGGTCTTCCCTCACTACAAAGACTTCATTTTGCTCTGAAATGATAACCCACCATCTTTGGTGGCCTCACACACTCATGAGATGTAGTGACGTTCATCTCTTCAAGGCTTGGCAGCACATCCATCACTCCAGGCACACAGAGATCTCACCATCTTGAAACTAATGGCTCGTGTCTCTGTCGTTTTGTTTCGCTAAATATAGAGTGCATACTATTGATGAAAGATTGGGATTTGTTGGATGACGAGTTGCAAAGCAGCTTAGCACAGTGATCCAGCTGAGCCTTTTGCTTCCAAAATCAGTGGATACAGCTAGCATAAGAGAGTGGAGGAGTGAGCATTATCTATCATGGCGAAATGCAAAAGTGACCTACTCCCTTGTCGGGCATGTGACTCACAAAAACATCTTAAGGATGCAAAAGTGCTACTCTTTACAACTCCCATTCTACTATTATACTTTTCATACATTTTTGTGCAGCTTCCTGTGCTATGGAAAGGATCTGGTAGCTGTGTTTCTGTGTGTCAGTTATAAATCTTTAAGTGGATCTAACAGATCTGTAATCTTACAGATTCTCAGTTCTAACAGTGGCAAATGAAGGTTCTTGGCTATTGAATTTTGCTAAGTATCTTTAAGAAATGAACGGAATATAAGGAAGAGGGGAAAAAAATGGTCCTTTAACTGCTCTTAGTCTGACTCCTACTTTTAAAAGCCAGAATGTGTGGACATTTCTATCACCTAGAATGTAAATCCTCAGACATCATTTATAACTTTGTCTTTGCTCACATTCTCTTTCATAGTACCCGAGGATCTGTCCTTAGATGAGAGGGATGAGCTGACAAACATACGGCGCAGGAAGAAAGAACTACTGGATGACATTGAGGTAAGAGTCTTTGAGACAATATATGTACACTATATCTGCACACACACGTTAGATATTGCGTATTATATATGTAGCTATTTCTCTCTCATCTTGCTGCATCGCTTGTGCATAGTACATGACTTCTTGGCATAATATCTTCCCTTCCTTATTGCAAGTTAACAAATAGTTTTTTATTGTTTTGCCTTGTATTATCGCTCATACCACAGCATTGTTTATTTCTCAAATCTGATTGGTCAGAAGGTTTATATTCAGATCACAGGTTTATATTCATGAACTCATCCCTAGACGTTCTCATTTCTATGCATTCACAGGGACTTATATGCCTTCACCATGATCTAAGCTTAATTCTAAATGGTTTAAAATACAGCTTTTATTTGAACAAAGGAAAACATCTACTCATTGATATGATAAAACTTTATGTAAGGAGATTTTTATTTAACATTTATGGAAGGAGTCTCCAGTGTCAGAGCTTTGTAACGCTGAGTAAATTTTCATCCCTGGGAAAGTCTTCAGGACAGAGGACTGTGCTTCCTGGTTTCTCAGATATGATGTTTTTGTATAATAATAATAATAATAATAATAACAATAATAATAAGCTTCAGGGTACTCTAGCCATGGGGGACACAGTCCAGTGACTTCTGTGCCGGTCCCAAGACCGGATAAATAGAGAGGGTTGCGTCAGGAAGGGCATCCGGCATAAAATGTTGCCAAATTTAATCATGCGAATCATCAGTTTTAGAGACAGTGTCACTGAGGTTTAGAGACAGTGGCACTGAGGAAGAGACAGGAGTCAGAGCTAGAGGTAGCAGAGCTGAAGATGTTGAGGTTCTC
>CM074957.1:13480753-13493500 GCA_037577455.1 Pangasius macronema
ATAGGGATAGGTGGAGAGTGATGATTCGCTGTGGCGAACCCTGAAGGGAAAAGCCGAAAGAAGAAGAAGAAGAAGAATACACTTCAGGGTGATAATGCTATCTCTACCTCAACACTGATTGTTTTCCCATAACAGCATGTCATGTTATGTTCTATTCCTGTTACTTTATAAGAGCTATGTACAGAAGCATGTCCTCTTTTCAAGCTTCGCTCAAATGAGGGCACTTCGGGCAGAGTTTGCAGCAAACATCTTGCCACAGACATGATTATTTTGATCATTCTTTGTGAGCTATAAGAAATTAATATTGTGAAATAATTTGCAAGGCGTTCCCACTCAGAAGGCTAATTCTCTGACACTCTTTGGCAGCGGCTGAAGTTTGAGATTGCAGAGGTGATGACGGAAATCGAGCAGCTCACCTGTGTGGGAGAGAGGTGAGTTTAGGGATGTCATCAGCATCCTTTTCTACACATGGGCAAACACAATATGCGGCACAGAGAAAACGCTGGCATTAAATGAACGTTTTTAACAACACTGGACTGTTACACACACATTAACACTCTCAGCCATGCAGCTGCCCGCTGTGGTAATCCCCTTTATTTGTTCAGCAGTGTCACATGGAGCAATCTGTCCCCACGTCCATATTCAGTAAACCCACTCCATTCACAAACTGTCATCTGTCTGATTGACTACATCATTGTTTGGCATTGTGGGGCAGCTGCAACAGCGTCCATATAATCTGTGGTCAAATTAAAAGAGATGAAAGATGAAGGTCTGGGAAAACCTATTGTTGGGTATTTCTGTGGCCGAATTCTGGAAAACAGCCAAAAATGACTGAAAGTGTTAAGAAATTGTAAATATCATTTTTACTAAAAGTGTGGAAATGTTTTTAGTTATGTTAATTCCTAACCTTGCCCTGGCTTTCTGCCTGAAACATGCCAGTTTACTAATTGCAGCAGTAAATGCAATCAGTAGATGCCTAAAAATGAGAGGTAGCCTAGCTACGTATCTCCCTAGCTAAGTATAATTTCCTCGCACAATGAATGTCACGATTTAATCAAATTGTTGCATAGCTATTTACCATAGTGAAATACACTATATGGCTAAAAAGTTTGTGAACACCTGACCATCATACCCATATATGGTTCTTCCTCAAACTGTTGCCACAAAGTTGGAAGCACGCAGTTGTTTAGAATGTCTTTGTATGTTGTAGCTTTAGGATTTCGCTTTACCCAACACCATGACAGTGCAAAACGCAAGGCTCATAGAGACATGGTTTGCCAAGACTGGAGTGGAAGAACTCACGTGGCCTGCCCAGAACCCTGACCTCAACCCCACTGAACACTTTTGGGATGAATTGGAATGCTGACTGCGTCCCGAACCTCCTCACCCAACATCAGTACCTGACCTTATTAATGCTCTTGTGGATTAATGAGCACAAATCCCCGGAGCCCCAGGGTAGAGGCTGTTACAGCAGCAAAGAGACTACATCTGGAATGGCATGTTCAACAAGCACATGGGGGTGTGAAGGTCTGGTGCCCACAAACTTTTGACCTAATATGACCTAATAAAAAGACATTAATTTCAAGAAATTTAGCCAACATGACAGAACTAACTGACTTAATCACCAGTTTTGAACAGCGATCAGTCGAGTGAAGAGATGGCGATGAGGGATGTGTTTAAATGCCACAAGTGTCTTTTACTTCAGGTGATGCGAATGATGCTGAAAGTGAGAACTCATTCCCATTGTAAATTTAAAAGTCTTTAAGATTTAGGAGTGATGTTGTTTGTAAATGTAGCGGTAATATCAAGCTGTCTTTCACTGGAATCAGAATGTAATCTTTAAATGCGGCTTTCTTTCTTTTCACTTTTGGGGTAACCAGATTTTACAGTGTAATAACTTGACTTGTGTTAGTTCATGTCACGAAAGCCAGTAGTTTTCGGATCTAAAATTCGACCACGTGCAAGGTTTTTTTCCCAGGCTGCTACACACATACCCTCAAAGATTTGCAACTGCATCTCTCTGGAACTGTTTTTTGTGAATTCCTGTTAAAATGTGCATTTATGAAAGTATGTTGATTTAAAAGGAACTGATCATTAATTATTCTCTGTTAGACAGTTACCTACAGGTTTATCAGCCAGTGTAGCTTTGTGAGGTGTTAATTTGGGCTATAACACATCACTCACACGAAAATGTGTGACTCTTGAGTAGTTTCTAAATATACCGCAAATATTTAAGGCTTTTTGGCTTACTCTCTAGTCTAGTGGAGATCGTTACTTAGATTTACACATCGAAAACCAGTATATGCAAAGCACCAATTTGCATATAATTATTCAAATACTATTCACTTTGTAAACCTTTGCTATTCTGAATATTTCATTGGTTTGTAGTTATCTAGGCAGAAAATGATTATGAAGTATTCTTGACTTTCTTTTAGCACATTTGCCGTCTTCTGAGATGTTCCTTCGCTCAAAGAAGTGGGTGAAGGACAACACCAACATGTGAATAATCACTTTGCTGTCGCTTTGTTCTCTTTCCACAAATTATAGCAAAACCACACAGAGAAACAAACAGATTGCCATGGGAAGAAAGAAATTCAACATGGATCCCAAAAAGGCAAGTCTTAATAAATAAACAATACATGTTTCGGGTGTTGATATTAAAATTGACATTAATTTCTGTTTTTAACCCAAATGGTTCACATGAAATCGCATATTAGTCAAAGTAACAGGTCCAGGATTATCTGCGGGTAATAAAACATAGAGGAGTGTAGATTTGAAGGTTTGCTTGCTTTGAGAGGTTTGGTACATAACATGTGTGTTTAACCTTTAGGGAATCCAGTTTCTTTTGGAGAATGACCTCCTGCAACACACCCCTGAAGATATAGCCCAATTCCTCTACAAAGGGGAGGGTCTAAACAAAACAGTCATTGGGGATTACTTAGGGGAACGGTAAGACCTTCTTTCGTTTTTGTCTGTCTCCCTGGCAAAGTTGGATGCCTGGTGCTTCTGAGCATGGCATAAATCCTCCGGAAACTGAGGGTCTGGCTTTATTGTGCAGAACGGCCACAAAACTGTGCGGCAATAAAAATTTTTTTTTTTTAAAAATCAGCCGGGGCCACATGTGTTTCTAATCTTGCCAAAGTAAATGGGACACCTCTAGGGACGTGCCTGTCAAAACAACAAGCTTTCGAGGCTACATAGCTTAGATGGACAAAAAGTCAGATTATTATCCTGTGCAGTGGTTTGGCTCTGAGCCATCGTAAATTCTCTGTTCTCTAAAACAATAACTTGTGCTGCTGAGAAGCACCATTGGTGGGATCTTGGCACTCGTGGTGTTCTATGTTTATTTTGAGAGATTTTTTTACTTTTTATTTATTTATTTTTTTTACAGGGATGACTTCAACATTAAAGTACTCCAGGCCTTTGTGGAGCTCCATGAATTTGCAGACCTCAATCTTGTCCAGGCGTTAAGGTGGGCTGGTTCTGCACATGCTACATTTCAGCTCCAGTCTGTTTATAATTCTGAGCAGCACCTGAAGGTTGTTTCAAAGTTTTAAAATGTCCAACTGACCTAATAAAATACATTAACAACAAGAAATGTTACCCAACAACACTGGTTGTATTATTATAATTGGCCCCGCCAATTTAAGAGCGACTAGTGATCAGACACGACGAGACTCATGTTTAAATATTTAAGTCCAGGAAAGCCTGTAGTTTTCAGAACCGTCTGTAGTAGAAAATGCTCATGTTCCATTGCAGCTCCAGTATGTTTATAACTTTGAGCATCATCTGAGGGTTATTTCTTCAAACATACTCCTCATATTGTTATTGATGCTCCAGATCTCTAGCTGAACCACCCACACACTGTTTCTGTGCAGGCAATTTCTGTGGAGTTTCAGGCTGCCAGGCGAGGCACAGAAGATCGATAGAATGATGGAGGCCTTTGCGTCCCGGTACTGTCAGTGCAACCCAGGAGTCTTCCAATCCACAGGTCAGACTGGTGGTCTCCTTCTTATTGCATTACCAATCAGAGCAACGTCATCATCTCCATTAGTCTCTTCCGTCTGTCCTTCACCAAGCTCTATTGATCACAGGGACTAAAGATTTTGTGCTGCCTTGTATTTGCGTTTCAAGCATAATGAAAGCCACGTGTTTTCATGCAAAGCACAGAGCCATGGCACTCACTCTTTGTAAGCTGGTTCATCAGTAGAGCTGGACTCTAATTACCTTACAGAGCATCTGTGAAAGTTAAATTAATCTCTGGTCAATCTCCGTGGCTCTGTGGGCCAACACTTCCTCATGCTCCAGATCAATAGAAAGAGATGTGATTAGCGGGACAACTGTATGAAAAATTCATGGTATAACCCTACAACTACTACAAGGTCACAATTTATTGTATATGACTGTTTGCCTCTGCTTACAGCTTAAAGCTACACCATCTCAGTTCACTCTCAATGGTCCCCGTCTGTGGCAGCCATTTTAAGCACATTAGAACATCATTTCTGAAAGCTGAAGCCAGTGTTTTATCGTCTCACAATCACTGACACTTATGTAAAAAAAAAAAATCCAAAAAACAAGTATTTCTGAAACCTTTTTTTATATTTCTGAAACCTTTTTTTATTGGCTCACTATCACAACACCTTAATTAGGGTGTGATGTCTATGAGGGTAAATTGGGATGTGTTGTATTCATATGACATGGAAATATAGGACTAGAAGACGGGAGCTTCCATCCACGCAGCTGAAGCTGATTCACTGTTTGTATTTAAATCAATGCTTGTTTGATGCAATGCAAGTTTCATGAATCAGATGGACGTCATTGTGTGCACTCAAATCTGTGCTTGCTTCTATGCAACTTTGTTGTGTTCACGGTGTGTGTGTGTTCACTACTGTGTGTGTGCACTTGGATGGGTTAAATGCAGAGCACAAATTCCGAATATGGGTCACCGTACTTGGCCACAAGTCACTTCACTTCACTTCACTTGTATAAGTGCCGTTATGTTCCATATATTTACAGACACGTGTTATGTCCTGTCCTTTGCGATCATCATGCTGAACACCAGCCTTCACAACCCCAATGTCAGGGACAAGCCCGCTGTGGAGCGCTTCATCTCCATGAACAGGGGAATCAATGAGGGAGGAGACCTACCGGAGGAGCTGCTCAGGGTACTGCCATTTACTACAAACCTGCTAAGTCATCCAGTTTATTGTTGACTTATAATCCTGTCCATCATTTGTGGGTTGAGTCAATTCACCTGAGTTTTGGGAAATATCTTCAAATTTATACCACAAGTGCATTCACCATGACTTACTACTAGATAAAAGAAGCAATCTCTAAAAATCTTTAGGGCTTCACAGAAAGCTGTGAGATGGACTCTGTCCCACATGCGTAGGCATCACATAGAACGTTTATAGAGAGATCTGGATTGTATAACACAGGAAAGCACTTACTTATAGACTGCACACTGGCAGGACAAGCTTAAAACATGTAAATAAGCCCTTTACAATCATCAGACAAGAATCAATGAATAGCACCGGCCTTATGAAGAAAAATGTTCATATAGAAGTTTATCCACATTTAAGACAAGCACACTATTAAACCTGGAGAAAAGTACACTAAGTGCGTACGTACGATTTACTAAGTATACTTAAGTTACTTACGTACATAAACTAAACTAATGATTCATTATGAAATGGTTATTTGTCGGAATAGAAAAATATTTAGATAAACGTATATTAAGTGCTCATTAAATAACCTTTTTAATGTGAGCTAGTTGTAACCTGTACACAATATACTCAGAATACATTTTATGAAGCATTTTAAATTGTCTTAAAAACGTGCTGTATAAATAAAGTGGAGAAAAAAAGACAAACCAAATGATTTGTTTTCCAGAAACCAGTTCCTGTCGGGAGCATTAAACGGTTTACCCACACTTCAGGAAGTCTTGTGTTCGAATCGTGATGATGATTCCTGACTCTCTCTCTCTCTCTCTCTCTCTCTCTCTCTCTCAGACCAGAAAGGAGCTTTATGTCTAAGAATACTTGAAAAGAAGTACACTAAGTGTCAAGTCTGAGGAAGCAGCATTAGAGTGTGATCAGAGTACAATCATTTAGAAGTATAGGGAAAGTGTGCTATTAGTATATAAGCACACTAAAAACTATAAAAGCTGCAGGATAGTTTTTGTCCCATTTGAATTCCATGTCCCATAGTTCATGGATAGTATATAAAGTAGTAGCCTTATTGTATGCTTTACGTATGTTATGATATATGTACTAATGAACTTATAGTATAGTATATGAATGCTCAGGGATTATTGCCTCCACATAAGGACATGAAGTATACTAAACTCCAATCTCACTATTTAGGTTAATAGTTATCATGTGATGACAGTATATTAGATAATATCATCAAAATATATGCACATTTTTCAAGTATTTATCAATAGCCCCCACCGATAAGTCAAGAATAAAACATAACAGGACGTGCTGTTATGAGAAAATGATCAATGACGATCAATATCTGAATTATTCTAACCATATACTGAAGTGCTTTATTCTACTTATACCACAGCATGGAGTACATTTCACCATTATAGTCACTTTAATGTTGTGGAACATCTGCAAGACAGGTTAGCTTCTGTTATCACTTACGTTATCTCAGCTATAAACAGTCACTCCCTCACCAGCCTGGATTGTTTCTCCGCTGTAGTTAATGAAAATGAAAAACGCCACTCTTTCACGTTACAGAGAAACTGGAAAGCACAAAGTCTTTCATCCTAAAGACGTCCTTTTTTACCGAAAGTTAGAAGCAATGACAGCCAATGACAGACTCCTTCCATAAACGAAAAAATAAATGTCTCCTCAGAGAAAAACTTCACCATATCAAAAAAATTAGGCATTTTTCTTAGATTACATGGAACATCCTTCCTGTGAATGAGTTGATACTATAGAAACAACAGTGTATTACATTGAGTGCATTAAAATAAACCTGAGAACATGAATCAACGCTGAAGCAATCAAACGTGAGAACTGAACAGCGCTCTGTAATATTGATTGTGAAGGTTAAAATAGCTTACATGAATTTGATTAGATCATGCTTCATCTGAAATGATGAATCAGGGCGTGGCAGCTGGGGGTGTTCTCTATGCTAACTAGCAACAGGCTAACTAATCAAATGGCAGGAGAATTAACAAGCATATGCTCAGCATACATATGCTCCACATTTTTATGCCTTTTAATGGGGCATCTACCTTTGAGAAGGTTTTAAGGATAAGATGGATAAGATCTTGTAGACTCAGGAACGTTCCCTCATTTTGAACTTGCTGACTGCTTCAACCATTAGTCTGAGTCCAAATCAGCATCATAATCCTGTCATGCTTAATGCACCAGTGGCCATAGGAGGGAGATGAATATTTCAAAGATGCACTTATCTTTCTGGTGATCTGTATGTGGAACGAGTGCTAATGTGTTGCCTGATGTGTCCATCCTTCTTTTTTTTCCCCTCTCCTGCTCCTGATCAGAACTTGTACGAGAGCATTAAAAGTGAGCCTTTCAAGATCCCGGAGGATGATGGCAACGACCTGACCCACACATTTTTCAACCCCGACAGAGAAGGCTGGCTGCTTAAGCTAGGTCAGTGGAGAGAGGATGCTTCTTCACACACTTTCTGTTTCACTGAGCTCTGTATGTCGTGTTACTCTTCCATCCTCTCCATCACCCTGTCACGCTACAGACAGTGCTATCACGCATAAATACTCCAGAGAAGCACTGGGTTTTCTCACACAGTGAGTGGTGTTAGTGAAAACTATGCAAACACCACCATTCACTGGTTTATAACCATGCCACACTTAAGCACTGCTGTATTAAATGAGTAATTCATCACAAATCTGGAGAGAAAGATGTCATGAAAGGTGAAATACATACAGTGTCCAGTGCTTTGATTATTAAGATCCTCAAATTACAATACGTCCATATTAATCTTGACTCGTTAGGACTCTCGAGGTCGTTTTAAAAGCGCTCACAAAACAAGACACTTGTATTCCACTGTGCTATTTTTATTCCCCAGGCGTCGTTCCAGATGAAGCGCCGGCTTTTGACTGTTTCCCTGCATTGTATTTACTCACATGTGTTTTTAATACTTGCCCACCCCTCCTCACAACATGTGTGCAATTTTGGTCCTAGATGTGGTTGCGTGTGGCTCGTTTGTTGTTAAACGTTCCTTCTTGTGTTTCTTTATTCCCTCTGCACCCCCATTCCCCCATCCTTCTGTTGTGTGTCTTCCTGTCTCTTCTCAAGGAGGTAGGTAACCTCGGAGAGCACTGCCGCTCCATCCCAACTGTCCTTACCCCTCTCCTCATTTCACCTCCTCCCTTGATCCTTGCATCCCCTCGTCATTCTGAGCTATCTGCATCTCCTCACAGTGGCAATTTAAACCCAGTACCCATTCCCTAATTGGTTACTGAGGACTGACGAGGTCAGGGGTCACATTGCTGTTTGTCAGCCTGGTCGAGCNACACACACACACACACACACACACACACACACACACACACACACATTCCTCCAGCCGTATGTAACCTCTCTGCAGGCTCATATACATGCCAGCAGCTCTTGTGTGCAGAGTTATTGCTCCATCACTCTAATCACCCTTAGGCAGTGTGAAAAGAGAAGTGTATTTCCTACTTTACAAAGAACTTATAGTTTTCCAAAAATAGGACGTGGAGAATACAACACAGAGGGGACTTGTTTTGAACGCTCATACTTAAACATCTGAGGTGGTCAGTGCATGTTAATACACAAATATTAAAAAAATGTCTGCGGCATAATTGCAGTACTTTCCTCAGAGGAATCCTGATGTGTGAAAGCACGAAACTAAAAGTACAAATCTAATTTAGAATATTACACACTCCCTCTCCAGCATATGAACAGTTGGGCCAATTTTAGTATAGAAATGTCGAACTACCCTTTGATATTTAGTTTTATATATGCATCTATGTAGATATATATATATTAAACACTAATTTACAAATCCATTGTCCATAGTTAGCGGGTGTTTTGCAGAAGAATGAATGCGTAAATGACATTATGTGCGATATTTAAATGCTGAATATCCTGAAATGGTGTAAGAGCCGTAATAGTTAATGAGCGGATATTTGGTTAACCTCTAGCAGAGGGAAGAGGGGTGGGGGATCTTTAATGTGGTGTAATCAAGTCTAATATTTCCTCAGCAGTTAAACATTCCTCCTGTTGGTGGCTCACACGTGTTTCTGTGTTTGAGAGATGTGATATGTAAGCAATTAAACACTTTGGGGAGTGCAATTACGGGCATGGTGTGATGCTGTTACCACACTGGAGCTGATTATTTTCCAATAACAGCACATCCTGAAGTGTTTTTTTCCTCTTATACCACAGCTTTATTATTGAACAACACCTCATGCTTTTTAACTGTTTACACTTAACGTCAAAGTTCGTTCCTGTATACAGTTCCTGCCTTACCACTCTGTCTCTTTCTCTCTCTTAAAAGTAATACGACAAAAATGCAAATGTTATTGAGAACCTGGAAAATGTCAAATCTTCTGTTCTGAAGGTTCTCCTGTGGCAGAAAGCGCTCAGACTGGAGACTCCTTCCCATAAATTTTAAAGAAATGTTTCCTTCTTCACTATATCAATCATTAGAAGGTCTTCGAATAAGTGCATTAATATAAACCTGAGATTTGAATTACAGCCGACACTAATGTCACAGCTAGTGTTACAGAAACCTTCTGACCAGAAGGTTCAGCAGCACTGTGGTATAGAGAAAAATGATGAACATAAATAACAAATATACAGCAAAAGCTTTACTAAATGTCAGCACAGTATTTCAGCCCGGAGCTCAACTGTAACAGCGGTAAAAGTTCTTAATATTTAGTAAACCCATAAGCGACGAAGCTCCGTGCAAGAGCTGCTCCGGGTGTAAAGTAAAAGTGGTTCAGTCCATGAGCTTCATAGCTGACCTCCTGTACCCACCTGCATGGGTGTAAAAGCTGTCTGCTCCAGAGACTCTTTTAGCCCCAACACACATGTAACTCGCACACCAAGACAGTGCTGCTCTCTGCATTAAACATCCCCTTTTCTTCTTCAGAGAACGTACGCTGATGTAAGGCATAGAGAATACCTGAATAGTTATTTCAGTATTTAAATGCTGACGCTTCAGACTGAGTATTTGATTACTCCTGTACAGCCCTGGATGGAAAAATCCCAAATTCATTAATGTAAACCTGCGAGACAGAAGAGCCATGTTGCTGATGTGAAATATCCTGTTGTTAAATCTGCTCAGACTTTTTTTGGGGTGTGTTATCAAATCTACACATTCAGAAAAATCAGTTTTTAGGCCACTTGCATAAATAAGCAAGTACAGTATAGATGTAGCCTTTAGCCTCACACCTAGAAGGTAAATCCAACCTGAAGTATTCTTCACATGTTGAGTTCCCTGCCCTGTTTCCATGCCCCGTGGGTATATGAACCAGCCGATTCCCGCACGTAAGCATGTATTACCCAACATTAAGCACCGTATTACTTAAGTGTCATATTAGCCCTCAGGCATCTTCCCTGAATTCTGTACTGGGAAACTTCACCTCCATAACAAAGATCAACATTTATGCATTAAAGGAATACTTCTGCCAAAAACAAAACCTAGCCTTGCTAATAAAGAATGGAAACTAGTCAGGTGTGTTAAGGGTTGTCATGCTTATAGGTCCACAGGACCTTTCTTTCAGTGTTAGCCATGCTGACATTATTTGTATTCCTTTAATGCGTAACCATTTTTGGATTTGCTTCCACCCAACGCTGCATTGCTGCTTTGTCCGTCGTCACTATTAGCAACTTCAGCACGTTATGAGAAAACGGTGCAGTTTGCATTTCCCGTAACAGATTAAGCTCTGTACACTCCCAGGAATCATGACGCACTCAGCAAGGGTTCTCCACATGACTCAGGCTAATGCGCACCAGCGATACCAGATGCCTCAATTATGAGCACAAATGTAGGGATTTATTCACATAACTGTAGAGTCAAATAACAAACATGATGGGGAAAGAAACTCGATCCTTGCACAGCACACAGGGAGTGGAATGAGAAAGTCCAAATATTCTTGACAAGTGTTTTTGATCAAAAACAAACACCTCTGTGTCTAAGTTTTTTTAAAGGTTCCTAATCATGGCAATGACTAATTGTTAACAGTCATAACAACTGCTGTTTTTATTTGTCCTTCCAATGGAGACGAAGTCATTGTAAAGCGAAGGTGTTAGGACATTGTTGGAGATGGATATAAATGTGCATGCAAGTGCAGTGGGTGTTAAAAGGATTTCCTCAGTTACATGAACAACCTCATTCATTTGCCTCAGGGTTCCTTTGCCCTGACCTGTGGTGCTGACGTGTTCAGACCATTTCTTTTCTTTTTTTTTTCCATTTCTTCTGAATGCCTGAGTACCCGCTGTTCCATTTCTATGGACCTCTTTCATGCTCGTGTGACAATTTTTGGTTCTTTGTGACCAGTACTTGCCAGATATTCCTGCAGCTCTAGCCGTACGTCTCTTAGCAGCCTTCCTGATAAGTTCTTGTTTTTCCTTTCGTCAATTTTCAAGGGACGTACTGTTCTTGCTAATGTTACTGTGGTGCCCCATTTTCTCCACTTGTTGATGATGGCCTTCACGGTGTCCCATGGTACATCTAATGTTTTGGAAATTCTTTTGTACCCCTCTCCTGATTGAGAGCTTTCGACAGTGAGATCCCGTACATGCTTTGGAAACTCTTTGCAGACCCTGCCTTCAGCAGTCGGATGAAACCAAGATGTCAAGAAAATCCTACAGAAACAGCTGGTCTTTATTTTGGGGTTAATCAGAATAATTTCACTAATGACAGCTGTATGATAATTCCTTTTGAACATGAGTCTGAATGAGATTGGTTTGTTCTGAACACAGCCACATGCCCTATTATATGCAACCAGGTTATTGTAACTTTTTCTTTTTCTTTACTAAAACATTTCCATTTTGTTTTTCTTACATTTTGTTGGTTGCTGTAACACATTAACAGTGGAAAACAATCTGACATGCTTTATCTTGGTTTTATTTTTTCATCACCAAAACATGCAATGCTGACGTTTAAACAGTCAGCAACTTCATGTGCCTTCTGATGGACTGGAATCCCGTTCCCACCTTGTGCCCAGTGTTCCCAGGATAGTCTCTGGATCCACTGCAACCCTAATGGGGATAAAGCCATTACTGAGGAATGAATGAATCATGTGCTAACTTACTTTGTTGCTTAGTTGACATTACGTATGGTTTGTTAATGTTGACTAATTCTGTGAATAATGGAGTTATGAAAATAACTGGGAGACACAACATGCCTGAAGCTCCTTCTTCAGTCGTGGCGTAATGGTTAGAGAGTCGGACTTGTAACCCGAAGGTGAACCTGAAGCTTGTGGGTTCGAGTCTCAGGTCCGGCAGGGATTATAGGTGGGGGGAGTGAATGACCAGCGCTCTCTGCCACCCTCAATACCACGACTCAGATGAGATCCTTGAGCAAGGCACCGAACCCCCAACTGTTCCCCGGGCGCCGCAGCTAAAAAGGTTGCCCACTGCTCTGGGTGTGTGTGCACTTGGATGGGTTAAATGCAGAGCACAAATTCTGAGTATGCCAGAATTCATCTTGCTACTTCTGTCAGCAGTCACATCATCAATAAACACCAGTGAGCCCGTTCCATTGGCAGCCATA
>CM074957.1:13505118-13532207 GCA_037577455.1 Pangasius macronema
TATATATATATATATATATATATATATAATAACCCTTGACCTTACCCATTTTTCCTGATTCCATCACATCAAGAACTATATATATAAAACATTAAAACCACTGACAGGTGAAGTGAATAACAGTGTTTATCTTGTTACAATAGCCACCTTACAATATATATAATGTTATGATATATAGATATAGATATAGATATAGATATAGATATATACGTCCATTCATCCATCCATTTTCTGTACCACTTGTCCTACACAGGGTCGTGGGGGAGCCTTGAGCCTATCCCAGGGAACATGGCAGGGACACCCTGGTAAACCCATTACTTGGCACAATCGCACACACATTCACACACTATGAACAATTTGGAAATGCACATCAACCTACAACGCATGTCTTTGGACCGGGGGAGCCAACCAGAGTTCCTGGAGGAAACCCCAAAAGCACAGGGAGAACATACAAACTCTATGCACACAGGGTGGACAGTGGGATTTGAGCCCCCAACCCCAGAGGTGCAAGGAAAACATGCTAACCACGATAGCCACCATGCCCCCTTATATACAGTCAGGTCCGTAAGGTTTGGACAGTGACACAATTTTCGCAATTTTTGCCTCTGTACACCACCACAATCAAGATGTGATTAAAGTATAGACTTTCAGCTTTTATTCGAGGGGTTTAACTAAAATATTGCATTAATTGTAAAATCACAGCCATTTTTTACATAGTCCCTCCATTACCATAGACCCAAAACTAATTGGACAATTGACTGACAAGCAGTTTCATGGCCAGATATGGCCTGGTCCCTCTTTATTCCGTGACAATTTAAGGAGATAAAAGGTCTGAAGTTGATTCCAAGTGTTGAATTTGCATTTGGTAGCTCTTGGGAACTCTCAACATGCGGTCCAAAGAGGTGTCAATGCAAGTAAAGGAGGCCATCATTGGGCTGACAAAACAAAACAGACCTATCAGAGAGATAGCATAGACTTTAGGAGACGCTAAATCAACAATTTAGTACATTCGTAAAAAGAAGGAATGCACTGGAAAGCTATATAACTGTATATACAGTACACTGCTCAGAAAAATTAAAGGAACACTTTGAAAACACATCAGATCTCAGTGGGGAAAATATCATGCTGGATATCTATACTGATATGGACTGGGTAATGTGTTAGGAACTAAAGAATGCCACATCGTTTGATAGAAATGAAAAAGATCAACCTACAGAGGGCTGAATTCAAAGACACCCTGAAAATCAAAATGAAAAAAATGATGCAGCAGGCTAGTCCATTTCACTGAAATTTCATTGCAGCAGCTCAAAATGGTGTTCAGTAGTTTGTATGGCCCCCACGTGCTTGTATGCATGCCTGACGACGTTAGGGCATGCTCCTAATGAGACGACGGATGGTGTCCTGGGGTATTTCCTCTCAGATCTGGACCAGGGCATCACTGAGCTCCTGGACAGTCTGAGGTGCAANTCCCAGATCTGGACCAGGGTATCACTGAGCTCCTGGACAGTCTGAGGTGCAGCCTGGCGGCATCAGATGAACTGAAAGATAATGTCCCAGAGGTATTCTATTGGATTTAGGTCAGGTGAGCGTGGGGGCAATTCAATGGTATCAATTCCTTCATCCTTCAGGAACTGCCTGCATACTCTCGCCACATGCTCTTGAGACTGTGCTGGGAGACACAGCAAACCTTCTGGCAGTGGCAGGTATTGATGTGCCATTCTGGAGGAGTTGGATTGCCTGTGCAACCTCTGTAGGGTCCAGGTATCGCCTCATGNGAAAAAAATGTCAGTGGCCTCCACCTGTAAAACCATTCCTGTTTTGGGGGTTGTCTCATTGTTGCCCATCTAGTGCATCTGTTGTTAATTTCATTAACACCAAAGCAGCTGAAACTGATTAACAAACCCCTCTGCTACTTAACTGACTAGATCAATATCCCAGGAGTTTAATTGACTTGGTGCCATACTCTGATTAAAAAGTGTTCCTTTAATTTTTTTAGCAGTGGTGGGCAGAGATTTATTTCTGTATGCTGAAATAGTTTGTAATGCTATTATTTGCATCTTGTGTTGGTTTATTAATTTGCTGATGTAATCATGTCTAATCAACAAAAGATTAGTGTGCTTCAACTGGACAGTGTTTATTTAAAAATGAGGCTTTGAGGTTGAGTGAGGCTTCACTCGAAACAAACTGCCAAAATTGTACCCATTCTTGACTCCGTGTCATCGTCAATGATGTCATCACGGGAAAACAAGACAAGCCCTGATACAGAGTCTCACCTGAGAGTGTGCTACTTTCTTGACACATGCTTTGATGCTCCGAGACCCAGCTCACTACTGTCTTTAATTTTTGAAACTCAGTGCATTTAATGAGATGCAATGATATGAAATGATATCCCTTACCTGACAGGAAGCAGAGTCTCCACAGGCCGGAATGTAGGTACGTGTGGATGCTGGTGCTCTGGTTGAAGGGTAGGATGACCCCCTCCTCTAGGTAGAGCCAGTAATCAGTGCTAACAGCTATGCCCAGCAGGCCCAGGCCACACACTGCGAACACGCAGCTCAGCAGGGTCAGCGCTTTCCTGCCACACACACTCATACCACCAACCTCCTGCAGGCACAGTGAACACCACAGCACAAACCCTGATGAAGAATGACAATCATAGACACGTACACCTGACCATGGAACCAAAAAATTGCAACTGTTTCTGCTAGGAACACATCTTTCCTTATTTGATTTTAGCCTGATATTCTCAATCTTTTCCAGCACCTTCTGTAGTTTTTTTTCCTGGAAAATCATTGTGAATTATATCATAAACTGCAGACACCTACACACTCTATATCGCTAAAATGTGCACTTTAAAGTCTGTAACATCTCAAGTGTGTTAAGTCTTCAAAATGGATCCACAGTACTGTATGCTTATTCGTCAGCCACGTCCATCCTTTGAGCTCTGCCTTCTTGACGAGTTGGACTGGTTTATAAATTTGAAACACTTCCCCACCCTACACTCCAACCCACCCTTAAACCAAACTTTCTCATGATCTTGTTAGTGATCATATTTACTATTTGCCAAACAAAGTAATGAAGGTAGTAAGTTTATGGCTCTCAGGATGGAGCCAGAATCTGCTTTGCCATGCTTCTGATCATACTGTACACCTCCTCAATCCATTTCAGTTGCTGAGATTGAGCTTAGAAAGTTAACATGTCTAATCATGCAGTCTGGAAAAAATGAATGTTTGTCCTTATACTTAGGCCCGTAATAATATCAGCCTTAGGCTTAAATTCTATAGAGTGACACTAATGAGGAGCTTCACAGTCCACTGCTGTGCTGATCTAAATCGCATGCAGAAACAAACCAACACTTTTAGATTCAATTCAATTTTAGATGAAAGGCGCAAATGAGGTGAAAAACATGTGAGCACCAGTTCTGTAGGCAGAAACGCCTTGTTTATGATAAGTCAGAAGAGAAAAAAAAACAATTTAGGCACCTCATCTTCATTTTTCTAAAATTTTCTTTGATAACATAAACCACTCATGAACTTAAGAGATGTTAACAAATTAGATAAATAATCATTCAGGTTACTGATTGTGAGAGTTTATGGTCAGCTTTTGTGACATAATTTATTATTTTTTTATTAAATATTAGACATTAATCCTACTGCAGTCACGACTAATGGGTACGTGGCCTGTTTACCAGGCTAACACTGCATGCTGGGAAATATGATACTAGTCAAACACCAATGAATATTAATTACAGTTGCATTTATATATTGCATATTGCAAATGGAGGAGTACTGAGCAGGCTAGTACAGGAGATGATGAAGAAGATGTTTCAGGATTTTACTGGTGAGGGCAAAAATTAGCCATTATAGCATTGATTTTCTTTTTGTCTGAAGCATGCTGTTAGTGATTTGCTTCTGTAAAGCAAGAACAAGCCGTGGTGATGACTGTAGCAGAATAAGAGCACATCTTTCTTGTCACATTGATTGACAGAGATTGGAACAGACTCTAAAAATGGGATAAACCATATCCTGATGTTGAAGAGTGGGTTGTTTTCAGTGGTGCACAGATGCAAGCTGCACAATGCTGAAAGCACTTAATAGTGTCTATTTACACAAATGCGAGTGAAGGCTTGGCACAGCCATCGTGGATCACCACACATACACATGCATCTTCACACACAAGCAAACAGGAAATACAGGCACTAATGAGCCCCTTCCACTTCTCTCAGCACATCTGTTAGGTCACATCTGCGGATGGTGGAAGAAAGTGTTGCCTCTGTTCTTACAGAACAATACAGGTTTTTCGTAAACAAAGATATTAGAGGGGAGGAAAAAATACACTTCGGCTACTGATATATCTATCTTTTGTTTAATGAATAATAAGTATTGACTTGGTTGAAAAATGTACTCATATTTCTGAATCAGTGGCATGGCCTCACGTGGCCAGTGTGCGAAGAACCAGCAGACACACGCACGTATTGGTGCCAGTGGAATATAGACCTCACTTCATCTCTACCTAAAGACAGAGATGCAGCAGAGCTTTAATCCATTAGTCTGTCTACATCTCTCACCTCCGCATCTGTAGACAGAGTTTGTGCTTGTCATCTCACAGGCTGCTAACTAGCCGAGCCGAGTCTCTAGTGTAACTTTGAGAAAGACGTTTGCTGTCTCCACTTCTTCTACGTTGGATTTTTCATTGATATGGTGTTGAACAAAAAACAACAAACCTGACCCTTCTATCTGAAAATCGAAAATAAAAAGAGGTGTTGATGCACATGAAGGAGGCCATCATTAGGCTAAAAAAAAACAAAAAAACAAAACAGACCTATTAGAGATAGCAAAAACTTTAGGAGTGACTTTAGGAGGAGACGCTTCATGAATGAGCATACAGAGGTGTAAATATTTACCTCAAGATGCAAACCACTGGTAACACTCAAGAACATTAAAGCCAGATTAGACTTTGCTAGAAAACATCTAAAAAAGCCTGCCCAGTTTTGGACTAAGATTCTTTGGATAGATGAAACTAAGATTAACTTGTACTAGAAAAAAAAAAGACCTATTAGAGATAGAATGATGGGAAGAGAATAGTATGGAGAAGGAAAGCATCCAAAAGATCCAAGGCATACCATATCATCTATCAAACATGGTGGAGGCAGTGTTATAGCATGGGCATGTATGGCTGATGATGTGACTGCTGATAGGAGTAGCAGGAGGAATTCTGTGTATCGAGTGTATCGAGCTATACTTTCTGCTCAGATTCAGTGAAATGCTGCGAAACTGATAGGACGGCGCTTCACAGTACAGATGGATAATAACCAAAAACATACTGCAAAGGCAACAGGAGAGCTTCTTAAGACAAAGAAAATGAATCTTCCTAAATGGCTGAGTCACCTGACCTCAACCTCACGCTTTTCACTTACTGAAGACAAAACTGAAGGCAGAAAGACCCACAAACAAGCAGCAACTGAAAGCGGCTGCAGTAAAGTCCTGGCAAAACATCTCATGGGAGGAAACTCTGCATTTGGTGATGTCCATGGGATCCAGACTTCAGGCAGTCATTGACTCTAAAGGATTTGCATCCAAGTATTAAACATAATCCTTATATTTATAATTGTTAGTTTGTCCAATTACTTTTGAGCCTGTGAAAATGGAGAGACTCTGTAAAAATGGCTGTAATTCCTAAACGATTAATGCATTATTTTATTAAACCAAGTCTACACTTCAGTCGCATCCTGACTGTTTCATTTCAAATCCATTGTGGTAGTGTACAGAGACAAAATTACGAAAACTATGGACCCAGTTGTATGTTTTTAGTTGCAAGATTTTATAATTGATAGTTTGACTGCTTTATGACTAGTGTCTGAGTACTAGCCCATTTTATAATACTTGGCTGTTTTTGTTGTACAATCATTCACTTGGTGAAAAGTGTCTGCTAAGTGAACCGATAGTTAGTTCTAAACGTAAATGAGATTTAGTCATGTGTGACGTTATTGACCTGTGTCAAACAATAAGACTGTGAAGATTTGCTTGCAGCAGTGGATGAGTCATTTCACTGCTCTGGTGAGTGTAGGAGGAACCTTTTTACTGACGGCTGACTGTAAGCTTAGACTAATCTACACATACAGGTGACCTGCGAGTGATGAATCATTCCTGTTTCTTCCAAGGATCTGCCTCTACATCTCTCTCTCTCTCTCTCTCGTTATACTCACACTCACACACACACACACTTTCCTTCCCTTCAGTCTCCAGCAGCGATTAAGCACTCGAACTCACTTGCTGTACTCTTTGTCGCTTTCTCCAGAAGTCCGGCCCTAGAAACCGATCCACATACACACACGAAAACACACACATTCACACAAATGAAACGTCAGGTGTCAGGGCCACCAACAAGCTACCACATTAATCACATATTAATTATTAGATATTAAAGTGAATAACTAACATTACAGACAGTATATAGCTTCCTCTATAAAATATCTCCTGTAGATTTTCTCTTTACCCTCTTAAAAAGCACACGATTTACAGTAATAGCTTTTTATTGTAATGTCACACAGTGTCTTTTTTTTTTTTCTTAAGAATACTAACGTGAAGCTACACAGAAAAATCTCCAATACTGAAGTAAAAGTTAGTGTAAATGACCGCTGAAAGAGTCTGAGTTTTTTATTACTGGATATTTTGCTGGATAATATATTGTGTGTATTTATTATTTTTTTGGTTGCACTCTGCTGTGTATTATATATGTAGGGGATCTCTACAATCTCTATCTGTGTGTGTGTGTGTGTGTGTGTGTGTGTGTGTGTGTGTGTGTGTGTGTGTGTGTGTGTGTGTGTTGGCTCCTGTTGCCAACTAGGTAGATTATATATGTATGTCTGATTGTAATACAGCTTGTAAATTTAACATTATTGTTTTTTTTAAACATGTCTAAACTAAAAGTGATCTGAATTTGAGGAATTTTAGATCCTATTCTGAGGTTTTTAAACCCTCCTGAGAAAGACCAAGCACCCTGTGAGAGGTAATCAGACAAAACATGCACTTCTGTACCTCTTTCCCATCTTTCACTGCATTTGGAGAATCAGTGTTTCTCCAGTAGCTGATTAATTAATGTTAATCAATCCTCATATGTTAACCCATCACACCAGCTAACACTGCATGAGTCTTTCCTCATGATCTTACATTCTGAGTGAGTTTAAAGGGCTGGAGTAAAACCTGTAGCAAAATGCTAAGCACACAAACACTTCCCTATGAGAGACTGCATTAGTGCTCAATTAGCATAAACTGAGCATGAAACCTACATCATGATAAACATTTTTATTTCAACTAGTACATTCAGAGATTTCCTTTACTGTATTATGAAAAAACTGATATAATCTGCTCTCCCATACTGCTCTCCTTTAAACCAATAAAAATGAGTTTCCAACCAAACAAATTTACCTGAAGTAAAATACCAGCCTACTGTTATTCTTACTTCTGTACACAACAGTGTGATAAACAGTCATTACCTCGAGAAAGATGAGGAGAATATGGATTGCCCCGAGCTCCGGTGTGGATAAAACTTACTGTCTAGCAGTCAGACTTCTTCAGAAATGAAATGATATTAAAATCCAGCTGAAGAGAATAACTCAGGAGAGCATTCACCTCCTCCCTCTTCACCAGCTGCGTCCTGCAGTCACAGCGGCTCGCGCGCGCAAAGAAAGCGCGCGTAAAAATCGACTCCGTCCCCAAAACCGCACACTGACACTTCACTGACACGTCACTGACACTTCACTGACACGTCACTGACACTTCATTGAAACGTCACTGACACTTCACTGACACTTCACTGACACGTCACTGACACTTCACTGAAGCCTGTGTCACACCTGCTAGCTCACTATTCCTACTTAGGATTTGAGACGAAGCCCCGCAAGCTTTAAAGCCGCACCAACTCCCTCCTCACATACATCTGTAAGTCTTCCCCAAACTGTTGCCACAAAGCTGGAAGCACACCACTGTCTAGAATGACTTTGTACGCTTTAACATTAAGATTTCCCTTCTTACTAATGCTCTTGTGCCTGAAAGAGCACTAACTCCAACAGTCACACTCCAAAATCTTGCTGAAAGCCTTCTTAGAAGAGTGGAGGCAGTTATAACAGCAAAAAGGGGACCATCTCCATGTTAATGGCCAAATACAGGAGGATATCCAAGAAGCACATAGGGGTGTGATGATCAGGTGTTCACATACTTTTGGCTATATAGCGTATTAAACTGTGGCCATAATTAATTGTGCTGAGCTTTGTGAACCCAGCTTTCCTAAGTTTCAGCTTTCCTAAGTTAATTCTGGTGTGTGAAATCCAGTCCTAAATATAGACAAATCTTTGTCCATTAGGAGTCCATTAGGAGTTGACACTCGCAGGTTATTTGCAGTAAAAGTCTGCAGTGGATAAACGTTGCTTACAGTGGGTTTTATTGAAAAGAATGTGAATTTGCTTCACTGATAAAAAGCTAGTATTTACATACTATATCAAATTTCAGTATCCACTGGGAGGTATGGTGGTGGAGCGGGTAGGGTTAATGCTTCATAGCTCCAGAGAAATAGTGAGTTCAGGTTGCTGTCTATGTGGAGTTTCACATGTTCTTCCTATGTCCACGTGGGTTTCCTGCGGGGTCTCCGGTTTCCTTCCAAAAGCACCCCACACCCCCACCCCACCCCACCCCCTCGAAACATGACAGTAGGTGAATTGGCTAAAATAAATTGCCCCTACGTGGAAATGTGTGTGTGCATGGTGCCCTGCGATGGACCGGAGTCCTATCCAGGGTATATTCCCACCTCATGCCATGTGTTCCACGGACAGGCTCTGGATCCACGATAAAGCAATTTCTCTGTGACTCACTATCAGTAACTGCTTTAGGCATGAAGCGGGAATACATCCAGAATGGGATACCAGTCCATTAGAGGGCTCCAGATGCACATGCATTCACACACCCACTCACATCTAGAGAACAATTTAGCATTTACTGTCATGTTTTTGGGAGGTGGGAGGAAACTGGAGAACCTGGAGAAAACCCACGCAGACATGAGGAGAACATGCATACAGTAACTCAAGCTCAGGATTGAACTGGGGACCATGGAGCTGTGAGGAGGCAATGCTAGGCATGCTGCTTTAAGATAATTAAGTAACATATCGTAGATGTGGTAAAAGTGAAGCAAAGTACATAGTGGCAGTCCTGTGGTCAGAAACTGACACTGAGTAAGATTAATACAATTTGTTGATGGAAAAAGGTTATAGTCCATCTGTGGCTCTATTTGCAATGTGTATAAACAGGCTAGTTACAAGCTGTTAGAACATTATACACTCATACCAACACCAGCACCATACACACACAGCTGTGTCACTGCTGTGCTGAGAATAATCCATCACCAAAGTAATAAATCGGCTCAGTGGTGGTCTTATGTTGGTCGCTTTCCAATGATGGACTGGGCAGAAGGGGGCTGACAAATTTGGCACAGCTATAGACTGGCTACAAACTGATCTATATCATGGGTATATCTAATCAAATGGCTACTGTGTGTACTGTTTATTCATGCAAATATACAATTTTAGGGAATAACATAACGACATGCAAATGTTTTTCACATGATCACATGCAAAAACATATGATCGATCACATGTGGAACGTATCTGATTAATCCATAAGGAATAGTTACATTATAGCTTGAAAGTATTCCTATTATATGAGTCACTTCCCAGATTTTTGTACAAGCAACAGTGTGGTAGTATGGAAGTTAAAAAAAAAGTCAAGACAACATTTCCTTAACATTTATTAATACACAGTATCTTCAACAGAGAACATAAGGACAAACCTTTGCAAAGCTTGGTAGTCATAAACAAGAAGGAGAAAATATTGTTTTCAAACTAAAACATTGTCCTGGATCCGCTGATTTTTTGATTTTAATCTCTTATGAAGATTTATGTAAATATATGCTTCGACCCATAGAGATTTTGGACATTGTCATTATCTGAGACGTTGAAATAACAAATATAATTCCAACATTCTCAATGTGAGACACACTGTAATTCTTGCAAGATATGGTGCCACCTCATTGACATAACCATCATTGTAAGATTTAAACAATTTTCATATTTAAGAAAGATTCATAAACTTTTATGTGCAGGAATGCTAAAAACTTATTTTTCCAACGCAAATATATTTGCTTATTTAAAATCACACCTGTCTGGTTTTGAGCACTGACTTCCATACATTTCTATAAATGTTTATATATTCTAATAATTTAATGAACATAATTAATAATATATAACATATTATTAAAGATGTATTGGGTATCTTAAAATAAAGGGTAGAGCTGTATTGCTATAAAAATGAAAGAGATGGCCTGGGTTAATATATCCATTGCTATGCAGTGAACATAACACTACTGTTGAATGGCAAGGGACCCAAACCAGTGATTTCTGTCCTAATTCAATAAACACTGTGGACATATCCACTGCTAAAGTATCAAAATAGACAATAATCCACTAAGATCATTGGCACATTAATAGTGCATGTGTATGGGAACATCCTGAGGTATTGGGTTGGGGGAAATGGATTCCTGATGGGTCATACTCAAAGGTGATTTGATTACATTTTCTATATCCATACAGATCTACAGTATTTTGGCACAAATGAATGCAGAGCAAATGGACAAAGACCGGAATTTCAGACCATGTAAGCAATGGAAGTTTGTGAGTTCAAAGAAAGTAACTACTGGACCCTCAAGCAAGAGTTTTAAGTCTTAACAAGTTATCTATATGTTATCCCCTTAAACTTTTACACATTCTCTGACTAATGCTCTCTTTACTTGGTCATTAGTATGAGTTGGGGGATGGCCATGTCTAAGCAGAGTCACAATCGTGCCATATTCTTTCCAATTTTAACAATGAATTTAAAGTTTGGAATATTTTTTAGAACCAAACCCTGATTGATATGTTTTCAGAACTGTGTCCCGGACTTGGTTTAATAGCTGCTTAGTCTTCATGATGCTGTTTGCTTAGATGTTCTATAACAAGCTCTGGGGCCTTCCAGGAATAGGCGTATTTATATCGAAATCACGTGACACAATAACTGCACACAAATGGACTTGATTTAACGTACTATTCAACGAATCGTGACTTCTGATGGCAACTGGTTGCAACACTGAACACCAAGTGGGGGTGAATATGTCTGCAGTTACTACTTTAACATTTTTGCTTTGTAAATAATTTTATATACAGATTTTCCAAGACTTCAATATTATGGACTATTTTGTGAAGATTCATGACATACAATCTCAAGTTAGTCTATTTCAGTTCCAGGTTTTTACGTTGCAAAATGCGGAAAAGTTCATGGGGATGAACACTTATGCAAGCCAATGTATTCTGCTGTCAGTTTGTTACAGTAAAGGAATCAATGTAAATGTTCTTGTTCAATATAAATGAAGTCTGAATAATGTCTGCACTAGTTCTTCATTCAGTGGCCAGATGAAAGAGGAAGATGGAAACAAAAACGACAACATGAAAGTAAAGGGCACAGGTTTTGTACGTGGCATGATACAGCCATTCCTAGAGATGGTTTGTAGTTGATTCAACACTTGAGTTACATGCTCTGATTTCCTCATACCCTCACATGCACACGACGAAAAGAAATACAATGTGCAGGAGCGCTGGTATAAACACTGCGCTCATACCTAGATACTGCTTCTTCACTTATATTGTCTCATAAACATTGACAAAAAGTGCAGATAAATACAAGAAATACATATATAACAAGGTTCGCCAATACCAAAGCTATCAAAGGTTCTGCCAAACTAGTCTCCTTTAATCACATTATCTAAAGCATACAGATATGTCGAAACCAACTAATGTTGTAAAAGCACATTCAGTTCTTGGTATAAAATCTACAGTTAACGTTAATTCTCTTTTGAAACAGCCTCTGTATTTACAAAAACGCTTGATATAGTGTTGCTTTAATGTAACAGTAAACATACTTCTTCATATGAAAGTATCCACGGAGCAAAGAACGCAGGAAGAAAGTAAAAACGCTTTTGAAATAAGTAGAGAAGAACTTCAGCGCATATAGTAGAACACAGAATCCATCACGGGAAAGTACATAAACACTTCGTCTCACGATATAACGCAAGCAGGTTTGATACTGGAGATTGTTGCCTGTCTATTGGGTTCTCTAACGGACTTTACGAACAGAGAAATAAACATGCATCATAGAACTGCATTGTGCATTTCAGAACAGCAAACTGGTCGCAATCATGTCGAGGCAACAATTTTCGTCACTGGACCTTAGACTATGCGTTAGCTGGAAGGCTACTAGGCATGCGCACTGTGTCTGTGTGTACCCTGTCATTTTCTGAGTTGTACGTAGTCTCAATTAATTTTATTTGTCTCAACATCTCTTGGGAAGAATCAGGGTGGTCACTCTGCATCAAAAATCAGTAGGGAAAGAAAGAAACAGCTCCATAGCATGCAGCTCTGCAGTGTATACAAGAGCAACCATGCACACACCCTTTACCGTTTGCTGTCTGTCTTGAATGTACAGTTAACAGCATGCTGGCTGATGTGAATAACAGCTCAAACAAAATGTCATCAGGAATCAAACGTACATTCGTGGACTTTCATGCTGCAAACAGGAGCACAGAACAACTTACTCCAACAGAGTCCGAGTCAGGATGAAATTAACATATACGAAATTAACGTATGGTCATAGTGAGAGTTATAAAATCTTTTGATGCACCTGTATTTTGGCACGCCTATAACAATATAATCTTTATCATATTTATATATATATGTCTATTTAGTTTCGGAAGTTTAGAAATGGCAGTAAATAAGAGGAAACTGACAACGCTAAGACAAATATAAAGCAAGTCAAGTCATGCTTCATACCTACAGAATGGCAAGGCTCTGGATTGATTCAGGGGTTGAAACTAAGGAAAACCAGTGTATAATACTTTTATATCAGAATGATTTCACTGGTTCTACACGTCTTCTGATATTGCCCACTGTTCCAATTTAATCAACCGCCAATCAATTCTCAACTACTTCTCTGAAATATACTCTCAGGTCAACAGTTCAATTTTGACCACGTTGTGTTACTTCCACATTGTATTGCATCATTAATATACATTGAATTGACATATACGTAACCAGATACACAACAGGCTGTGATGGTATCACTGCTCTAAAGCCTTCAAACCGTTAAGGATTTCAGAACCATTGCCACCTATTTAATGTATTGCACCATATGAAACTAGTCATCCTGTTTGTCAATCATTTATCATCCCATTTAAACCTTTCAAAATCGCTCTGCTAAAGGGTCATTAACAGTATACAGACAGATTTTTGAGTTTATAGTCATCATTGTTGTGGTTGGGAGTTACACTTGGGTTCTGTCTCATACGACGCTTCCGTGCACTGATGGGTGGATGAACTGTGGGTTGATGTAGGAGAAGCCGGCAAACTCGCTCTGGTCGATGTTGGTGATGACCAGCTGGTCTGGTGGGGTCAGCATGGGCTGGGTGCGTGTGAAGAACTTGTCGAAGTTCTCCGCCCCTTTGCCACACTGTAACGGAGAGAGAAAATGGAATGGAGATGTATTTTATAAGAAAACAAATGGAGTCCAAGCACTTCTCCATATTCACATTTTATATATACTGACTCTATATTTACTTTCTCTATGATCCTAAAGACAAGATATTTACCCAACTATATGGGTGCATATAGGACAACAATAAAAAAAAAAGAACTTGATATTGAATAGCCTGAATATTAAAGACACCGCAAGGTGTTTTTGATCCACAAAATGAGATCTGAAGGCTTTTCTTCCAACACATAGCACATACTCACAGTTCTGGGCTAAAGAAGCCATTTTGAACTTCGAAAGGCTTTTGAATGGATCAGTTCAGGTCCCTGTACATGCCTATTCATAAAGGCCAAGTCATATTCAAACAGAGCTATGCATTGTAACAGCTGTTATTGTCCTGAGTTGTAGTAAACACCTTAACCCTTATCATCGANCACTATATGGCCAAAGGTTTGTGGACACCTGACCATCACACCCATATGTGCTTGCTGAACATCCCATTCCAGATTTAGTCCCCCTTTGCTGTTATAATCATCTCCACTCTTCTGGGAAGGCTTTCCTTTAGATTTTGGAGCATGACTGTGGGGATTTGCCCATTCAGCCACAAGAGCATTAATAAGGTCAGGTACTGATGTCAGGCAAGGAGGCCTGGGGCACAGTTAGCATTTCAGCTCAGTATTGAAATGCTGGAACAGGTTTAGGCCTCTTAGTTCCAATGACGGGAAATTGAAATGCTCCAGAATATAAAGACACTCTATACAATTATGTGCTTCCAACTTTGTGGCAACAGTTTGGGGAAGAACCACATCTGGTTGTGATGGTCAGGTTTTACCGATATGAAAATGTAATACTGGCACATGGCTACACAGACATGCACAGATACATGCATGTATACACACACATAAATACACATGCACACGCACACACGCATACACCCACGCACACACTTACAACTTTGGGTTTGAATGGTGGCTGAATCTCTCGGTTGGCTAGTCGTTCCCAGTCAATTCTACGGAAGAAGGCCTGCTCCTTAATGTCTCTCTCCCCTTCTGGACCACAGCCGAGTCGCTTCGATGGGTGCTTTGTCATCAGCTGAAAGAAAGGGATAGAAATGAAAGAATAACCTCTGTCTTGTCACAGTTTTCTAAACCATTTAAAAAATGATTTGAATCTGACATGTCACACCATATCACACCATATCATATCATATCATATCATATCATATCATATCATATCATATCATATCATATCATATCACATCGTATCGTATCGTATCGTACCGTACCGTATCGTATCGTATCGTATCGTATCGTATCGTATCGTATCATATCATATCACACCATATCATATCACATCATATCATATCATATCATATCATATCATATCGTATCATATCACACCATATCATATCATATCATATCATATCATATCATATCATATCATATCATATCACATCATATCATATCATATCATATCATATCATATCATATCATATCATATCGTATCATATCATATCATATCATATCACATCATATCATATCATATATCACATCATATCATATCATATCATATCATATCATATCATATCATATCATATCATATCGTATCATATCATATCATATCATATCACATCATATCATATCATATCATATCGTATCATATCATATCATATCATATCACATCATATCATATCATATCATATCATATCATATCATATCATATATCACATCATATCATATCATATCACATAATATCATATCATATCGTATCATATCATATCATATCATATCATATCATATCATATCATATCATATCACACAGGTGGTATTTATAAGAGCTGGATCCTCCAGTTGTAATATTGTAATACCTTCTGGACATATCTGTTCTAAGAAGGCGTGGTTTGAGACCACTTACCCACTTAAAATTGCATTATTCTGACATTATTCTGATATTATTATATGATGAAACACTTCTATCCTGATGGGAGTGGTCTCTTCCAGGACGACAATGTTCCCATCCACATGGCACACGAAAACATGATGTTCAACACACTGCTATGAAAATCATGCTATGAACTGATCTGGCCTTGGTAATGAAACTGACTCCTGCTTCCTGCATCTCTTAGATTGTGTGTTTATGAGGGTATCACACAGTCATGTCCTCACATACTAATCTGAGCACAGTTTTGCTGATTTTCTTATAACGCTGAAGGTCAGGAATTAGGAAAAATAGAGCAGGTAAAAAGACAAGAACTCACTCCTTTACAGATGGACACAGCTTCTTTAGACATGGACTTGGGATAGGAGACATTGTGCTCCATGATAGACTGGAACAACTCATCCTCATCCTCACCGTCAAACGGGGGCTGTTGTGAAACACAGAGACAGAGACAGTTTTTTCTCAGAAGGTGAAAGAACACATTAGAGAAGTGTGAAGTCTATCAGGATGGAGGTGTTGATGATGAAAAGGAGCTCCGGTGTGTAACTGTTTGAGGTAAGTGCACTGGGAATCAGTTTTGCTGATTATGCTATAACGTTGTAGGCCAACTGGGTAATGTCAGGGGAAGATTCTGCTTTACAGTCTTTTAAGAAACTTTTTTTTTTTAGCATTTGTGTATTTACACTAGGAACATTTACAGGAATATGTATTTAGATTTACACTAGCACAAATTGTAATAATAATTTCTTTTTGATCTTGCAAAAGCTAGCATCTTGATAACAGTACCAATACTTATGCTTTTTAAAAAGGGTTATTTTGTATAGTACAAGGGATTGTTTAGTGTCATGCCTATTATGCCTACTGCATAGACTACACTATTGTTCAAAAAAATATCACTATTACAGAGGATTTTTTTTTTGTGTAGACCATATTAAGATACTTGGAACAACCTACTAACCAAATTCCATAAGGATTGCACCAAGATATACCTCAGATGAATTTTGCAGTTTTAACAGTGAAGTGAATAACTTTGTATTGGTTGCTTTATGTTTTTTTGTCTTTATAGCCATTTTTAATATTTGGAAATTTTACCCTTTCATTATTTTTGAAGGTATCGCCACATTGCAGGATTCAACAGATGTGCCTAATTCTTTTGCTCAGAACTATATACAGTCGGGTCCGGAAGTATTTGGACAATGACAATCCAGAGTTTTTGTGATTTTGCCTTTATACACCACAATGGATCTGAAATAAAACAATCAAGTTGTGATTGAAGTGTAGACTTTCAGCTTTATTTGAAGAGTTTCCACAAAAAGATGGCATTTAGCATTTAGGAATTACAGCCATCTCAGGGAGATTTTCCTCGCCACTGTTGCCTCTGTTTTGCTCAGTACAGATCTAAATCTACAATGTTTGTGGTTAAAGCGCTGTAAAAATAAAATAGAATTGGATTTGATTGACACTTCCTGGCATTATGCACACATGAAATTTAATCCAGTGAAATCTAGTCCAAAATATTCCAGAATGAAAAAAATCTTAATTAGCAATATTGACAATAGGACAGGGTGCTTTAATGGATTAGCAATCCAGTTAAATTGTAAGATATTTAAAGAGAGTGAATTGTGATAGGTTCTTATATTAATGCTTGTTTTATTTTATCTACATGGAGAAAATTAGCACACATCAGGTAGGCAAGACACAGTGATGAGAGCAGTGAGGAGGGAAAAATGTAGAAAGCAAATAAAGAACAGGCCATAAATTGAGAAAAACAGAACAGGCTGAGCATGTCTTGTTCTGACCCCATGACATCCAAACTCAACCAGAGCAATAGTCAGAGCACAAGCTTTATCACAGCAGGGCTTCAGTCAGCTAATTAGAGCCATTCAGTCTGGCTCATACAAGTGCTTATAACCTTAGAGTTAACTTTATAGGGGTGTACAGGGGTGGTGGTGGGAAGGGGTAGGTGGGTGTGGGTGGGTGTGGATTTCAGGACTAAAGCCCCACTGATATATTTTATGATATATTTTATCAAATGCTCATTCGTGGATGGTTGACATAACACACATACATCAAAACAATGTTCTGCACAGTAATTATGCTATAATGATGTTCATAATGGTCAATAAACAGGTACATTTACCCTTAGTTTAATCAAATTTTATTGGCTACCGGATGCTATGGATGAGGAACAGAATTATCCAATCAGATTCATGCATTTTTCCCATTTCTGTTTGAAAGCTACTAACCAGCTAGCTACACCCTGGGCACAGGGATGTGAAGGTGAAGGCTGTTGATCTACTGCAGGAGAAAAAGAAGGCTGCCTCTGACGTAAGCTAAAATGTCATTTCCCCAATTACTAGCATGGTTTTTCAGTGGAAATTTGATAAAAGGTTTTTTATGGCTATGTTATTAATATGGCAAGACTGGCAGACTGCTAGATCCTGCCTTAAAATAATATTTGTGCCAGCACCACTCGTACTACTGTCTGACATCCACCCAAAATGCATGAGTGTGTCCCACTTATCATTATCATTTGTGATTTGACTCAGTACATTAAATTCATTTCTGGCTTGGCCACTGTAATTTTTAGGTGATCTTTCAGACTGAAAAACACAAAAACATACCTGCCCAGCCAGCATCTCATACAAGAGGACACCATAAGCCCACCAGTCCACTGATTTTCCATAAGGCTGATACGCAATGATCTGCAGAGAGGCAGAGAGAAGACGTTGAGGATTATGCACTGCTGATGTCCACATAGAGTTTGGCTCATTCATGCCCTTTCTGTTCTTCATGTGTGTTCACTGTACTGTGGCTTTAATCACAGTGGTGGAGATCAGTTGACTTAGATTCTGTTTCTATTAAAGTTTTTTTTAAAAGCAACTGATAGTCCTCCTACACACCACGCACTAAAAAAAGACACACACGTGCATAATGATATGTATTAGCAGATCCTAAGTCTCCTGTTGCATGCCAATCCTTTCTTCACTGGAGAAGCAGAATTAATTCCAGATAAACTAGTATCTATATACTGTTCATTCTAATTTATGATAGGAAATACACCAAGAAATATCAAATGGACATGCAAATGAGTGTATTAATAATCACAAAAACACTGTGCCTACACACACTGACATCTGTGCTGGAAAAATACCCAAGCACGTACAGGACTAGCACCAAGAACTGAAATCCATTCTGCTTTAATGGAGAGAAAAACATTCTGACTGCTCAGAGTACCATAGCTAATCCTTTTACTTTAGGGTTGACAAGTGTGCAAGAACTGTTAGGGCAGATGACAGATGCCAAAACCGTGAATTTACGAATCTTCCTAATCCTGATGATCTACAATGGCATTTCCGGAAATCTGACAACTGGAGCAACAATAACAGCCTCAGTTTTCATAAATAACATACATGTGCTCTTTTAATTATATTATTAGAAATGTGTACTTGATACTAAAATAAAGCGCTTTCAAAGTACATAGCATAATGTGTAAAAAAAAAAACATTAATAATGTCACATAACAGCATTATAAGGTTCTATCTGAGTTAAGAATGTACAGTGTTAAGACTTATAACAATGTCACAATTTATCTATTCACATTTTGCAGAAAATGCAAAAAATAAATAAATAAATAAATGCATACACATAAAGTTAAATCTTTCATGCATTTGTACCTCTTCATACAGATATGCAACTTCCACATACATGAATTTCCCCTTCTGTAAAATATATCCACCTATTTTTTTTAATAGACCTTGTCCTGCTGTGTTACAGAATTAATGTGCAGCTGTGCTTCATTTCTCTGACACCAAGCGCTCCAGCAGTGTGTCAGTCTGACATGGATAAGAGCAGAGTAGTCTATAATTTCGGGATCTGAACTAGAAAAATCCAGCAATTTATTCATAATATCTACTGCATTCAACCACTCAGCTGGTCTAAACTACAGTTCGACAGCATGTGACCTGCATGAAACGGATATATATATAGTAAGGTATCAGATGTATATGCTGAAATCTATCTTATGACATTTTAGATGTGGGATTATAGTTTTCCATTTGCCAGCTGAAATTTTCTTTTTTCTCTAATTCCAATCTGATCCAAGATGTTTACTAGGATATGCTTTTATCTTTACTTTCACGGCTAAATTCATTACTTGTGAGTGTTCTAGTTTTCTTTCTCTAATCTTAGTTGAGGATATCCAAGTAGATCCTAGTTTCTCAAGGAAATTGTACCATTTGTCTAGAGCAGACCTTTGTATTTGTAATGTAAACGTTGTTATTGGATCAAGTTCAAATATCAATTTTTGGATCAATTTTCAAAGCAGAGTTCAGAGCTCAGCAAAGATAGATAGCATAAAATAGCTAAACAAACAAACAAACAAACAGGGAATTATTAATATAAATTAAAAACCTAAAAAGAAATATCCTAAATGAGAGGTGAAAACCCCGGCCACCTGACACTCGCAGTAAAGTCCCGCCCCCTCTCACTGACCCCCTTCCCTCATGTCTTACCTCTGGGGCGATGTAATCTGGAGTACCGCAGAAGGTGCGCGTTGTCATGCTTTCATACATGTTCTCCTTGCACATGCCGAAATCTGCTATTTTAATGTGGCCTTCTGAGTCCAACATCACGTTATCCAACTTCAGGTCTCTGGAAGAGAAAAGATGAGTGGATCAGAAGAAGGGCCACAATTAAATGTAAGATAGGCATGACAAATATCTGACCATATTTTTGTGATCATGCACCTCAGAAACCTTGTAGGCATACGAGTGCCTGTAGTCTAAGCCAAGGTGCAGGCCCTACACATGATGGGGTCTGTGGCCCCACCATGGAGCATGAGGATAAATTCACTGAGATTGCTAGCCACTCCAGCAGCCCAATTTCAAATTCAAACAGGCCACTGTGTGATGGTAGCCGCACTGGTATTCCCTCTACTGAATGAACTGAAGCGTGTCTTCAAACAGTGTCTTCAAACAAGGAATCTGGTTGGGAGCAGTGCCCTATTGAAGAGCAACAATCACCATGGACTATTTCTTTAAGGGGTGGTGTGGTGTCACGGGGTACTGGGGGTTAAGTGGGAGCAACGGTCATAACACATTAAACAGCTGAAAATGAGGGCAAGTGGTACTTTGCAAGTGGTACTTTGCAGGTCAGAATGATGTCATTTTCGACTTTAAAGCATTCAACACACTAAGTGGAAAAAAACATGGATGCCTCCATGTTTGTCTTTTGTTAGCAACAAGCTAGGAGGCTAACTGTGATTAGCGACGTACGTAGTCGATTTTATGATTTAACAAGCGAATATTTCTGTATGTTGATTGATCTAAAGCAAATACTTGTATATAGAGCATAACTCGTTTAAGAAGTGCTACTTTGTTTTTTTTCCGATGCTGCGTTCAGCCATGTGGATTTGACGTCACTCTATAAACTTTGAAGGAACTTGCAGTTGAGAATAGTACTCCAAGTTGAAGAGTAGAACGTTGAGGAGGTGTTTTCTTTGGCTTTTCCTGGTGGGAGTTCCTGGTTAAAGTTGTGACCTTGAGACAAAAGCAGCATTATTTCTGCCAGTTCTCAGATGTCAAGATTAGTCCACTCAGACAGCATTGTGATGGTGAAATGAGTCTGAGCGGCTCACTCCACCTTGCACAGAATGTTCTTACATGGGCCTTTCCCAAACCAGCCTCACTGAGAGCAACTCATTTGCTGGGGAGATACAAAGGTGTAGTAGATGCACAGCTGATGTGGCATGTTCATCCAGCGGAGTGGCCAGAGGTGGTAGCCCAGATTTTGGAGGTTTGTCAGTGCCAGATTAACACAACGCCTGTTGTGGTTCTTCTTGCCAGAGCCAAATAGCCCACTGGGAAAGGATGCTCAGGGCTCTGGACCACATCACTTGTTGTAGGCCCTTCCCTCTCTACTGCTGATTTATTCTACATTGTACAGAATTTTGCAACCACACACCAAATGGCACCCAACTTTGTGAACCTGTCCACTGGCCTTTATGTCAGACATTGACCTGACATTGGTTGTATACATTATCCAGGTGTAACACACCATCCCAGATGAATAGGAAGGGTGAAATCGAATGCTAGTTATGAATGTAACTGTAGTTCTGTCAGGTGCAAGAGAGGATGCACTTGCAAAAATGTGCTTTTATTAAAAAGAGCAGAATCTCAAACAGACTGAAAATGTCAGGCAAAAGCAGAGTCAAAAAACAGGTTCAGGCGATCAGCAAACAGACTGGGGTAGGCAAAGTACAGGATGTCACAAAAGTCTCCATACATAGGGGACTATGTACACCAGCACCCTGTCGGTCGTGCCTTCGTCAGTGGATGTTCGTGGACGTCCACTTCTTGGTTGGTCCGCAACACTCCCAGACTTTTTGAATTCATTAATAAATTTGGCAACAGTATCGTGTGTGATGTGCTCGCCATGTTTCCTGTAAAAGCAACCTTGCGACAGCATTTTGATCCAGCCATGAGAATGATTTCAAAACGTTCTTCTTTTGTCAGTGGCATTCTTAGAGGCTATCTGCAAATATATATATAATATAAACTAAGTACGAAAAAAAATTTTGGAAGACATTTTGCTAAAAAGTGTTGATTTCCCCAATGTATGGAGACTCTTGGGATACTGTGTAAAATCACAAAACCAGAAGACAAGATCAAAGTCAGTAACAATGAAAGGCTTGGCCTGTCATGAGAAAGGTTCTGGGGTTCATAGAAACACACTTACATACAGTCATAATTCAATCAGGTGTATTGAGATGACATTTGGGTGAAGTAGCCTATTTCCACAGGAGTGGGGAGAGAGAAATAGTGAACATCCACAAAATCGTGTTGTAGGCATTTAGACATGATTTCTAAGCCTACCCATGAAGTCATATCCTTCTGAGGGTTTAATATGTTTAAGTTACACTTGTGCCAGCACAGAAATATAGCATTCATCAAAAGAAGGCAAATCTCAAAAGCTTTTCTTCATCCATAAATCCATATTTCTCTCAATCCATTTGACCTCTCGATGGACTAAGTGGGTTATATATCAGAAAAGGTTACAAACATAGTTACACAGCAACTGAAATGTCAAATATCTTCAGTCTTTTATTTCTTTATTGGAAGTGCTGTCCTTGCTGGTTGCCATGTGTTAGAGGGTTATGGGTATCGCGAGGGAAAAAGCTCTGTAGTGGCCCTGTGCGTGGTTGTGTTTATTAGTATGCGTATGCGTGTAAAAAATGAGAGTCACTCTTCAGCACCATCAAGTAGCATTATTAATAGCGATGATGTTTTTGTTCTGTGACGGATCAGAAGCAAGGGAGTGAATGGAAAGAGCTCTGCAATGTGACAGGTAAACAGCCTCTCTCTCTTCCTATCCCTCTATCACACAGGGTATGAGTAATTTATCTTCATCAGTGTCACAAGACTGACACCACGCAGACGTGATGTCTTTACACTATAACATTAGCATAACTGTTGTAAATTGCCACCTGCAGTGCAGCATGTATTTGTCAAACCACACTGAGTTCGACATTCACATTCTAGCAATGTATTCAGCTCCCAGTCAAATATCCTTGCATTAAAAGCAAACATTGGGATAATTTTAGACTATCAGTACTAATGGCACATGCCAACACAAAATATAGAACCTAACCATCTTAATTTATCATGATCAGTCTTAACCCCACCAAGAAAAAGCCTTTTAGAAGACCATACAATATAGTAAATAGTAATATCTGTGCTTCATATTCCAGTTGTTGAAGACTCATGCATTACTGGTGCAGTAAAAAAAGGAAAGAAAGAATTCCAGTTAAACTACTGGGCAGGCAGATTATTTGAAATAAGCTATACTCTCACTGTCAAACTGTGCTGCATTTTGTAGCTTTATTTATAGCATGCTTTCTGACTATTTAATTCAACTGCTGCTTTAACGTAGCAATACCCAATGATATGATATTTTACTTTCACATGTGATCATTTTTCATACAATATTTCTTAATAAAGTACTAAAGCCATGCCGTAAACATCTGTAATTCTTTACGAAGGGTCTAGAATTGTCTCAAACTATTACCTATATTGTTATAAATAAAGTACAGCTATGAGATTGAGACCAATTCACTGTCACAAATACACTGAAATAGTAACAACCGAAACGCATGTTGAGAAAGCCAATAAGAAGCACACTGTAATAAGGAGATTTCCAAAGGCTGATGCACATTTTTATACAGATACACATATTAATCTATACGATTTAATTAATGCATTGTAGGCAAAAAAATAATCAACCCACAACCAAAATAAATCAACTTGTGTATATTTGGAAGTTTTATAAAAATACCCTATGAGTAAGATTTATTGTAAGTTTAGAAAGCATAACTCTGCCTATATTCATTTGTATGCAAGCGATATGACATTTCTGTAGAAACATCAGATGCAAAAAAGTGAGGAAGGAGCACTGTGACTTTACTACTGCATTACTGTGTAACTGCTTTCACATGTATAACTTAAGGCTGCTGGTTCAGTGTTTCTTCCACCACTGTGGAGACTTAGACCTACCTGTAGATGATTCCCTTTCTATGCAGGAAAAACAAGCCCAAGGCAATCTCAGCAGCGTAGAATCTACAAACACGTAATAAAGATATGATCAGCCTGGTAAGGTAATTAGAAAAAGGAAATTAGAAAAGTCTTATAGTAGTTTTACGTCTTTCTCAGAATTACAGTCAGCTTCATCAGTTAGAACTAACAGACACCATAAGGCTAAAGCCGCATAAAGGAAACAGTTACTGAAGGCAGAAATGTTTTAAAAACACACACACTCCTGACACTAAGCAAAGTGTTATTTGTGGACCTATGAGGTGTCTAAGCCCAGGCAGCATTTAGCCATATGAAAGGCCAAATCGTTGCCAAATGATATTTTAAAACAAGGTCAGCAAGTAAAAAAGATCACTAAGTAAAAGAAAAGATTGCTATTGTTTACTGAAAGCAGTATTATAATGAATTGAACTAATAGCGGGCGATAAACATTGTAAGACAACAATTAACTCTATAAGCATGCACACATATACATACAGTCCCTAGATTAAAATTAAGCAAATGATGTTCAAACAGAATATATTAAAAAAAAACAACCTTTATATTAACTGCCTCAGAGCAACAGTTTGCATGTTTATGTGGGTTTCCTCCAGGTTCTCCAGTTTCCTCCCACCTCGAAAACATATTGGTATATGTTGGATTGTCTACTCTAAGTTGCACTATAAGTGAGTGAGTGTGTGAGCGTGTTGTCCTACGATGGGCTCCCGACTAGCGTTCCTGAGAAAGGCTCCAATTCCACACAACCCTGACCAGAATGAAGCAGTTATTGAAGATAAATGAATTGAACATTAACATGATGGGATGCCAATCTGCATACACACACACACACACACACACACACACACACACACACACACACACACACACACAGGTGGTAGGTGGAAACTTGAGAACCTGGAAGAATCCCACACGAACACTGGGAAAACATGTGAAACTCAACACAGGCAATAAACTGAGCTCAGAATCGAACCACGGAGCCTGGAGCTGTGAGGCAACAGCTGAACCTTCATGAGTACTGCAATATACACCATGCACAAATCAATCAGTAGTAACCTTCTAGGCTGTTGCAAATGCATGCACAAATCTTTATCCTGTAGCATGATACATCCTGCAAGTCAAATGATGCACACCAGTGCTAGATATGCACAGGAAGTCTGTGTGTTTATTGTGTGGTCCACAGATAATGCAATCTACTGCATGTACAAGTGAAAAGGGACTGGAAAGACAGCACAAACCGCACGTGTCTATGTACTGTTAGAAGTATAACAAGAGGTTTGGTGTTTATCAAGTGTGTGTAAGTCTCACACGCTTGTGCCCATATTCACACTATTTATCTAATGCAAAGTCCTACATAATAAATAGCTTGAAGTATATAATCTAACATTATTCATTATAATAAGCTGATCTCTTACACAGCCTGAGGCTCCTTAAACTTGCCCACTTGCTGGATGTGGTACATCAGGTCTCCTCCGTTAATGTACTCCATCACGAAGTAGAGCCGATCCTGCACATAAAGTCAGAGAGGAAATCTTCAAAACTGTCATGCCTTGATAATAATACTTACACAGTATGTGTCTATTTTAATTTGTGTGTCACTGACAGCAATGACTGACATGCAATCAGATTCTTTTAACAGAGATTTACAAAGCAGCTCAAACTGATTTGCATCAGGTTTATATAATGCATTCTTTAAAGATTATTCACATTACAAAAACACATATTCCGCTTTATATCTATGCTACAGTGACAGTAATAGAATAAAACACGTTCCCATTTAACTGCTAAACTACTGAATAGTGACAGATGGCTGGAGATTTTGTGGAAACGTAATAGTATTTATGAAGACCTTCTGAATAATATATGAAGGGCATGTGGAGGAGCACACTGCAATATTCATGGGCAGGATGCCCTAACTGAGCGAGCCCTGTTGTAACTCCTGAAAAAAACCCACCCACTGATGCCTTCATAGACTCCTACACTGACACACAGAGAAATATGCTCAGGAATAACCCAGCCACTGTGCCAAACAAAAATGCACATTTAAAGATAAGGTTTAACATGTTTAAGGTTTAATGTTTAGATACACATATTTTTTCAATAAGACAGAAATTAGCTAGCAAAAAGAACGTACAGATTTTTTCTGAATAAATAACGTAAAAAAAAAACACATGATGTATAATTAAGTGCCAAAATTTACACAAAAAATAATAAAAATAATAAATAAATAAAGCATTTTTTCCTGTGTGGAAAATAATAAAATGTAACACAATATATAAAATTTCAATAATTTATAAATAAAATATGGGTGTATCCATGTCTCCTCAGTGTTTGGAGGAGTGTAAATTGTCCCCACCATTAAGAAAACGTCAATTCATAGCGTCTTTATTTGTAAATAATAATGATGACTGCTGTTTCATGTTACAATTTGGTTGTGTCTTTTTGATTCTTGTGTAGGGAGGACGAGAGGGAAACCACCTCTACTGTGGCAGAATGTGAAGATTCATTTCCCTACTGGTTGTTTATGACAAAGATAAAAAACGTAGAGCAAACTGAGTAACACACTGCCGGCCAGAAGCTCTTGCAAATACTAGTTATGCTGTAGTGTGGTTTTATAAATCCCAGACAGAGAAACACCTGGATACCTTCACATCTGCATGTACCTCGAAATGACATATGGTGCAGTATTTGCAGCAAATACAGCTCTTACACAGCGAACTTTTCCTACAGCCAATGTGTAGTAGCCTGGGAAAACCCTTCACTTGGTCAAATTTGGACATTTTCTACTATAAGTTCTGAAACCACAGGCTGTCTATAAGTACTATAGTTTCTGAAACCACATATAGTGTACATAAGCACTTGCAGAGTAACATGTCCTGTTTTTTGGAAAGTGACTTTGTGGCCAAGTACGGTGACCCATACTCGGAATTTGTGCTCTGCATTTAACCCATCCAAGTGCACACAC
>CM074957.1:13534741-13545479 GCA_037577455.1 Pangasius macronema
GCCACAGTTAACGTCACTGAGATCACATCTTTTTCCATTCTGATATTTGAATGTCTGTGTGAATATTAACTGAAACTGCACGAATGAGCAGGTGTACAAGCCTATTAAAATGAGTACACATGGCTCGAAGTTGATTAATAAATGACTAAATTTCCATAAAACATATGACAGTTGATAGTAAAATCGATTTTTAATCAATAGAGAGTTTTCAGAACATTAGCATTTAAGCATGCTGCAAAGTACACGTGATACACTTTGATTTAGATTAATTCAGTGTGTAATTACACTCTGTTGTTCATTGTTATAGCCAGGGACAGGCCATACAGCCGAACAACATGTCATTAATAAATAACGTCACTTAAAAGTGGAACTTCAGAAAGGATATCTCTATTGTCAAATACAGATGTTGATTCCTCAGTCCTTATGCCTTATTATTACAGTTCTTCCTGCATTCTCTGGGAGGAGGATTGTGAAGAAGGGATGCAAGAAAATGAAATAAGGAATTTTTTCCCCTTCAGGCTGCTCCCATTTGGGGTCGCCATGCCAGATCCTTGATCTACAATATTTGATTTGCCCTTCCTGACTCAGCCCTCCCCAAATTTTATCCGGGCTTGAGACCAGCACTGGGAGTGCCCTGTCTCGTGCAACGCCAGTGGCTGGGGTTGGCTTCCTGGCCGGGAATCAAACCAAGGCCATGGCGCTGAGAGCGCCGAAGCCTAACCACTAGTCCTCCAGAGACCCTAAAATGAAATAAGGAATCACAATGAAGAAATGAGAAGAACCCTTTAATACAGTTCATATGATATCATACACTTGGTGTTGTATCATACTGTGCTTTCAGCCAGGGCTGTGGACTTTTATCTCTTCCTCCTGACAGTGTTAATAAGGACCTTTCAGAGCCTCAAATTACACCCTCCATCTCCTAACACAAGATTACTCCGCTTCTTTCATTCATTTTCCCCTTCTCTCTTCTTCTTCCTGTTCGCAGCTTCACACGGCGTACCAACAAAGGAGTGTGAAACTGGTGGAATGACACACACTCTCTTTATGTTTCTCCATCTCTGCTTTCCAACGTCTTTCTCTTTCTCTCATTTTATCTGGTCATTCCTATACAGTGTATCAGGGCTCATCAGCTGGCAGGCTGTAGTCAGGATGTGGACCCAGTAAAGTATTTCAGGAGATCAAACCAAGCACTCATAAAATACTGTTTTTATACATGAACCATTACGGCTTCTGGAGCAGATCCTCTTGCGGCTTATTTTCACAGACGTTCATGTTTTGTTTTTTTTTCAATTTCATTTACAGACCCGTCTATTCTGATTAGTGAACTAACAATATAACTGAATAAAGTAAAATCAACTTGATGACAAAAACAGAATGTGAAATATGAATTGACAACGAAGTGTTTATTCTCTGCTTTAAGTTTAAAACAGATGTTTTATCTGTTCAGAGTCTGTAACACTACTCACAACTGATAATATATAGCGCCAGTGTAAAACTAAACCAAAACACTTCAAACTGCTTCATTTATAGCAGCAAATTAATCAGTAATGGTGAAATATTAGAAGGTATCGGTCATGTTAGCTGCTTATCTAGACCTTCGCAAACCAGGAATTCTATGTAACTGAACCTGGAGAATAGATAAAGATAGATAAACTAAACAATAAAAAGCTGCATCATCAGGCAGTCCTGCGCTGGTGAAAGTGGTGAGCCATTGAAAAAATATCAGCCAACAGAATATGTGTGTGTTATTCTAATATTGTCTCAGTGGCTGAGGGACGGTGTGTATGTCCATGATGCGCTGCGAGCTTCTAGCAGTTTTAACACTCAGAAATGGATGCAAGTACCAAGTTGGTTCAAATGAAACAAATGATTGTGTAGAGGGATAAAATGCAACTGTTGCTATGTTACAGTATATGTAAAACATAGCTTGAGGTCATAATGTCCTTAATGGTTGTGTAAAGTTGCAGTTGCAGTATTGGTGTGCACTGTCTCAGACAACATGCTCCCCTAGAAGCGTATTATGAAACATGCATACTACTCATACTAATCCCCACCCAAAAGGAAACGTAATATGCAATATGTGAACAATATATTTCCAGAATCCCAAACTACTCAAGTTAAAATTTCAAGTATGCAGCCAGAACTATCTTCAAAATAATAAATATGAATGTCTTTTCAATTTAAATAAAGAGTACATCACTGTAAAAAATGCTGTAAAGTTAAGGCTGTAAGCAGCCTAAGTTGCCAGTAAAGTGCTGTAAAATTTACAGTAAACAACTGTAAAATATATTGACAGTGAAGTACTGTAATATCTTACATAGTATAAAGTAACAGGATGCAATGGAGCTGAAGGGTCTTGCTCTAGGACCCAAGCCTGGTAGTGCTGGGATTTGAACACATGACCTTCTGAGCTGTAATTCAGATCCTTAACGCTGAGCCGCCACAACAAGCTCTGCTAGCACACACTGATTCAGCTGCTTCAACATCTGAAATAATCTGACTGAAAGATTTCACTGAATCAGTGAGTTAAGCTTGTTGTGGTGGCTCAGTGGGTAAGGTTTTGAGGTTTTGAGGTTTTGACAGTTCAGAAGGTCATGTGTTCAATTCCCAGCAGCACTCAGTTCTATCCTGTATCATGTGTTTGTTTTATACAGTTTTATTATTATTACAGTCAATTTTAAAGAACTTAAGTAAAATATGGATATTTATTGCAAAAATATACATATTGATTGATTTTTTTGTAAAAATTATTTTTTACAGTGTATCAATACCTTGAGTTTTTTTAAAGGCTTTAATTTTTAACAGATTGTAGCAGCTTAATACTTTATACAGAAGAGAAAATTAATTTTAATTATGCAAGTATTGTATTTATGTAGCTAAAGCTTGAAGCTGAAGGGCTTTGTGGCTGCTTTAATGTATCATTTTTGGCACTGACAAGTAACATAAAATGCCAGTAGGTTGCCAGTAGGTGTGAATGTGTGAGCCATGCAGTAGAGTGGTGCTCCATCCAGGGAGTATTCCCACCATACCCAGTGTTCCTGGGATAAACTCCAGATCCACTGTGACCAGGGAAAACCAGTCACTGACTATCACAGTCTAATGTAATTCTGTGAGTGAACTGTATCCACAAGTAAATCTGCGATTGACATGAGTCACATGACTACATCAGATTAAAATATATGATGTATATCAGATCCGAGGAATAGTAGTACACAGTACACGAGTCTCTTAAAGAAGGCTTCACACCACTCGCTCTTTAAAAGACTCAAACAAAAAACTTGTCCTGCCCTCTAGTGTTGTTCTCATGTAAGTGCACTTTCCATAAGCATGCATACAGAATTAGATGCAGTGGCAGTTATGTAGTTGTGTATTCATTACACAGAGGATCTTCTTTTTTTATTATAGGACTGTGGGTGGGATAAAGGGCAGGAATACTGTAGTGCATCATTACTTGTGCATGCACATGGAGGCATGCTACACCTGAGTGCAGTGAATAGTGAATTTCTATAGAAAGCATGCTGCAGACCACTTAGGCACATGGTATATTATACAGTAATATACCTTCCTTTTAGCATCTGTGGGCTGCCTCTTTACTAACAATTGCAAGCGTGTGTGTGTGTGTGTGTGTGTGTGTGCGCACGTGTAATAAAAGAGAGTGCCAGAAAAACAGAATGTCTGTGTGTGCAAGTTCATTTGACTGTGTTTGTGCATGCATAGCAACCCTGTAGAAATCAATGATCGCATCATTGTTAGTAAATCTGATTTCTCTGTAGCGGCCACAGCCACAAACAAAAAAATCAGAGAGGGGAAAAAAAGAGGGTGAGTTCACAGGGGTGAGGGAGCAAGCAGAGAACAGAAAGCGCTACCTTTAGGAAGTGGATATTTAGCTGACAGGCCTACAAGAGAGGAGAAAAACTGCAACGTTAGTCTATACTGTACATCTCTGGTAACTAAGTAGGACCTAACAGGGAGTGTAAAGAACAAGTAAGCATACAGATAGAGACAAAACACAAGCCAAAGCCGGAAGACTAACTATGAAGAAAAAAAAAAAGATTACATAATATCATACCTTACTGATTACATTTTCCAGTTCTCAAGACTGTGGGAAAATGTGCTGGACACAAGTGCTATGCCTGTTATGGCTTACGCAGGAATAGTTATCAAAGTTGGAAAGGCAGAATTGTCATAGTCAGAAACTTTAGATCTATCATCAGCTACAGCTACAAACAAACTACAACCTGTGGAAGTGGCCACGCGGTGATTATAGTTCTGTTCTCATGATGGTTTAAAGAGTTTAAATCACAGATTTGCGACTGTTGGACTCTTGACCAAGACTTATTTTTCTGCTCTTAGGGTGATTTTTGGTGTCTGGCCCCAGACTCCTTCCAAGTTGGGAGGTTCAAACTGACATAAAATGACAGTCCTAAGGTCTGCAGGTCAAATACAGTCTGCTGCCTCGTTGCATGCACAACCAGCACAAAAGTCATTATTTTGAAAAGTATATTGAAACTGACCACAACTGTACACAAATACCCAACCCGGTCTCACTGGAAGTGTATAACCTAAGGTATCCATTGAAACGACCTCACACACATTCTGTCCATGCCGTCAGTGCGGCAGCTTGAGTATTATAAAGGAAACTAACATCCCAAATGTACCCTGATGAAACAGGAGGGATGGCGACAGTCACTGTTGTGCAAGCTGTATTTACAACACTCATTTCAAAATGTGACAAAAGACTGTAAAAATATGAATTTTATTTTTTATAATATTAAACTGTATATTGTGTTAGTATAATTGAACTAAATGAACACTGAACACTTTCCTCTACAGCTCCAGGCAGACATTATATTTTCTGATATAAAATTTCAGTCTATAGAAATTTGTAATCTTACAATGTGTCTTTATGGACTTATGAAGAGACAAAAAAAAAAAACCCACAACAGGACACATGGGCTTGCCTATGCACGTCTCACAGAGCTCTTGCGGATTAAGACGCTGGTTATAACAGATGTGTATTTGCAACATGTCCCTGAACCCTTCAGAAACACCTCCAGTGTTATTTGGTCTTTTATAGAATGACTGACACCCAGTGTAGTGACCTACAATTTTTTATTTTATTTTTTTAAAGTAAGTTAATGGATAGTAATGGAGGACTGAGGACATGTAGCCTATGTTCTTAGTAAAAAAATCAGCCTGTGAGATTTCTTCTTTAGCAGCAAGTAGTAATTAGTAAGTGCTAAATTTCTGGCTAGGTGATGTAAAAATCCCGAACATGCACATGTGCACCCAGCCTACACAGAATTAAAGTCAAACACATATTCAAAAGTAAGAATAATCAAGAAACAAGCAGCGTTGGTTTATTTCTTTTGGTTGCATTGTACATGATTTCTTTTAACCTCATCTCTAGTCCTACAGCTGTTGATTTTTTTTTGTGGATTTTCTAATAATATAGCATTGTGGTATTAAAATACAGGTTCACGGTTACACATGAACTTAAAATTACAGCTTATATTTTTTCCAATTGTTTTGCAGCTACATGACGGATTATGCGACCTGATATTATGCATTTAACTCGACCAGTTTATACTGTCAGTATACGAAAATACATAATAGTATCATTATACTATAGTATAGTATCCACTATAGTACAAATGTTATATATAAAGATATAGGACTTTAAGTAATATTTGCAGGATATTGCACTATTACTATTCCCAGGCTCGGAGATAAATATTTATGCCCTTTAATAAGGCAACGAGGCATTGGATATACGCATTTTATTGCATAGATCCTCTTTCGGGACGTTTCCTCTTTCAGAACTCGTATTTCAGCAGAACACCTTGAAAGCTGCCAGACCTCTAGGCACTGAGGTATTTTTTCAGCTGGAAGATATAACAAACCAACCCAATTCACACATCCTGTCAGAGATCTTATGCTGGTGACTGATGTATGGTAAATGCTGTGCAGTTGATGACATTCCCGAAAAAGATTGAGATTTCGCTTCATCAGAACAGCTTCATGTCAGCTCTGTCAACAATAAGTTGCTAACACATGCTTTGCCAGGTCTTGTTTCCATGGTAATGCGAGTGTATTCAGTGATGTGCTGGCACCTCGGGGACGTCAATGCCACATTCGACATTGAAAGAGAGTTTTAACACAGAGGAAAAAAGCATCGGCAGTAGCGCAGTTATTACAATTTCCTCTGAGGTGCTTTTGTACAGGATAAAATTACCAACCACGAACAGAAAAAGAATTGACAATCAATTATAGTCTAATAATTTTAAGGGTGAATTAGAGTACATGGATCCTTTCATAAACGATGCATTTTTATGCAAAACCAACCTTGATGGTGTTACATTATTAATAGTAATTAATTGGGCCTGCTTTGTCCAATACCTTATGTTTTGTGCATTTTCAACATCTGCTGCATAACATACGTTGTCCCTGTCTTAAGTCAAATGAAACAAAATGATTGAGCTACAGATATTTTTCCTAGAATGCTGGAGGATGAGGTTGAGAGACTGTTTACTGAGGAGTGCTCTCAGATTCCTTGCTCTGTATTCTCCAATATCATCAAGCATTATAGGGGAATTAGCTCAGTGCTCTTATGCTGGCTGTGGGATTTTGGAGAAAGTACCAAGGGTGCCAATAATCCTGGAGCTCTCTGTAGTTAGTATTAGTATTTTTATATCATCTCTATTAATAGCACAGACGCAGTGTACAGTATATAAAAGTACACTGAGCTTGCTGTATAACTGAGCTTGATATTTATAATTTATAATATAATTAACTCATATTTACTGTCTCACTTCATACATCATTCACTGGTTAACCCTGCTTATCATAACTGTGTTCTTCTATTTCAGTAATATTACAGAATCATTTCAAACAAAGAAAGTAAATGTTCAATATCTGGAATATTTAATATTCAAATTTGATCTAAAATGGAGCATAAGATTTTGCACAAGCCTGTGGAGGCCATGCCAGCTCGAGGGCACACTGTCATTAAAGCAAAAAGGGAACATGCCAAATAGTATGAAACTCTGAAATTCATGTAGATATTTCAGAGATTCTACTTTGCACTCAAATGATTGTCAGTAATATAATTTGTAGTGAAGATTCTTGTATTTAATTAGAAAATACCGCAAAACAGAAGGATTATAGAGAGCATCTAGTGCTCTCGAATTTTGGATCCCACTGTATATAAAGTGTTGACTTTGTTATTTGATCCTCTACTGCATGAAAAGCATTTTAACATCTCATTAAAAAAGCCATAGTCTCCTGCATCACTGACTAATCTCAGCACCATGTGAGCATGCGCAGTGACCATTCAGGTCACACTGGCACCGCAGCTCTCGACTCTGCCAATGCCTGCATCAACAGCCTTGCCAAAACTAGTCGCCATGGTGACCTAGGGAGTAGATTAGAAATTTGGCATTTGCAGGGAAACAGATTATGCCAAAACAACAAACCAAAAGGTCCATGTTTTCCACGTTACACAATCTTTTCTGACTGGAACGACAGTTTGGTACTTAAGTTCGTTAGCTGTCAATCAAAGCTGCAGTGTAGAAAATCTACTGCAAATTTTAGGGACTAAAGTTACTGTAAAAGTGCTGTAACATATTTACAATAAAGTACTGTAATATTTTACATAGTATAAAATAACACATAATCCTCTACATTTGCTCATTTGGCTGATGCTTATTAAAAAAAGAGCAACATACAGTTGAGCTGAAGGTTAAGGGTCTTGCTCAAGGACCCATCCATTGCAGTTTGGTGGTGATGGGATTTGAACACATGACCTTTTTTTGAACACATAACTAACTCAACAGCTTAACCACTGAGCCACTACAACTAGCTCATATAGCTTGCATTGATTCAATGTAATATTTTTAGTGCAAGTGTCACAAACTGAGAGGTGCGACGGATGCAGATGCAGTCGAACGTATTTTTATTAACAAACAGGCAGGCTGACAATTTCAAAACGAAGGGCAAGCTCAAGGTCAGGCTGAGTATGCTCAACAGTCTGGTGATTGTGAATGTGTCAATGGTGGTGGATTCTGGGTAGCGTAGTCTGAGGTGGCCATGTCTGAGTTGACCTGAGTGAGTTAATTACGTAGTGTAGGTGACTGAATCAATGCAAACTAGCAGAGCTAGCTGTGAAAGTTACCAAATGAGCAACTGTATGAGATTGTGTGTTACTATGGAACTATGTGCTATTATGTAAAATATGTATGTGTATATAGTATGTAAGTTATCAAAATGCAAGGGATAAAACAATTCAACGCATGCTGAACATAATTCATGGCATCACACTACCTTCAAAATGACCTCAAAATGAATTGTTAGATATTTTAATATAAAATGTACGAAACAAACTTCCAAACTTTCATAAAGTGTTCTAACTGGCTTTTAGTCCTGGGTTATATGGAAAAGTTGGTGTTATTTAGCATTAGCTTCCCACTGCAGATTTTCTATAAGACTTTTTCTACATGACTTTTTATAAGCCAGGTGAGACAGGTGAGTACAGCAGACCATTTACAAAACTCTAACTTACTGCTTTTTATTATTAGCTATAAATTTATTACCCCAGTAAAGAGAACATGCATCTACAGCCATAATGGTTTTTATTTATTTTTTGGATAAACAAATTTCAAGCACACATTCCAATTTTATCTTTTTATCTTCTATTTTGTTGTTCTCATTCAAACATGCAAAATCATTTGGAAACAAGCAAACCATTCAAGCAAGCTCCATTCTGGCCACAACTGTGAAAAAGACCAAAAGCCTATACAAAAAAAAAAAAATAATATTAGCATTACCATCTTAGTTTATTTGGAGTGAAGCTGCTCTCACCTCAAACTTCTGCCTGAGTTCCAAGTTAATGTCATCCACATCTGGAATCGGCACATTGTAGTATTCACCTTCCTCCTGGTTCAGCATCTTGTACCTGTGAACAGAGAGAGAGAAGCTCGGTTCTTCTTTTAGCATTTCATTTACAGCTATTCATTTGGCAAATATGTTTATCCAAAGTGACTTCCAAATGAGTCAGAATATAATCCACAACACATATATTTAGGTGAGCAGTTAAGGGATACTCAGAAGGACTTAACTTTCAGTAGGGCTTTCTGGAATTCTGGGATTTGAGCTTGCAACCCTAAAACAGCTCCTTAACCACTGAGCTACAGATCTCATTTTAATTTCTGATGGATAAGTACATCGGGAGAAATGGTGGAAAATGCTGTAGGTTGCTGTAGAAACTTGTGGTCCTAGAATTCCAGCTTAGATCAGTAGCTTCACACCAAAACATTCATATCCAGTATATTATATTACAGCATTACTATACTGTGGGCAATGAGTACTATAATCAATTTATTATTCAGCCTAATACCATGTGGCTCAGTGCCATACCATTATGCTTGATAATGGCCTGTGAATAATTATAATGCACCTTTAATATTTATTTTGAACAGAGAGGTAAGATTGAAATTATATTGCACCATATTTTGGTTAAAATATAAACCACTGACATGGTAGCACTAAAATACAAATTACACATTAAAAAGATTATCTAATAATTCAGTATGATGAATAGATTAATTATGATTCTTTGGTTCTTTATGTAATGACCGATGCACGAAGACTTACTAAGCACCTTAACCTAATTACAAATGACTGTGCTTCATAAAAAGTGCTACAAAACAAAAAGGTCCTCTCTTGAACCTCATAAATATTTCAAAGTGCATCTAATAAATCTGGTCCAGCTGCACTGTAAACATGACTTTGTTATTAATATCACTTAGCATCAGGCAACTTCAAAATGAAACGCATTTAGCTGCTACTGCATTCATTACTTTATCTCTCTCTCTCTCTCTCTCTCTCTCTCACACACACACACACATACACACACACACAAACAGGACTCTTCTCTTTTCTACTGGCACATGATATGCATTAACACACATACACACACAAACTTGGTGCAGAACCCCCACAAGCACACACACACTTGACTTGGCCCTTCATATGAGCACATTAGCAGACTGAAGTGTTCTCTTAGAGTGAAGTTGTTATACCAGTGCCGGGTCATTAAAACAGATAAGGACTTTAAGCACTGGTGTATTAAAGCCTGTAGCATTAAGGCTTTGAAATTCGTACGCCATACTGAGATACCAGCAGACCCATGTGGCTATGGATGGAGTAAAACACCCCAAGAGCCTTGTTTGCATTAAAGTGTGTGTGATTGCATCTCCACACTGATACTAAAAGCAAGAACAGTGCTGGTCTAAATGAGTGACGAAAGTTAATAAGAACACCAACGCTGCTTACACTGACTTTATGAGGTTCAAATATAAAATATTAATTTAATACAAGGGCACGATTTGTACCAAGTTGACTTGATTCAACAAGCACACAGTCTATATTAATGCAATATTTGGACAATCTAGATGTAAGGAATTCTGTCTTGTTTGTGCTTAATTTGAGAATATTATTGTTCATCAGAGTTTTAGGTCCAGGATGCTTGCTTTCAGTGCCAGAGGTGCAGTGATAGTGATGGAAGTTGTGCTTAGATACAGTGCTGGCTCTGTGGTTAGGACTCTGGATTATTGCATTGGAAGGTTGTGAGTTTGAACCCCAGTCCCACCAAGCTGCTACTTCTTCTTCTTCTTTCGGCTTTTCCCTTCAGGGGTTGCCACAGCGAATCATCACTCTCCACCTATCCCTATCTTCT
>CM074957.1:13561451-13581904 GCA_037577455.1 Pangasius macronema
GTAATAAATGAGGAGATGAAGCTAGTGGGTGCAAGTGTTGAGGATGCAGAAGATAGGGATAGGTGGAGAATGATGATTCGCTGTGGCGACCCATGAAGGGAAACGAAGAAAGAAGAAGAAGAAGATCTAACAGGATTTTAAAAAATGTAACACTGTTGCATTGCTGGGAAATTGTTAGCAAATCTATAGTTCATGATACATATAGTGTATCGTAGAAATGTCCTGGAGAATTGTGATATATTTTTGTCATATTGCCCACCCATACCACATGCTCCACATCCGGACTGGCTATTTCCTGTTCCCGCTCCTGGCACCTCCCTCTCTTGTTCTGGATTCATTAAGGAGTCCTATAAATAGTCCTATGTTGGTCTCATGCCTCTGCAAAGTCTTGCCAATTCTCTGTTTTGCATCATTCTGTGAAATTTTCTTTTTTAATGTAGTTGTCCTGTTTTTCAGTGTATGATTATGGATCACCCTTTGATTTTCATGTGTGCCTGTTCAAAAAAAAAACACCTCTGCATATGTTACATACAGTGCAAGAAGTACTTTAACTAGACTGTGTAAAAAGCTCAGGTAACTCCAGAATTTTATACAGAAATATTATCCAGTAATGCAGACATGTCTAGAATAGTTATTGCATGACATGAAACAAAAGGTATTTCTTGAGAATAAGGAAAAGAATTTCTTATGTAATACAAGATCCACAGAGGAGCAGAAGAAGTACTACCTGTCTGGCTGTACAACATTCGTGAGACACAGTCTACATCCTTCGCTTAAACAAGCAACAAACCTGCTCCAATTAACCTCTAGGTGACAGAAACACACTATAAAACCAAATGTATTTTTGGAACCACCAGTTCCTTCCTAACCAGAGCTGACCTACAGCCAGCACCTGCAGAGACACAGTCCTGATCTGTGCTATAAAAAGTTAACCAACAAGTGATGCGTCAGCAGAGACCTCCTGCTCCTGAGCCACCTGTCCCTACACCCCCAATACTGATCCCGAGAATAAAGCATAGCTTCCAAAAAGATTACCATCCCCTGTACAAAGCTGGTACAGGGTTTATTTTTACAAGTACTTTTTATGGAGGATTTTGGCTATTTAAAGTTCCCCAGTGCCGATGCAGATCACTCAATAATGTAATTTTGCCTACAAATGGGACAACCTTGGAACTTTCAAGGTGAGACTCGTATTAGCTGCTGCATGACTGCATAAGTTCATTCATTCATCTTCAGTAACCACTTTATCCTGGTCAGGGTATGCTGGAACTGGGGCCAGTCTCAGTAACACTGAGCACAAGGTGTGAGAATTCATCCCGGATGGGACAGCAGTCCATCATAGGGCACCATTCACACCCTCATTCACACCCAGGGGTAATTTAACTTAATGGTGCCAATCCTCCTATCTTCATGTTTTTGGACAGTGGAACGGAACCAGGATGCAACATGCAAAACTCTGCACAGACAGTAAGCCAAGGTCAGGATTGAACCAGCAACCCTGGAGCTATGAGGTGGCAGTGCACCCCACTGTGCCATCAGGCAACGTGTTTCTAAGAAGTCAATTTTACAATTCCAATACAATAATGATATCATAATGTGTAGTTGTATGGTGCTTGTAAGTGTGTCTCTGAGAATTTTTCATTAAATGGTACAATATCAAAAATGCAGTCTCTCTATATCTAGCAATCGGCTTTTATTTTCATCATCACACACTTAGCTTCAGTGTTATTCAGTGACATCAAATTGTATAGGGACTATGTGTTTCAAACGAGCTTGGATTTGATGATAGCAGATCCTTACAGATGGATGACTTTCATTGATAATTTGTGGCACATAAAATGTTCCAGACTGTTCTGGACTCTCTCTCACAATAGTGCAGAAATATTTATACAGAGGCTAATGACTTGTTTTTAATCATTGTATATGACATTCTCTCTCTCTCTCTCTCTCTCTCTCTCTCTCTCTCTCTCTCTTCTGTTTTGACTTCTAAACACTTACTATCACCTCACCGTAAGCAAACACAAGCAGGTCTAGGACCATTGCACTGGACCATTTTCAACAACATTTCCATTGACATTTATGGCAATTGGCAGACACATTACAGTATATGTCACATTACAGTGTACAGGGTTTCCATTATAGAATAGTTTTATATCAGTTGCTAAATAAAATGCTCACAAATAAAATCACATCAACTGCTACATTTGAAATCTAATTATCATGGCCACAAGAAATACTGTTTAGACTTTTTCACTTATTTCGCATACTGAGACACAAGAACACAAGTAGACCAGAGTACTAAATCAGTGCTCTTGATAGCCTACTACAGAAGCCTGTTGGAATATCACCATGGCAACTGGCATAAATAATCTACCAAAAGAAATTAATATGAATTTGAATAAGCAGGGGCACTGTGGTTGCAAAAATACAAACACCAACCTCAGCCCTCACCATGAACCTCTGTAACTTTTCATATGAATTGACTTACTCAAATTATTACAAAGAGAAAGTATTAGTATACGTAGATAATTGTAGATGCTAGGCTCATATTTTGGCTTCCTTATCGCTTTCATTATCCTGCTGGAAAAAAAAATTCAGTGACATCAATTTTAATGTCAGTCTTAATATGTTTGGAAAGCACAAAACTTGGGAGGAACTGGAAGCAGCAGAGCTAAAGCGAGAGAATCATTGTTAGTATCGGCCTGGGTTAAATAACAATAAGAGAGATACCATATAATAATAACAATAAGAAAGATACCTGCTGAGGAAACACAAGTTTGCATCTGTTATTTTTCTTATACTGGGACACTTTATTGGGCATTACATCTTATATATTAGATGCTTAAGTGGCTTTTATTATGTACCAGAAGTCAATGTTCAGTTAAGAGTTTCCTTTTACATGACACTGTTTAATCTTTAGTACTAGGTTTATTCTTATATTGGCGAATTTAAAGCTTATCTCAGAAACTCAGGGCGCAAAGCACCCTGGACGTGACCATTCCAGTCCATCCAAGGGCACTATGCACATATACAGCCATCAGAATCTGGAGAACACCAGTGCAGACGCTGGTAGAACATGTGAAACGCCACACAGAGAATACACCAAGCTCAGGATCGAACCGGAAACCCTGGAGCTGTGAGGCAGCAATGCCACCCGCTGTACTACCATACCGCCTTTTTATGTTTGTGTAATTTTACAGCTCAGCACGTTTTGCTGTAAAAAATGATTGCAAAAATGTGTGTAATATTTTTAAAGTGTAATATTACAGCTCAGCAGGCAGCAAAGGCCACCAATGTCTTCACTCCATTTTCATTTTTTAATTCCACACTCAGATCTATCCCGTCATGCACACTTCGTAAAGATAGGTATCACGTGACTGTGTGGTCACGTGACTGTGTGGTCATGTGAATGGCGAAGCAGAGCGAGTGCTCTGATGGACATTTCTCTGAGATGATTTTATTTGTGCTCCACTGTTCCTGTGGAAGTTATCTGCATGTGCTTTTCATACCAAAACAGTTAGCAACAAATTGTAGAGCGAAGACTATAATGTCACAGACTGTGAGTAGAGTAGGAGTAAACTGGGACTGAACATGTCACGCTAAGGCCACTAGGATTTAGCACACCGATAACACGTCTAGTGCAAAGACGTGTTTCCCTCCAACTTGCGATAACCGTTTGGGAGCAGACAACAGTGCACTCACAGCAACGATGTTGCCATGGTGACAGTTAGGAGACACACTACCATTGGCGCTGTAGTGGTTCATGGGGAGTGCGATTTGGGTGGGGGGTATATTCCAAAAGAGAGGCAAACGCAGATCACTCGTAACATAAACAAGCATATCCGCTTCCTTACGACAAACAGCAATTCTGACTTACTGTGTATATTTAATCTCTCTGTTATATTTACAGCTTGTGCCATTAATACCTTCTGACACTGTCAACATGATGCTCTCCAAACCAAACTAACACCCATTCCCATTCCCAACAATTAAATTAAATGATTAAACACCATTTTTACACGTAGGATACACCATCTGTCACATGTAAAATAAATTATCATCTTATTAAGAGCTGGCGGTTTCCAAGAATCCTTCAAAGCCTGCCTGCTGTTGCAGTCTGTACACACACAGCATAAAAGCTCTCTCTTGTTTATCTTAGCACCAGGCTTCAAGATACAGGCTAATGGTGTGGGAATAACAATAACGTTGGATTTTCCCACTGACTACAGCAGAGTGAAACTGTTCAAATCTATAAGGGTGAAATGTTGTTTTAGTTTGTATGAACTGGGATTTGTTGCGCTATCACACTTTCATTTTTACTGTTCTGTATAGTCGTGTTATTGAATGTTCCCATGCTGCGTTCCTGTGTACTCTGCATATGCTATGGGTACTATGGGTTTCCACTTGAATTTCTCCTAGGAATTAAAAAATTTGACAACACTCCAATGAAAGACCATAATTCATTCCTCAGTGACTTTAAAACTATGTCCTGTCAATATTCATAAATGACAATATTATTTTACTAGCTTCCATCCAGCTCCCACAAAGGGCTTGGGAAACACTTTTATGGAGAATCCTACAACAGAGGGGTTCTCTTCCATTAAAAGGCTTCAAGTAGAACCTATAAAGCTAGAACCTTTAACCAAAGGACCATTGAAGAACCCTTTTCTTTTTAAATGCCAAAACTGCCCAGACTACTAAACCTTTCTTCCCATTATGGTTATTTTTGTTTTGTGTATGACTTTGGCTTTCCATTCTGAGTTGTTGCTCAACTGGATTTGAGGCTGTATTTTGATTTATTCTCCTTCGTGTTACTGATTTCTGACTGTTTTTATTATTTTTTTTTTTTGCATATTGTGTTTGCCTGTTGTTTTGTATTATTTGCTTTTGTTCAGTAAAGATTTTTTTTCATCTTTAACCCACACACATCTTTGGCCATGGTAAATTGCTCATAGGAGTGAATGAGTCTTACAGTGTGTGTTCACATTATGTCCTATGAAAGACTGGCATCCCATGCAGGGTGTGTTCTGGATCCACACTGACCCTGACCAGGATAAGGCACACACTAAAGATTACTGGCTAAGCTCAACTGCCTGTAGGTGAGAATGTGTGTGTGCATGGTGCCCTGTGATGGACTGCTGTCCCATCCAGGGTGTATTCCTGCCTCATGCTCAGTGTTCCTGAGACAGAATCTGGATCCACCGTGACCGTGATCAGGTGCTTACTGAAAGTGACTGAGTGTGAACACCAAGAACACCAAGACCTAACCCCACTGCAAGCCAGAGCCCGAACACCAAGACCTAACCCCACTGCAAGCCAGAGCCTGAACACCAAGACCTAACACCACTGCAAGCCAGAGCCCGAACACCAAGACCTAACACCACTGCAAGCCAGAGCCCGAACACCAAGACCTAACCCCACTGCAAGCCAGAGCCCGAACACCAAGACCTAACCCCACTGCAAGCCAGAGCCCGAACACCAAGACCTAACCCCACTGCAAGCCAAATAAACATATATAAATAGCAATGGAATGTCAGTATGTAAAGAGTGCAGTAGTATAGAGCAGACTACATGCTCTGTTGCCTCAGGTGCAGTAAGCAGGTATTCATCATAGTAATGGGTTAAAAAAAACTGTCCCTGAGCCTTTTTATCTTTTAGCGCCTGTCCCAATACTGCAGTACCGTCTACCAGTAGTGGTGTAAACAGCAAATTCTGGTGGTTAGGGTCTTTAACAATCCTACAGGCTGTCTTCATGTGCCGCCTGGAGGGATGTTCATCTCTAATTACAGCTCTGGGCAATTTCTACAAGGTTTTGAGTTTGACAGTTGTGTGGTTTCCAAATCATCCAGTAATCCTGCTGGTTAAAATTAATCTCTGCGATGCAGTGGTAGAAGACTTGAGGAATCTGTGGCTCATGCTGAACCACTGGAGTCGTCTGAAGTAGCACAGGCTTTGGTTTTTTTTACCATATAAACTGTGTTATGTGGAAACTGATGGGTTTAAAGCTGCACACCCTCTCTACTTCAGTGTCTTTTATCTTTCCTGTAATTCACTTTTGTCAGTGTTTATTCAGTTTTGTCAGTGTGAAGGGAGAAACTACTTTGGCTCTATTGAGAAAGGGCTCCGGCCTCTTTGAAGGCCATTTTTTCATTGTTGGAGATAGAAGTTATTATTAGAATAATTATTGATCAAGTTTATTGATCCAGTTGTTTGACTGGTAATCATTGTGTGGAAGCTTTATTTTATGCAATCAAATTCTACCCATTCTTTGGAATGGTGACAAAGAGTGACTACTGAATATATACTTTCATCAATTAGTAATTAACTATAATTACTAAGCCATCTCAATATCATTCCATAGTCACAGGCTAAACATTTAAATAGTCCAACGTGAAATCATATTTTTCCATTAAAACAACCAAACCAAATCTACTAGAAAAAAAAACAAAGCCATGTTTTCTTTGCAGCTATAGATTTAATATTAAGGAAGGGTATTATCTTGCGGGATTGTCTGCAGTGTGTGTTTGTGTTAGTGAGTGAATCAGCACGCGATGTGGATCAGCTGTGTGTGGGTGTAAGCTCTCCCACTGTGGACCCAGCCAATATTTTTTTTTCATTCTCTCACAAAGGATTTAGGCTGCAAAGAGGATTGCCAGGTTCAGACTGTACGCGCTATCCCCTGATGCTCGGCTTTTCTTTTCTCTGTATTTAACATCAGCTTGAACCAGAAGCTAATTCAACAGAGATGTGAATAATTTATCATTAGACTCCATTTCATTTGCAGATCAGAACCATTTCTTCATTTTTCCCCTATAGTCTCATGTATATAGAGATTTAGTGATTTGACATTTTTGACCCAGGCGATTTGAAGACAAGCTTCAGAAGATTTGGTGTATTAATGCGTGTACTGATGAAAATAAGCTTTAATAGGAAATAAGTAATGGATAGATGTGCTATAATGAGTCTCTTTGGAAAGAAGAGTTAAATCAAGAACCCTGAATACTTCACTTTACTTCACTTATAAACCTCGGGGTAAACACTTCAATGGTCTGTGTAGAACAATAGAGGGTCAGTTGTCTATTGTCATCATAACACAGCCCCATGATAAAAAAAAAAAGAGGGCTTAGGTGACAGCTTTCACTAAAATCAGCACATTTCTGCTAAAAGCAGCTATTTTAAGGCGCACATGATTTATGAGACTGACATCTTTTTTATATGTTCAACCCAAAATGGACTTCATAATGTTCTCATAATGATGGACAGTGTCAAATGTACACAGGTCCTCACAAAAAAACTTTTTTTTTAATAAAAAAAAAAAAAAAGAAAGGTCAAATATTTCCTTTTGGTTAGCCTAGGTTCAGATGGAGCCATAGCAATAATCAGGTATAGTTATAAATAGAAATAGAGAGAGAGAGAGAGAGAGAGAGAGAGAGAGAGAGAGAGAGAGAGAGAGAGAGAGAGAGAGAGAGAGAGAGAGAGAGCAAATGTTCTACACAACGATTACAAACTGGTAATTAGCCTCTGTATAAATACTTTTGCACCACGGTCCAAGTCTCTCCCATGTATTTAGTGTCTTTAAGACATTTCTAAGCACGACATCCAGCTTATCTTTTAGAAATATATAGCTAAAAAGCACTAGCTCTAGCATATAATTAAACATACAAAGTGAAGCTAGCATACGGTTGATATTTGTCACTAATCCTGAGCTGAAGCTCTGTAATTAATTTGCCTTTTAACTCCACACTGTTATATGACTTACAGTACATTTCTACACACAGGGTGATGTCTGAGGTAAAGGAGAAGAATACTATGACACAGAGATTGCTTTTTCATCATATCAGGACCCTTTGTTGGCCATTATCCCACTTATACCATGGCTACTTTTAAAATTGGAGGTTTTGTATATGTTTCCCTTATTACTCATAAGGAGAATCTGAACTTGATGCTAGTCTAACCTGGCCTTAGCAGGTCAGAATCCAGGCTAATGCTAGCAAATTAGCAAAATTCCCTCACCATGCTTTTTCAATCAGCTGAAGTTCATGGACAGCTCATTTTCTACAAGTCTTTGCTTCCTCCGGCATGCTGAAACATTTTACTGAGGTGGAGCTGAGGTGCTCATCGTCAAGTTCTACACTACAGCCCTGTGGTTTATCCATACTAAAGCATTAACTACTCTGTGAAGCGTGAGAGGCTCACAGCAGATCACAAACTGGTATCTACATCGATTAACTTGATGGTAAACTGAAATGACTGGATGCTAAACTGATCCCGTTCAATTGATATATTAACAGGAACACCTGTACACCTGCACATTTATGCAGTTATCCAATCAGTCAATCATGTGGCAGCAGCTCAAAGCATTAAATCATGCAGATACAGGTGAAGAGCTTGATTGTTCACATCAAACATCAGAATGGGGGAAAATGTGATCTCATTGACTTCAACCGTGGCATGGATGTTGGTGCCAGATGGACTGGTTTGAATATTTCAGAAACTGATGATCTCCTGGGATTTTCACACACAACAGTCTCTTACACAGAATGGTGCGAAAAACGTAAAACCTCCTGTGAATAGAGAAGACTACAGGCTGAAACACCTCCTTGATGAGAGAGATCAGAGAAGAATGACATCAAACCTTGAGGTGAATGGTCTACAACAGCAGAAAACCACATCAGGTTCCACTCCTGTCAGCCAAGAACAAGAATCTATATATATATATATATATAACTTTGTGGCAACAGTTTGGAGAAGACCCTGATATGGGAGTTTTTCTAAAAGTACAAATATTCAATTTCAGTAATGTTAATACATATTACCCGTCTACTGCATGAATTATTATATTTACATCAAAAATATTCTTATGGATTTTTATTACTTTAATTAGTTCAAAAAATAAAAATATATTTAAAAAAAAGTAAAAAAAAAAAAAAAAATTTAGGGGGGTAGTTTGTAAATTGTTGCCATATGGCAACAACGTGCAGTGGTGGAAAGTATCATAATGTNATTTATTGAAATTCATGACTTACTATTATAACAAGCCCCCTTTTTCCAGTTACATAGAAAAAAGTCATTTTTTATTACTGTCTATACAAAAATTTCCATATGGCAACACCATGCAGTAAAGGGTTAAGGATATAAGTAAATTAAAAATAATTCAAGTACTTTCCACCCCTGTTCATGATGAATGATATTGAAATAGCAATAAAAATGTATTTACATACATAACATACCTCTTCTCCCTTACACTCTTAGAAAAAGGCTACTAGAGGGTTCTTTGGTTAGTGGTTCTAGTTTCCTAAAGGAGTTCGACGTGGAACCTTTGTGAAAGTTACAGCCTGATGTAGGGATCCCTCTCTGATCCCAGCTTCTTAGCTGGCATATGTGAACAAAAAAAAAAATTCATTCAACTATACATGAGTAGATGGATAATGACAGGAACATACGTTTGTTATTTTTGCCAGTGGTTCATCCCTGTCAGCTTTAGGATGGGAGAAAAGAGACTGATTTGCCATCAAGATAATTGTTATGTGGTCTGGATGGAGCATCTGCCAGGTAACAACAGACACTGTTAGCAGCAGCTTGACAACTGTATGCTGTAAGTGTGTTGAGAGGACTAACTGTGAGTAAGAATTGTGAATATGAGCACAGGACAGTCTTTATGATCACAGCAGCAGTTCTTAGGTACAAGTCTACAGGATCCAGGTGAGAATATTCACAGAAGCAAGGGTGATACTTGAGCATAAATTGTTTTCTATGCTTGTTGGTTACATTCCAATATGTATGTTTATATAATGTCAAAAGCACTGATGTATTGTAAGCCACTCTGGCTAATAAGTATATTCTGTGGCTTTCAAGTCATTAAGATGAACTGACTGAGTTTTACAAAATGTTTATTAAATTTGAGCATGAAATTAAAATAATAAAAAAGTGATTTAAACTTGTCTGCATATTCCATATATAAAATGTGCCTATTAGTAAATGCAAAATAAAAGGAAATTTTAAAAAATTAAATGAAAATGAATGGAATATAAAGTAAAAACACATGAAAATAAGAGTTTTATAATACAGCAGTGACCAGTAAAAAAAAAGAAAAGTATATTTTCAATATAATCTTTTTCAAATCACTTGTCTGATGCTGCTTGTAGAAACTGGGAATGGTTTTCACTGCTGTCTGAGAGCTGACAGGCGCAGCAGAATAAAGAAAACAGCCTTTTAAATGATGTTCCAATTATAATACCATTTAAGTTATTTGTAAAGTGTTAGACCCATTCATTTTTCTATTCAGGTAAATGTTTTTTTTTTTGACCTTTTGGTCTTTTAGCCAAAAACGAAAGTGCACTTTTAGCCAATTTTCTAACTGAAAGTTTTTGGTAGCATCCAAACTTAAATTCAAATTCAAATTTGCTTTTTTATGACTGTCTAGTGACCTAAAAACAGAATTTACAATCCCTAAAAAATGTCCCAATATGCTTAATATCTATGAAGCATCCCTAATAAACATGTTTGATGTTAACTACAGTATACACCAATTTAATCATATTTGGACACACCATGATAGATTTCATTTCACATTAATGAACTCAGAACATTCTCCACTTATCTTGACAGAACATGAGGGCGTCACATGTCACATCAGCGCATCTTTGAAGCGGAGAGTTCAAAACACGCACACAACTGTCAATCACTCCAGATTCGTATTTCGACTAGGTGCTCTTTAGGCATGTTTTGGCATCCCGGCAATGTTCAAATGTGGAGCTCCTACATAACATGCGTAAAGGCTGGCAGGTCTGATGTCTGATACCGTCATTTAAATATCGATTTATTTATTTATTTAATTTTTCCATTTCGCCTCTCACCCGCACCCCCACCCACACCCTGTAATTCCAGTTCACATACGTTTGAATACCTCTGATGCACAATACTACATCAGTGATCACTATAACAACACGTAGTGTTGACATTATTCAGCCTTTCCTTAACTGCTGCCAGGAAAAGCATACAGCGCTGAGGAATAACATACCATTACACAGTTTTGCACAATGTGTGTAGGTTATGTTGGATTCTCAGTTGTGACTAAGCGACATGATTGGAATAGCATATGACTGAATGTTTTTGAGCCATTCACTTGATCCGAGCTCTAAAAAGCATGCGACCTGCTGTTTTTGTGTGCGCACTTGCTTTGTTCAAGAGTTGTTGCCTCACATTCAAATGAATGCTGATGGCAGGTACTATATCCCTAGCACTCAGGCTTTTGAAAATCCCACACTCGAATACACAGTGATTACACACATCCCAACAGACGGCATGCTAATCAATTAAAACACCATGTCCTGCCTGCTACCAGTTAAGTCTTGTTTTAAAAACTCTTGAGCCTAAGAGCATTGAATTAATTACTGTGCAAGGATGTAACGAGAGCCTCGCATTTCCATTTCGGTTCTCAGATCAATGTGCTCTTGCAGACTCTCTCCCCTTATTTTAATAAGAGCGAACCAGGGTACAAACACTGCTAAGACCCTGGCAATCATCTACAGTCACGATGTGATTACCATAGTAGAAAGGAAACAGTTTGCCGGAAGTTCTATAGGCATTTTTTTTGTGTGTGTATGTGCTAAAAGTACATTTTCTCTTCTCCTCACTCCAGGAACCTTGCATAAATTGGTAGGAATGCTACTGGCACCACCTTTGTTGAATTTATACAAATGTAGTCATAGAAAAAGCTACGATCACTGGTATTACCATCATCATTCTTAACGTTTCAAACCCAACCAAACAAGTACACATGGGTGTGATTGGTCAGGCGTTCACAAAGTCACGTCTTTCTAACAAGACTTCCCTGGCAAATTTGAATCTTGAAAGCTGCAAATGACACAAACCCTGAACATTACTGATAAAGGTAATATCCTGGGATTTAAGTGTCAAAACGATGTACGTGTTCGCATCAGTGCCGCTTGCCAAGGGACCAAATTGCACTTTGTACTCAGTAAAGCTGACAGAGTTATTTATAGCTAGCAATTCACACACACACACACACACACACACACACACACACACACACACACACACACACACACACACACACACACGGCCCTCCTCAGATCCCCAAGCTCATTTTGCGCCCCACCAGGTACCATCATGTTACATCTTTTTCATGTGATCTGTGACTGTTCCCAAATGCTGTGTGTTCAATGCTAAATAAACAGCATTAGACGTTATGTCCTTGCAGCACAGCGAAACATGCTCATGCAACAGGGAACTTATTGTGCTTTTATCTAATTTTTTTTTAAAAAGTGAAACTGTATTAAATAAAATAAGTTGACCTGAGGGCCACAATGTGAAATAAAAGTGTTAGCAATAACTGGTCATGAAAAAAAGGTGATCTGATTCCCTATTACATTTCCTCTTACCTCACCCTCACAACAAAGCAGAAGATAAGACAACCTGAGCAGTTTAAAATCCATTTTACAATCCAGAAAGTCAGAGATGGTCTCGGTCGATTAGGTATCTGTGGCTAAGTGAGGAGCAGGACACGGAGTAATTGGATTAAGTGAAATGAAACTGGCCACAGCAGCTATGAACAGGGGCTGGCCTGAGTGCAGCTCTAATGAAGTGCTTGTTGTGTGTCAAGTGCTCTTATGGCTCTTTAAGCTGATCTCAGGTCAGTAATGAGGTACACTAAAGGGATTAGTCATGGTGATAATGTTCAAGTTCAAGTGGAGTTTACTGTCATTTCAGCCATATACAATTACATAGTGAAACGAAACAACGTTTCTCCAGGACAAAGGCGCTACATAAGATGACACAGTACAACACAGAACTACACAATTTATACATAAAGCGCACAAGTGCAAACATGTGCACACAGCACAAGATAGTACAAGACAGTACAATGACTACTGCCTATCTGTTACCCGTGTCATTCTGGGTCACGTCGCGGGTGCTCATGTGTCGAGACAAATTTTCACTTGGATCACTGTAATAGTGCAAAGAGTACAAGAGTACAATACAAGTAGCTGAAATAGTGTAAACATAAGTGTAAGCATAAGAGTAGCAGCCTATGTACAGTAATAAATATTGTAGCAGCATAAAAATGTGCAAAAACTTGCAAAAAAAAAATTCAGAGAGGATGGAGGATGCTCAGTTACGTGTGTGTATATGTGTGTATTGTATATATCGTTATATGTGTATGTACTGTATGTGTATGTGTTCATATGTATGTATATGTATATGCATATGTATATACACACACATAGGTATGTGTGTGTGTGTTAATGTCAGCCACGCTCTAGTTTACTCACATCAATGTTTACTTTAGCCCACACACACACACACACACACACACACACACACACACACACACACTCACAGATTTGTCTTACAGTCTTGTGAGGACATTCCATTGACATAGTTATTAATGCAGCCAATTAATGCTATGCTACACCTAACTCTAACCATATCCTTATACATATTTTTATATATATATATTTTTTAAAACAATAGCTGCAGTTTGGGGACCAGCCAATGTCCTCACAAGCTCATGACATTGGGTTACACCCCTATTAAAAAGAAAGTACACCCTTCAATTCTAGCTTTTACTTATCAGGGCCTAAATAATAATTGCGTGGTCCTCACCAACTTCTATGAACAAATAAATAACCTCAGGTTACACCAAAAAAAAAAAAAAGTGTTGTCTAAAGTCGTACATCAGTAAAAAGGGTTTTTCATTTGGATATATTTCTTCGACGCACCCTTTTTTATTCTACATCCTACAGTTCAGTAACATGTAAAACCACTTTTAGCAAAAATAACCTGAAGTAAATATTTTCTGTAGGAGTTTATCAGCCTCTCATGTCATTTCGGAGAAAATTTGGCTCTTCTGTACAACATTGCTTCAGTTCATTGATGTTGGAGCGTTCCTTTATGCTCAGCTCTCTTAAGATCCTGCCACAGCATAAAAGCACAGAATTGAAAGTGGGTGTATTTTCCTTTTCCCATGACTGTATATTGTATGTAACAGGGGTGTAACCCAAAGCCATTACGTGTATCTGCATCTGTATCTGTTTAGTTAAATTAAAACCGGAATTGGGCAACATGGGGGTCCCTTAAGCAACATCCTAACATAAATAATATCGTAGACTAAAAACCTCTTTTAAAGAAAATTATGACTATTCTTAATTCTTTTTGTGTAGGTCCAAAATGTCATAAAAAAAATTAATTATATATGTGGTCTGCATATATAGCAATGCATATATGGTCTGCATATGGAGCAATGGTTCAAAATATGAAAGCATAACCTTAACCTCAGTAACCACAAGAAATGGTTTTACACTTTCAGTTTTGAAAAAAAAAAAAAAAGAAGAAGAAGCACATAACTTTTATAAAAAGCAGTTCACATTGTCAGGACCATCTTGGAGGTTCTTAAGAGGTAGGTTGACTATGGTTGTCTGGATTTCATACATAGACAGAACATTTTGACCCTGACAATTCACAAACACACATACACACACACACACACACACACACACACACACACACACACACCTTTCTGTCCCTTTAAGTATTATATCCTTTTGTCAGATACCCTGCTGTGCTGGCCATAATGTGTGAATGCCAGAGCCTTGGAGACTTGGAAACTTAAGGGGTTGTAAAGTAAAAAAAACTAAGAATGTTCCAGTACTATGCAATGACCAGAAAACCCATTTGCTCAAAACTCATTTATAATGATAGTCTAAGGGGAGTTGTTGAACTTCTGAAAGTACAATGATTCTCTCTCTACTCATATTTTATGGTATATTTTCGACAAGAAAACAGTAAAAAAGTCGCAATTAGAGAGACAAGCACCATCGGAGATGTTCCTCAATTCTATGCAAACTAATTATGACACAGTAAAGCGGGAAATCCAAACTGCTGGCTCCACTCAATCCTCTGGACCAATCCAACAGCCCCTGGAAACCTCTACTCACACAGCTTTAGTTCCTACCTGCATTTAGCCCCTGGCACTCAAAAATGGAAGAAAAACCATGTATTTTTTTCTGACTCAAAACACAATATAAAAATACATTTTTGCCACACATAGGCTCTTGAGAGGCAAATTGCCAGTGACATGACAGACTTGCTCAAGCTAGTGTGAACGTAGGGTTGCTGTAAACCACAAGTCATTCTGGTTGCTTACAATTTCCCAGAGGTTTTGTGGTGTCCATGCACCATTAGAGTGCGCACAATTACACTGTTAAAACATAACCACAAATTTGGCCCTCTGTAAAATTAGTCCTGTCTCTAAAATAAACTAATTACACACATTTAGAGCTAAATTTACAAAGTGCTGGCAAAAAAAGCTAACAATCCCAGCAACTGCCCTTAGACTTCCATTTGAGTGATTTTGAGTAAACAGGTTGTTTGCAGAAAAGAGTCATGTTCCTTTAAGAACATACATCACGACAATATCCTTTTAGTAGTTGTTACTCTACTCCACTATGCAGGTGTTACCACCATGACACCACATCCCAATGTGTTTTATTCCTCTTATAGCACAACAATTTCCAAAAAAAAAAAAATTATCCCTTTATAGTTAAGTTTTAAGTTGTAACAAGTTTGTTTCTCTCTCTTAAAGCTAATAAGAATTAAAAATGCAGCTTGTCATGTCACTAAGATACGTCTTTATGGAGACTGACGAAGGACTTTACGATTTGTGTGTAGGAGAGTGTCTTTTGGAGGGGCATAATTGTTAGTGACATGTTAAATGCTTTTGTTTATGGTGAGCATTCACTGTGCAAGTCCCTGAGTACGCTGTTACCATAGAAACAATAAGTTATTAGAACGAGTGCACTAATATAATCCATACAGCTGGGACTACTATCAGAATCAAGAATTTAACAGCACTGTGGTATAAATTCAGGCAAAGAATGTTTGAGTTAGTTATGTTTTAACAACATCCAAATGGTTTGCACTTTTCCTTTGAGTGTTGACTCAAATGATGTCTGTTGTATTTATGCAGATAGCACACTAATGCCAGCATAACAAGCGCAAATTGCATCTCAACAGTGTCACATTTGGAAGACGTCAATACAAAGTGATTTAGTCGTCCGGTCCTTTCAGCCATCCTTGAACGTGAGTAATCAGTGTTGTAAGACTTTCAATTCAGTTTTCACACTCTTACCATTAAGCAGATTCAGCTCAAGTTCCTTTCACGAAATTTATTCCATGGCTAATCAACAATCAACAAGCTACTTTTTGGGGCATCATTTAGCTAGGTAGAACGCAGCTGACGTCTAAAATCTTAAAATCTTATCTAAAAAATAAAAAAAGAATGAAAAAACATCACTATTAACACACAATTAACGTCACCATTAACACTGAATTAAACTGTGTTTTAGTAATGAACACCAGTAACAATGAAAAAGCACACTTAATCTGCATTTTAGTATGTTGAATAACACCAGTGTTGATGTTACATTAATAATAATGCTATAATCCATGATGCTTGTAGCATCTAGCCTGTTTAAGCAATAAACTTTTGTGTGAGTTCTCCGATTAATTTTGTAAACCGATTAAACTGAATACTTAAACCGATTAAAATTAATACTAAAGGTTTGTAGTGAAATCTAAAAAAAAATCAAATGTTACAGATAATTTTGTATGTCAGTAAAGAAGGTTTTCTGACATAAAAAAAAGCTGGTTGAAGTAGCTGAAAAAAAGTATGACAGTCAACGTCGCCAGAAGAACTGTGGCAGGTTGTTGAGAAAAACTTACCAGCCAATTTCCATATAAAACTATATGAACTGAACCTGAGTTTACTGATGCATTTTTAAGGCAAAGATCATCACAACAAATACTGACTTTCCTTATTTCAGTGTTGTTTACTGCTCTTTATAGTCATTGTAGAAATGTAGAAAGATTCACCACTTATTTTTGTAGGAACTTTCCCTTCATAGCATTTCTTTACACATGCCTAAGATTTTAGCACAGTGCTATACAGTACACTCACCATTTCACTTGGCGTGATTCTTGGTACAAGTTGGACCTGTATGAGTATTTCACAAAATGGTGTGAAAAACAAAAAACATCCTCTGTCTACAGGCTGAAACATCTTGGTGCTTAGAGAGATCAGAAGAGAATAACCAAACAGGTCTGAGCTGAAAGGAAGTCTATAGTAACTCAAATAAGCACTCTTTACAACCATGGTGAGCAGAAAAGCAACTCAGAACACACAACACATCAAATTTTAAGGTGGATGGGCTACAACAGGAGAAGATTACATTAGATTTCACTCCTGTCAGCCAAGAACAAGAATGTGAGGCTTTCAAGGGCACAGACTCACCCAAACTGGACAGCTGAAGACTGGAAAAAGGCCAGGAGATTTTTTTTTTCAACTGACCATTCTGAGTGAGCCATGATAGCCTCAGATTCCTGTTCTTGGCTAACATCAGTGGAACTGAATGTGGTCTTCTGGTGTTGTAGCCCATCCACCTTGAGGTTGAAAGTTTTTTGCATGCTGAGATGCTTTTCTGCTCATCACGGTTGTAAAGAGTGATTATATGAGTTACTATATCCTTCCTGGCAGCTCGAACCAATCTGTCCATTTTCCTCTGACCGCTCTTATCAACAAGGGGTTTCCACCCACAGAACTCAGTGTTTTTTGTTGTTTTTTTTGCACCATTCGGTGTAGAGACTGTTATGTGTGAAATTCCCAGGAGATCAGCAGTTTCTGAAATACTCAAACCAGCCCATCTGGCACCAACAACCATGCCACAAACAAAGTCACAGAGATCGCACGTTTTCTTCATTCTGATGTTTGACGTGAACATTAACTAAAGCTCTGGACCTGTATCTATACGATTTTATGCACTGCCACATGACAGGCTTATTAGATAAGAACTGCATAAATGTGCAAGTGTAAAAGTGTTCCTAATAAAGTGGACAATTACAAATGTGTATGTCACAGGAAGAAATCACAGATCAACTCACAAACGAAAATAAATGCAATTATAGTTATAGTTATACAGTAGAAGCGGCTCTTATTACTCAATACAAAGTGGACTTGCACATGACAGGAGTTGTTGTTGTTGTTGTTGTTGTTGTTGTTGTTGTTGTTTAAATTAAGGTCATGCTGACACAAGGTTATAAAGCACAAAGATGAAATTTTATAATCCAACATGTGACAGTCGTGTCGTCGTTAAATACAAAGTGCGGTCCGATCTCGATCTCGAATTCAAGCTGACCTTGCTGGTGTGGAAAAGAAAGAAAAACAAGTCTGAAGATGCCTCCCACTCACTTGCTTGAATCAGATAGTGAGGGAAACCTCAACCTCCCAATAGATGTGTGGGGGTTGAATTTCCATTTGATGTGATTATAAAGCAAAGTCTGGACTCCCACTACCACTCAGTGCGACTCAGAACAGGAAAACAGAAAGCAGTGAGGCCATCGGCGTGTGCATGCGGCTATGTGTCTGTGCGCTGAACAGACCTGTGTGTGGCTCCTTCATGTGTGCATATGCGCTTGTGTTTGGGGTAAGACGGGGCGTCCCCGTGTGATGAGCAACAAAAGGTCTAATTATTGTTCATCAGTTAAACCACACATCCCTCTCATACAGGGATGTGTGGTTGCACTTGTACCCATGAGGAGAGGTGCACTGTTGCACTTCTCTGTGCACAACTGTGTGCATCTCCGCTTCATGTGGTTTTGTTTTCATCAGCAGTTTCTCATTACAGAATCACAAAAACATTTAAGGTGCAAAGCCCAGGCATTCACACACACACACACACTGAGCGTAGCGTACATGCTGTACAGTCAGATGCAAGAAATATGTGTATTTTCATTGTCTGTTTCTTGACTAAGGGTCCACTAGCATAGTGACGTCAATTTTCCTTCGAAAAAATAGGTTTTTCAGAAGAAGTACATTTTATATATGATATTTATTATGAGTGAACGCAGTTAGTGTAGTCGCTTTGTGAAATAAAAACTTATTTCAGACAGTAGAGATTGAAGGGGATGTTTCATTTATGTATTTTTTTAGCTTGTAAAATTTACAGTGTAACAATCTGACAATCTGTTTCTTGGGATTAAGAAGGATGATTTAGAAATTTATATGTTAAAAATGGTCACGTGTCAGTTAATACTGGTCTAAACTGGAACCCTGTACTATATTCTCATAGTCACTTGCACGTCAAGAAATTACAAACCACAGCACGTGATCAATAAATCATATCGCAATCACCGGCCTTCCACATTTATACACAATCACACACACGTATAATAGCCCAGCGTTTCAAACAATCATCACGACGTCTCGCTCCTGCTTTTGTCAGTGATCTTACTAAACCTTTTCTCTCTCAAGGTCCCGGTTTCTTTATCAGTTCCCACCTCTATCTACTTTCCCCCTTTTCTGATCTCCTGACTTCCTGTTCCTGTTTGTTTTTTTCTCATTACTGCTCTATATGTGTCTGTCATTAGACCCAACAGGCAGATCTTCAATCAAACACGAGTTATGTGTGTCAAACTGTAATTATATTTAATTTTGTGTGTGTGTATATATATATATATATATACAGTGTTGCCATAGTTACTTTGAAACAGTAATCTGACTACTGACTACTGACTACTTGCTTTTAAAAGTAACTAAGTTAGATTACAAGTTACTTTATTAGTTACTTTCAGCAGCGGCTGATCNAAAATTACTACCAGTTTTGCCAATACTCACTTTATTGACATGCATTTTAACCGGAACATCAGAAATAACACTGACATTTGAAAACTATTTCCTGAAAGAAATAGGCCTACATGTTTTTATGAAAAAATAAAGACAGTCTTTCTTGACTTCATTTGACATAAATACTTCTTCTTATAAAAATAAAATAAAATAAAATTAAATAGACAGTCTTGACTTCATTTAACTTTGCGGACTCTAATGGCAGTTATCCGCATGAATGATGCACCAACACGGTACGACACAGAGATCTACAAAGAAATCCAAACTACAACATAAGAACTTCCGTCTGAGCACTTTGGCGCCAGCACAGAGTGTACAACGAACCTTTATGTTGCTATCCTTAGCTGAATTGAAATCAAGTTGAGGCTCTGCATGCTTTACATTGTTTCACTTAACTGACATTACTTAACACATTAGTTAACATGAACATGACCTTCAGCATTAGTACACCATAAGTCACATTAACAAAATGGATTAACACTTGATTGATGTTTCCAAGTGAAATAATCAATAACTGCATTAACCAAATGTTATAACATCAATCTGTAAAATAAAACCCACAGCGTTAAACATAAACCAACAACTTAATGAACATATCTGTGGATGTTAACTGCCAAAATTCAGGACTGAGGCTGAACTGCAAGTTCCCGTATTTACAACTGACGGACCACAGAACAGCAACTTATCAAGGAACATAATGTAATTTAATTTTGGCTAATTCACACTTTGGTTAGATTATGGAATTGATCAA
>CM074957.1:13594772-13610010 GCA_037577455.1 Pangasius macronema
GTATGTATGGCACTGATTTCTGATCACAGCTTTTGGTCTTAAATAAAGATGAGCCTTAAATGCACATAATAAGATGGCCTGATGGAATAATGAATAGTAATGTAAGATTCTACAATTTCATATTCCCAGGATTACACATACTAATAAAAATAATACAAACGGTTTCCCAGACAATTTCCCAGATAAGTATTCTTATGCTAATGTTTAATATGGGCACTTGTATGGGTTTGCTTGATCTATGTAAGAGTACATCTGTGCTGGTGTAAGTCTATTAAGTCCCCTTGCTCTCTCAGCTTAGACATCCTCCCTAGAATAGAAGTGGTAGGAACAGATGGTGAGCCTTCAACCAGCCAGGCAACTTGTGAAAGAAACATATTGCAAGAAACTTGTTCCAAACTACATATTAATACTTCATGCCTACATATAAGATAAGCAAATGTTAATATTTTCTGTGTAACAGACTGTATAGGGCAGCCTGTAAGGAACTTTAAGAAGTATATAAGTTCCAGAAACATCCTGTCAGGTGCCAAGAAGACCAGTGGCCATCATGCTCAGAGTTTCAACAACAATGCTGCTTTGGTGAATTTGTGATGGTCCTAGTTGCATGGCAACAGTGACTGACTGCTTTCTACTAGTAGTGCTTTGACAGTCTACCTGGAACCGCAACATGATATTTTATTCTAGGAACCAAACTTCACATTCCTGTCTTGTACATGCCTTAATAATTATCCAGCCTATGCAATATTAAGACAGCGATTGAGAAAGGAAGATCCATAGTTATATCAATTCTGAATCAATATTAAATATAAAGAAGTGGTGATTATTTTCATTAGGCATGTATTATGGTGCTTGGGGACAGGTTTCAGTTAAACTGATAGTACTTCTGTACTTGCTTTAGTCTTAAGAGTCCTCAGAGTCTCTATTTACCGCAAATGAAGTGAAAAATGACAATTTATCACTGATTTTGAACTTCTTCAAAAGGATATGAGAAATAGGGATTATGATGGCTTTAATAAAATACAACTCAAGTCCCTTTTCCCAGAAGAAAATTAAAAACAACACACTTGAGTGTGCTGTAGTTTTTGCGTCCTCTCCAATGCTTTCGTCATATTATACTATGCTAACAGGAAGACATGGTATCCTTCATTTATAGCTTTCCATAATCTGTAACTGATGAAGGCAAGGAGATTAATGAGCACTATGGTAAAAACAACAACAACAACAACAACAACAACAACAACAAAACCCAACAACAACTGTGGGTGAAGGAAAAGCACATTCTTGTCTATCTAACTAGGTCAATACAAGATAATATATCCTGTAGCCTGGAAAAGTGCTGCAGAGGTACATGGGATTATCTTTCATTTCCAGCTGCGTTGCTTCACATTAAATGTGTATTCCTCTTGAAAGTAAGCAAGCATTGCCAAGCAGCTGCCCTCTCAGATCTTCTTAGTCATGCTGATGACTCTGGTAATCTTCTATGCTGAGTCGAATCTTGTATGCAATTTAATTAGACTGTTCAAGTGCAAAGCATAGACCTGTGTTTACAGCATCTCTGTAGGTTGAGTTGTTGTTCAAAAGCACCAAGAGAAGTGTTGTATTGAAGCTGCTTGTCCCATTTGTCACAATAATTATACCCAAGCATGCTCACCCCTTACACCTGGATATCACCTTGTGCATGTCTGTTTATCTGTCCATCCGGAACATAACAAGGAACCCGGGCAGTTATCCAGGGTTCACATAACCACGGTTGCATAAGTAACTATATGTTGCTCTAACAGTTGGACGGCTGCTGTTGGTCCATGCTGTAGGCCATATACAAGGCACAGCAAGAAATGCTCTGCATGGTCACCCTCCTTGAAGTCTGCAAGATCCCTGCTGATTATCTCTCTCTGGTGGAGCATCACCCCCGACTGAACTCCTTCTGTTAGGAAAGTTCTGCCCTTCCGTTAGCAAAGTCCCATTATCGGACATTATCCAACAGAGGATGACACTGCACATGGCAGCCAGGCAAGTGTGATAACAGTCACCACACACTGGGGTGATGGGGTTGCTAGCATTCTCAATGAATTCTGATGAACTGTGTGTCTTGAGCGGCACAATGTGAGAGAGGAGGGTGAATGTGTTCCGGATGGTCTGCTTCTTGGTGTGTGCACAGAGGAGCCAGTCATTTACATATGGGAGGATACTGATATCAACGGTCATCAGAAAAGACAAGGGTAGCAGGATACATCTTGGAGAAGCCAAAGGGCAGGTCTTTGAATTGTAATGTATGTTCTTGGCATCTGTATTCTGGGGCAATGGGAAAGTGTTTGCAGTGGGAAATTAGCACAAGTCCATTGACATGAACCAGTCCTACAAAAAGGGAAAGTCTTAAGGAACTAGTTCATCCCTCTCAGATCTAAAAATTTGGTGTCCGTTTTCCACATAAGAAAATGAGCTGAATAGAACCCATTGCTTTGAATGGCATACCTGGTGATGCATATAAACCAAGTTGGTAACAGCGTTACCTCACATCTTGGCCTAGGTATCTCCCCACTGGGAGTGAAGTGTCAATCAACTGACTTACAGATGGGTCGACATCTGCACAGTGGAGGGACTACTGCAATGTTTGCTGAATAACATACTGTTATTCAGCAAATAACATAATGTTTGCTACAGGCAATACAATATTGTAAGTTTTAACCAGGGAGTCGTCAGTACGTCTGCACTCTTATGGATTGTACTGGGTATAGTGCTTCATCTGAGGAAACCACGGGCAAAGAGACAAAACATCAATGGCAAAACTGATTTGCTATTCTCTGTCCACTCTCTGATTCTAATGGAACTGTATATTAGTACTTTATAGGCAAGTGCACTTTTACAAGCCTAGACTTGTCTTACAGCTGATACTAACCCCTGTTATTATTAACTGTAAGAAATATACACTCACCATCCACTTTAAAAGGAACCTGTACACCTGCACATTCATGCAGTTATCTAATCAGTTAATCATGTAGCAGTAGCACAATACATAAAACTACGCAGATACAGGTCAGGAGCTTCAGGCAATGTTCACATGAAACATCAGAATGGTGAAAAATGTGATCTCTGTGACTTTAACTGTGGCATGGTTGCTGGTGCCAGAAGGGCTGGTTTCAGCCCTTTCAGAAATGGCTGATCTCCTGGGAATTTCACACACAACACGCTCTAGAGTTTACACAGAATGGTGCGAAAAACAAAAAAACAGGGTGACAGTGAATGCTGGTAAGAGAGATCAGAGGAAAATGGCCAGATTGGTTCGAGCTGGTTAAACTAGTATCTAACTGCAATCTGCAGAAATGTTTGGATTTTGCATAACAAGCGTTGAGTGTGTTAGCTTACTTTTATCCATGTTCATGATATGTTGCACATAATAATAAACTGTAGGAGCGGTGATGACAGGAATTTGTTGTTATATCATTTAAGGCACAATCTAACACCAAACAATCTTTCCACATTAATAACATTGCCATAAAATACCTTTATGGCAGTTTCACTGAAAATGATTAAAACATGTTAATAATAAGGGAAAATTACACCTTATATTATAAAGCCTGATCTACTTTTCTTTTGCAGTAAGCTACAAGAATGGCTTTTACCTCATTATCTCTGTGCTTACTGTACTGTAGGTGGCCAGTAGCTTTCAAACAGAAACAAGAAAAATACATGATCCCAACTGGCTAATCCTGTTTCTCATCACAGCAGCTTCTACCCAATAAAGTGTGATTAATCAAAGGCCTACATTCATTAAAAAAAAACTTTATTCTAATCAGTATAATAAATGTTACTTAATAGTGTATACACTGTAATAGTTTCTGTTAGCTCTTCTTTTTTAATTAGACTTTGATTACGGCCCTCATGTGGGCCAAAAGAAATACTCATGTGTCCTGTGCATAATTTGAGTTTAACACACCTCATCAGGACTAACTGTTGATACTCTGAAGCAACTCTTTAGCAAGGCAACTCTTTAGCAAGGCAAAAGTCTAGTATGACCACTAGGCCACAGTCATACCTTCTTGTTTTCTATTGGCTCAGAAGATCCAAGATTCAGAAACTTACAGGCCAAACTTCATCCCAGTACTGACAGCACAAAATGTAAAGTAAGAGGAAAGAAATTCATCCTTTCAGTGAACTGGGTTTCAGCTTTAGCTGAAAAAGGTGTCTCTCATATGGCTGTAGCGAAGAGTCAACAGTCACAAATGCTATGGCTATTGGGCTACTGATTGGAAGGTCATGAGTTCGATCCCCAGCACCGCCAAGCTGCCACTGGTGGGCCCTTGAGCAAGGCCCTTAACCCTCAATTGCTCAGTTGTATAAATAAGATAAATGTAAGTCGCTCTGGATAAGGGTGTCTGCCAAATGCTATAAATGTAAATGTAAATGTAAAATGGCTAAACCGTATAAACCCCTACAGTAAGATGTAGCGAATATAGAGACATCACTGTACTATATAAGAGTGAAAGTTCATATAAAGACCTCACTGATAAGTGAAACAACACTGTGTTCACCCAAACACAGATAGACTGCAGCCTTGACTTAATCAATACAATGAGGTGTTGGAGAGATGGAGAGAATGGATTGAAAATTGCTGGGGAGTTGGCAGGTCATCCGTTCTTGTCTCACACATAAAACCCAAAGCGACCTATGAAAAATCCATATAGCCAAAAAAAAAATTGATCGGCAGATAGTGAATGTCTCGGTGGCACTGGGGCCATGGAACATCAACCGCTTCATTAGAACTCACATGGTCCAGTAAAGATGATTCTTCAGGAGGATTTTTAGGAAATTCAGCATAAACAGCTCAAACAGAGCAGCAATGATGTCTCATGGGGATTCTCACACTGTAACCAGTGAAAGAAGAGAGATCACATAGGAATAGATGTAATGAGGTTGACCTTTTCCAGTCTGTTTTTTTTTTTCTCCAGTAGCTATTTTGGCAAGGTCAGCAGGCTAATTCATGCTTATACAGAACAGAACAACAGAGCTCTCGTTTGCCTATCACAGGGTATATGGATAGAATGCAAATGTCGAGGTTTTGGGCTGAAACCTATACCAGGGAGAGTGTATTATGTCCAATCACAAAACCATGTTAGCATGATTCAATATAAAATGAGCACGCTCACCATAAAAAAACATACAAAACAGAATCTTCATAAGAGAAATGTCAACGGAGTGCTGTGTCCAGGAACGTCACAAAAAAGAGGAGAAAGAGAAAGATGAAAGGAACTGCTGATACAAGATTTTTGGCTTTTTTTTATCTTAATACTTACAATTTCAGCTAATTCTAGTGTCAGGGGTGTAAAGAAACACACTACATGTACTCTCATTACAGTATTTGAGTACATGGTTCAATGGAACAGTACTTTTTTGAGTATAATTTGACTTTTACTTGATCAAATCAAGAAATCAAGCATTTAACTCCAGAAGACCGCCAGCCAATTAAAAACCAGTATATGCAAATTTTAAATAATTCAATTTCAAGACCCAGTCAAAATAAAGACATTTCCTGAGGAAAGTCTACAGCAGTAGCAATGTCTGAGACAGTGGAGACAGATAAGCATCTCCGGCCCAATTCATCAGGTATCTTCTGTTTTAAATGCTTTAAAGGAAAACGCATGATAACGATCTGCAAATTATGCAAAACAAACCTGTGGACATACTGTACTGGCATTTCACAGTTGCACAGCTTGTGGAAACATGTACAGGTAAACCATTAGCTAGCTGAGTGAACTAAACTAGCTAGCCAGATCTATTGATGTTTTACAATATAAATGCTCTGTATTAAACTGAAGATACCATTTTAACTTTTGGTAGTGATTGTCTATTGTATTAAATATGTCTAGGCACTGCTAATGCACAGTGTAATGTGTAAAGGGCATCTATGCTGGATATGTAACTAGAAACCTGGCAAGCTACTGAAATCCCAAAAGTATTTGGCTAAGTTTGCTAGCCAGCTAACATTATTTTTCTTTATCTAGTGTTGATAAATCAAGATGATGTTCACGCCAACGTTGTTCGCTTGGTTAGTTAACATAATTGTTTAAAAATATGGTACTGTAGGTCTACTTTAGCATTTCTTGGCCCATGTTGGGAGATATTTTTTGGATCTAATCAACTCTTAATGGCTTAAAAATCTGAGTGGTACATTTTCAGATTAGTTGTGCCAATTGGTGACATACAAATAAGCAATTTGTTAAATAATAACTCACGTGGTTTTTCACCAGATGACTTAGTCACTCTTCCTTGAATAATTTTCTTGATCACTACTTTTATTTTTAAGTACCAGCAAGAACTCAAGTCTACTTTCTACTCAAGTCAGTGTGTTCTGTACTCTTTCTAACACTGCCTAGATCTGCTGACACTTTGATGAAATAATAATGGAATAATAAAACCCTTTCCATAGAATTACATTACTCTGTGAAGGGGTTATAGTGCAATAAACCATGTGTATAATTTTGCCAATATAGAAAATTTTATTGCAAAATAGGAGAGAGAAGACAGAGTGGCCACGTTAAAATACTTTTCTATTTGGCATATAAAGCTGCTTATAAATATAAATAGTAAGAATAAAAGATTTTTATAGATATAAAGTTTGCTACATTTCAATTAGACAATTCTGAATATTGCAACTATTTCATCAGCTAGCTAGGTTAAGTTGAAAAGTGTGCTACAACCATTCAAATATTGGAATAATAAACACTGCATTCAGAGTATAAAAGTATAAAAAGGGAGAGAGGGAAAGAAATCTGGAGTGGAGTCATACTGTGGAGTTTGGAGGTGTGAAGAGTTTCAAGGTTATGACACCATGACACTGCACTGAATCAAACACCGCCATACTGAGCCATATGGAGCGGTTTAGAAAGAGTAATCATCAGGCCTGATACGGGGAGAGAGAACGAGAGAGAGAGAGAGGCTAACTTCCTCTCAAAGAGACAAGAAGATATGATAACAAAATAACAGATGCTGAGAACAAGAAAATGGTAAAGACACCAGATGAATTCCTTGTGGATCCAAGATAGCTTATGCTGATTAGCGCTGGTGCTGGTCTATCACTCTTTTTTCTAGCATCATATTCCAAGTAATAAAATTAATCCTAAACCAACCACACACCAAACACCATAATTCTGCCACAACCATTTTCCGTATTCAGATTGATTCGACGTGGCTAACCACACACACAAAACTGAGGCAGTCCTCTGCAATCCACTGCAGTCAGAACTCCACTCCAATCCATTGTAGTCGGACCAGAAAAGTGCTATGGAGTGCTCATTTAACTCGGAATTCCACATCGGGAACACGGGCAACATCCACCTTGCCCAAGGTCTCTGACTTAAACACACCGGAAGTCATAAGATATGGAAGTGCAGAGTTAATGGTAAACAAATGACCCTTTGCATAACCCTTTACTGTACATCGTTGCCATATGGCAACAATTTACAAACTACCCCCCTAATTTTTTTTTTTTAATTTTGAAATATATTTTTATTTCTTGAACTAATTCAAGTAATAAAAATCCATAAAAAAATACATAAATAATTCATGCAGTAGAGGGATAATTTTCTACTTGATAAAACTTGATTTTACTGAATATGTAGCTTTTGTGTCATGAAAAGCTTTGTAAGGTTAGATTTCTACAGATTCTATTGATTTCAGCCAAATTTTAGCCCAATTTTACTAACAAGATAAGACTATTTACAGATAAAAGACTTACAGATAATTTTTATGAGCAAAGGTGAACAAATAAGTTGACCGATCTTATATGTCATTTCTCACTACTACTCGTCTTTATGTTCATCAAATTCAGAGATACAAATACAAATATGACCATGTTCTGGGCATTTTTCTGAGCTGAAGCACTGTTTTGATCAGAACTCTAGAAAATCGACTTCCGGGTCAAGCCCGAGTGCAATGGATTGCAGCATAATCCCTGTATGAATGCTAACAAGAACAGACTTAACTGCTGTTTCTATTTAATTAATGTGGGATTCATTTTTCTCTTACATCTATAGGAAAAGCATTGAATGGATCAGTAGAAATAATTCCAGTTAATGTCTGTTCACAAACATTTTTACACCATAAAATCTAACAGCATGTATTGTACCTTGGATCACTGGGTATTTTAAATATAAATAAATCAATGTATCAGTCATCAGTAATCAGAATCAACCGATTGGTAAACGCTTGGACTTTGGTCAAGTGTGGACTATTTGGACTTTCCTCCAACATTCTTCTGTTGTGAAGCCATCAAATCTTTTCAAGAAAGTGCTCATGACGTGCCATACAGCAGTTGAACGAAGCTGGTAAACATTTCTGACATCCCTTTTCTGTATAGAAAGACAACCAATGCAAGTGACTGCATTGTCCAAGCCTGATCAAAAGGTGAAGAGAGGAATGCCATGCTTCCAACCCTGAGACAAGGACGAATACGCTTTCTTGGATTCAAGAGCCACTCACCCTTCTGAAGGGTTTATTAAGCCAAAAGACATTGAGCCAAATGTCATTGAGTCATTCATTTGTGCTACCCAAGCAAGTAACCCTAAGCCTGTCAGGCCTGAATCAGAAGGGCATCTGCTTGGTGTAGATCTTTAACCTTATTCGACAAGACAACTCAAAACACACACTAATACACACGATCTGATTGCCTTTGACTTTGGCAATCCATTAAGTTGATGCACTCAATATAAAACCATGGACATTTTAAAGTCTCACTTTTACTTACATCTGTGTCTGGCCCCTTGTCAGCCCCAGGACAGGAGAACGAGACAAACTCATGGCACCTTTTGTGTACCACAAAACAGCACACTGCAAAAAAAAGAAAAGAAAGAGTTATGTAAGAGTTCTGTAGCATGCTGGCTCATATTGAACTTTCAATAGCATTCTTAGACACGCACAAGAAAATTCAGTCTGTAATATTAGGTGGAGATTCGTCCCTCTGCTCATCATACACTTCTCGGCATGATACAAACTGGTTGCCTTTCATCCCACACTCATAAATAGGGTGAAACACATCCAGATGCTTCAGTAGATGGAAAAGGGATAGATAAATTAGATTCACGCTTCTGCACGGTTCTACAGAAGTGTAGCTAATGACAGCTCCAGAGATAGTTCTGTCATCTTATATTTTGTCTGCTGCAACTCTCTCTCCCACACACACACACACACACACACACACACACACACACACACACACACACATGCATTTAGACCACAAACAGTAGGTACAGTATGTAAATTCACTTTTCTGGCAATTACTATAGCAACTCTTTCAATCTGGATGTTGATTGCAAACAGAATGCAATTAGTTTGCAATTAGATAAATCTTGACTAGTTTTCCACTGCTAATATATAATGATAATATATTATCAAGGCAATCAAGTAATCAACTAGATAGCTCCAGGTGGTGATCTATTAGAAAATCTTCAATAAATATCCACCTCAGTTTCCACCAGAGATTTCAGCGCTTTCGGATGGAGAGAATACACTTCAACACAGCAACATACCAATAAATGATCGAATATCTAAAGCATATTTAAAAATTGTGTATTTTAAATACATCAATGCATACAATGTCATAATTGACCACTTACAAAGCTATAGATATACAACTATACAGGCTGTTTCATTTTCGTTTAAAACTCCAAACAAACAAATTACAAACTGAATAATAACAAGCCATCGGTTTTAGCTGACATCTTTAACCCAGATATATTACCAAAACCAAATGGCTTCCTATTCACTATTCATATCCACTACACAGGGTAGATACAATGTTGTTGTGGTACCTGTATAGTGCACTTAACTTTATAGCGTACTAAATTCAGCCACATGAAAGTGTTCCACTGGGATATACCTACTACCCCTTCCCGAACATGCACGTTCTATAGTCTATATGCTTCTATATGCTTTTCAATATGTAATAAGTTGATATATAATATAAAATAGACCTATGTGAAAAGACACTGTACCACAGATACCATAAATAGCATGGCCTTTTCTTATATTAACAAGAGATGGGTAATCTTGCCCAGAAATGTAGAAAACATGGGTTCAGATAAACATGTTAAGCAACTAAAAATAGACAATGGAATCGTAAACTTTCAAACTTTTCTGTGCTCGATTATATAAATATTATGAAGATTGGAATATTTGTTCTGACAGCCTTATAGTCATATTATGGCACCCTGAATCAGCATGATCACATTGTGAGGTCTGTAGATCAGTAAAGGTGGGATGGCTGCCTTAAAGATTGCATTGCATGATGTGAATGATGTATCACAATGTACTGCAATTCGATATAGTCCTACCGCAAATCATTTGTCAAAGGTAGAACCTGTAGTGTGCACATGAAGTATACACTAAGCGTCAGGCACTTGGGGAGGAAAAAAAAAACTAAATATAGACACTAGAAAGGTTTACACGCAGATCAGTAGAAATGCCTTCTTCCTATTCTGCATAAAAGATGTTATGTGACGCAATATATAAGTAAGTGCGCATGTAAACTTTTTTAGTGTGTACATCTTAACTAAAACAGACAAGTGACAACATTTTCCCTAAGCACCTGGTGGCTACCGTACACACCTGTATAAACACACTCCACTTTCCACCACAACAGGCTTGACCTCGCTGTCTGAAGGTCAACAGTTTCTAATGATCATCGCCTTCAAATGACGGTCTCAGATTTGACACTTAATTACAGGCTTATTTTAATTTTTTTTTGCCTTTCTACCAAAAAATAAATAAATAAATTTTGTGACAAATGTACATACATGTCTAATGTTAGCTAAGTCAGTCATACATCAATAGATTTTATTTCACATTAACAAACTCAAATTCTTCACCTTGACAGAAAGCGAGGGTCGCTTGTTTTTTTTTCAAGCAAGAAAATCAAGCCAAGAGATTATTAAAGTCAGACGGGGAAGGGGGTGGGGCTTCCAGTAGGTCAGTTCATATCAGAGAGTTCAAAACACGATTGTTATCATCAGAAAGATTCATATTTTGTTTAGCTCATGTGATATTTTTTTTGAGTGGCAGTCATGAGCAGAAATGGTAGAAGCTTTGGACTTGGACTCTATTTTGGACAGGTATCACCAGTAATGCCTTTTTGCCAGTGCAAATAGCTTGCATCAGTAGGAGCTCTGGAAATCCCCCCAAAGCCACCAGACTCTGTCAGTAATGACAATCTCTCTCTCTCTCTCTCTCTCTCTCACTCACACAAACACACAGCATTCAATCAACAGCATACAGTGCCACTGTAATAAGTGAGCTACCCACATATCAAACAGGATGTGGGTAATTGGCCGATAAGAGCATAACTGATGTGTTTTATTAATATTAATGATAAGCCTTGTTTATCAGCAAATAATATTTTGTCAACTGTAAAGGCCTGAAATGACAAAATATGTTTCAGTTGGACCTCTTTGAGCAATGCATGTAACAATTATACCCCTACAGGTAAATGAACACTTTCTCTTCCTCTCTCTGTTACATGCACATACACATAAACACACCACACACAAGTATATACACAACCTGTTCAGATAGCCGAGAGAGCACCCACTGATTCGACTGAACCGAGGCTGATGCTCGCCAGTGTGTGTTAAAATATTACAGCTTGACCCTTCCATATGCTTTTCTGCAACCTCTCTGAATATTGAATAACATTTAGTGCAGACTGACCAATCATTACTCCCAATCAATATCACATTGCCAGTCCGTCTTATCGAACCCTCTGTCTCCTACACATGAACTTGAGCCCATGTTGCAACAGAGCGCACACAGAAGGCTTTGTTTTGGGTGTGAATGCACAGGAGTCATTGGAATTGGATTGGAAGACGATTTTGGAAGGGAGTCTGGGTGACTGAAAAAGAGCTTGTAAATCCACCAAATCCACCGCTAGAAGTGACTTTTCTATTCTTCTGGGCATCTGGTTAGCTTGTTTGTCATTTTACATATTTTGAGCATTCAGAATAGGACCATCCTAATGAACATTTTATATATTTTGAGCATTCAGGATAGGACCATTCTAATGAACAACCAACTAACCAGAGACGTTCATTATCGGGCCAGTCTGACCTGACTTAAATCAACCCATTGGCTTACATTAAGTTTGACATCTTGTACCTATCATAGTCGTCATTTTTTATACAACATAAAAAATCACACTGGTCAAAATCTAGATGTATTTTAACCAGATTTGTGCTCAGTCCTATGTTGGGTTAGCCAAACAGCCAAATGAAACATTTATATATTGATTACCTAACAGCTGCTGCTAAGGAAATCCTAAGTAAGTTTGTTCTCTAAAAGAAGAAACAATTCCCCAAAGCTAATTTTTATCTTTTGTTTATTTTTACATAAAGAAACCTAAACTCATACAAAGTGAATTCAAATGATTACGGCACAAGCAATGTCAATATCAACCAGTAACCATGTTACATTCCCAAACTAATCATACTTTTTATTCTCCTTCTCATTTATTCTGTAGGTTCTATATAACAGCATAGTGAAGCCATACGAAATAACCAAATATAATGACCGAACATAATTTATTCTTACTCATGGACCAGGGTACTAGAACATTTAGCTGCTGGTAAGAAGAATAATGAGTCAGACATTCCCAGAAGCTATCAGCGCCTTACAAATTTAATGTGTAGTCTGGAACAACACACATTTACATTTGTTCCTCTGGCATTTTTTTTTAATCCAAAACAAGCATACAAATAGTAGGCTAAATTTCCCCCAACTGACCAAAAAGATGCAAGATCACTGCAGGTGATGGCCAAAATCTCATTAGCATATAAGAGACTAGGCGAGTATATAGAGCGTGACTATAAAGTGTGTGATTTTAGAATTGGAAAAACAAGTAGTGGATGATTTATGGGAAAGCTGATTAGGAAATATGTGTGGGTAATGGTTATACTTAAGTTTAAATAATAACAATTATTTGATACATTTCCATTACCACTTGTATTATCATTATCCACTTTTGTCACATTTAGCATGCCACATATAATGACCCTATATATATACAGCTACAATGATCCAAGAGTGGTTTGATGAGAACCAATCAATTCCAAGGTCCAGTAATGTCCAGTTGCTCTCATAAGACCTGAGGGTTCAGATGCTTCTTGAAGCTTGTGAAGTGAAATGAAGTGACTTTGTGGCCAAGTGTGGTGACCCATACTCGGAATTTGTGCTCTGCATTTAAGATCTCCAAGTGCACACACACACACAGTAGTGAACACACACACCCATGAACACACACCCAGAGCAGTGGGCAGCCATTTTAGCTGCGGCGCNCAGTCGTGGTATTGAAGGTGGCAGAGAGCGCTGGTCATTCACTCCCCCACCTACAATCCCTGCCGGACCCGAGACTCTGGTTACAAGTACGACTCTCAGACCATTAGGCCACGACTGCCCCCAGTCTGAGGGACTGAGGGAATCTGAATCAGCAATTCATTCTACCACTGGCTAGCAAAAACAAGTCAACAGATTTTAGACTTTAGATGTAGGAATGTAGACCCTAATATGTGACTCCAAGTAGGTATGAGAACTTGGTTTGATTACTCTGTAAGCTACATTGAACCAGTGGAATGGAGTAAGATTAGGACAGATGTAATGTTTGCTCATTTAGGTTGCTGGACCATCTGCAGTCATATAATTAACAATGCAAGCTGGTGGTTTGGTCAGCGATGAATTGCAGGAGTCGAGCCATAAGATAAGAAGTGCCTGGGTGAGGAGTGTTCCACAACAGCTGGCCAGCTGTTGTAACCTCAAGGTACAGAAAGAAAGAAGAAAAGAAAAGAAAAGAAATATATACCTATACAGTATATATACAAAAATGAAAATGTAAATCAATAAATTAAAAGTCTTCTTTAAAGAAGGACAGGTAGAGTTAGGTATTATTAGTGTAGCAATGCTAAGGGTAGAAATACTAAAATGCTTCTTAGAATATTTTTAGTCATTGGTTAGGTGGCCAAACATGAGTCAGTCAGCCATTTTAAGAGCACTGTCCCTTATTCTGCTGATTTAGGGAGTTTCAGTAATCACTGCTGTTGTGGAATTCACTATATTGCTCCCACATGGTTGTGAAAGCCGGAGCGGAATTCTCCAGAACATAAAACCAACACTAAAACACTGAAGAAAATAAACTCAGCCGATCAATTTTATAAGAAGCTGCAGGAGTGTGTGTGTGCGTGTGCGTGTGTGTGTGAGTGTGTGTGCGTGTGTGTGCACGAGTGTGTTTGTGTGTGAAAGAGGGAGAGGGAGTACAGATGTACTGCTTAATCCTTTCTCCTCTCCTGTCACCAACTCAAACAGTGAATAAACCTGTCAATGGCTAGACACACTGATCCACCCTGATTCTCTCTCTCTCTCTCTCTCTCTCTCTCTCTCTCTCTCTCTCTCTCTCTCTCTCTCTCTCTACTACATTCGTCTTGTGTGTGCTGTTCCAAAGGTTTAAGAGTGAAACTCACATTTCAACGTGATTCACAAGTGTTACTGTAAGACAGTGCAATAAATGGAGTGTTTGATAAGTTGGTGAATGTAGTAGATGTCAGTTATTTTGATTATTTTATTGCTATTTTGGTCAGATTTTCTGGGTCTGTAAAAATGATTCAAGAAGCACTTTCATGTTCCCATATGTAAATTACAGCAACAGTACTATAGTATAACCAAACGTCAGCCCTTCTAATAGAAGGTTTGTGATTTGAACTTTTGTAGTATAACAAGGTGAATAGCCTAATATCCTTTTTTTTAATGTTACATTTCGGTACAATGATAAACAGCACGCCAAAGAGCTTGCCAGACTGCTGCCAATGAATATAACAAGTAGGAAAATTTTAAATAATATCAAACTCCAAAAATGTAACATATGAAATTCATGCTGCATTTCATCATAGAAATGCTTTTGGAAGTGGGTCAGAGAAAAGAAAAAAAATAACTGAAATTAGAATAGTGATAGTCATCGAAAATGAATGAATGAATGAATGAATGAATGAATGAATGATCACATAGCCACTACATATGAAGTATTTCATTTTATCTTATATATGTTCATGGAACATACTTTTTTTTTGATGAAGTGTGCCAATAATTCTGGAGGGCAAAGTATACTCGCTTGTTTATGTTGCCGATGAGGTCTTGCATAGGTTACCACTGTGATTGTAACGTCTAGATCCCTGACTTCGTAGCTTCCTAGGCTTCAAATCCATGTCATACT
>CM074957.1:13617278-13629067 GCA_037577455.1 Pangasius macronema
TCTCTTGCTCCTTTTTCTTCTTTTGACATTTTGAAGCAGTTCTTACAACCTGGTTATGATCCACCAGAGCAAAATGCGAATACTTGGAATGTTTCCCCCAGATTTTGTTCAGGAGTATATATCCAAACCTTTTAGAGGTGCCATTGTAACAAGATAATCAATGTTTTTCATTTCACCCATCAGTGGTTTTAATGTTATGGCTGATCAATGTAGACATAATGCTTGCCAGAACGGTCCATGGGGCATCTGGTTGAGATGAATTATCTTATTGGAGGAAACTTATAATCTGCAAATTGCTATTTGTTGTTCCATTTACTTTGTAAATCGAAAATTACACATTTTTCCACCAGCCCTGTTTTTTCAAAGTTTCCAAGGGCAAAAAAAAAACAAAAATGCTACTGGGGTTATACCCTTATTCTAAGTAATTATGCATTTAATGAAGGTTATCACTGAAGATTTTTCAGCAGCCCCCTCTTGAGAGGTTCCAAACAGGTCCTGGTCACTGAGAACGTGATCTTGGATACTGTACTCTAAAGTCTTGCAACTTACTTACTTGTCTGGCATCAGGCATTAATCATTATCGTTTTAGCAAAATGGTGGTGAATACAGGAAGATAAGAAAAGAATAAGGGAGAAATAGTGAGTAAGGTGCAAGTGGCACAAGGTAAACAGTGAACCATCTTTGCACTGTGATTCCAATAAAGTTTTTATTTTTATTGAGTTGCTGTGCTTTACAATACCTACACTGTATTTTTATCGGAAATCCTACAGGATTATAATGACCATCATAATAAACTACAGTTGTTTTATACCTCATGCTTTGTGCTACTATAGTAATCAGTACAGTATATTAACACAATATTATGATTGTGGTTTTCTCTAAATAAATCCCTTAATGTGATCATATCACTGTGTGAAGCAAACATATGAATTTTCATTCTGTATTTTTTTCGGACTGCTGTCTTTAATAAAAAAAATTCTCCACTATGAACACTTGAACTGAACAGCTGATCACATTATTGTATAATGTATTTATTAACAGAAATCTACAATTATTATATTGTGTCAGTATAAATACAGTGGATATAAAAAGTCTACACACCCCTGTTAAAATGCCAGATGTAAAAAATGAGACCACAATAAATCATTTCAGAACTTTTTCCATTTACCTTTAATGTGACCTGTAACCTGTACAACTCATCTGAAAATTTTGTTTTTTTTTTGGGGGGGGGGAGCAGCAAAAATAAAAGCACAAAATAATGTGGTTGCATAAGTGTGCACACCCTCTTATAACTGCGGATGTGGCTGTGTTCAGAATTAAGCAATCACATTCAAACTCATGTTAAATAGGAGTCAATACATACCTGCCATAATTTAAAGTGCCTCTGATTAACCCCAAATAAAGTTCAGCTGTTCTAGTAGGCTTTTCCTACAAAAGAATTTCCAAGGCATTAGATATACCATGGAACACAGTGAAGACCATCATCATCAAGTGGAGAAAAGGTGGCGTCTTGGTTATGGGGTAGGGTGGCAAGACGGAAGCCTTTTCTTACAAAGAAAAACATCCAAGCACATGCAATCTATCAACACTGATAGATCAGCAACACTCCACATTTTCAAGGGAATCAAGAGAAACAATAATCTTGATTTGAGGTTGAGTGGTTCAAAAAATGTGAAATTTTCAAATTACCTAGAGGTGACTTTAGACAAACCATTTTGGAGACGGCTAAGATGAGGTCCTTCATTGTCCTACCAAGTTTGGTTTAAATATGTCACAAAATTGCTGAGATATGCCCTCACTTCCTGTTTGGCAGCTTTGCCATCAGATTTGTTTGTGTGTTATGGATGAACCATCCAGTATATCAAAAATCAGCAAAACAAATTTTTTCTGAATGTTCTCATGATGCTGTTTGCTGGGAGTTTTCTTGGCAGTTAAACAAGTAAACAATTAAACACAATATTTTTCTGCTTTCATCAATAATTTTATGGTATTTTCTTTTGTTGCATTAGCTAATGCTAAGGTTCGCACACTGGAACACCACTCCTCTCAACTTCATTTGCCTGTCTTCCTCTGAGCAGGTTGACGTGGAGTGCGCCGATGAGGATTCGCCCCCTCAATCTCCCCAGTATGAGGAGCTGTTGGAGGTGGTTACTCGTGCTGTGGCCAAGCAAAACATTGACTGGCCTGCTGAGAAAGGGCTGAGTCCTTTCTTTCCCAAACTCCACACCGAGGTGTCGAGGTTGTGGGGGAGAATTTTGAAGCCCCTCGGAGGAAGAGAGGAAAAGAGTTGTACACATCATTCCCGTCTCTCCTCAGTGCCCTCAGAAGATCAATCTGCCGACCCTGCCACCCATGGAACTTCAGGGCACAGCAGTCACCGGCGAGCACTTCTCTCAGTTTTTGCCCGGGAACATAGAGGTACTGGTAGGCTCGCTACCTCTTTGGAGGTCTCCATAGCAGCTAGTTTGTCCTTCCCCTTGCTGGTCTGCCGCATCAGGGCACCGAGATAGCCACTCTCATTACACCAGAGGTCAGTCTCGAGAGACTGATTCCCTCAGTAAACTATTTGGCAGTGTGGACATTTCTGCTAAATGCGTCTCAATGGGTCCTGCATACTGTAGAGAGAGGCTACCGAATCCAATTCGGTTTTCCACTGCCTCGTTTTTGGGGGGTTCTTCCCACTTTGGTGGGCCCCAATATCGAGTTCTTCCATTCGGCCTGGCACTCTCACTCCGCACTTTCACAAAGTGTGTGGATGCTGCTCTGGCTCCTCTGCGACTCCAAGGTATCCGCATACTGAATTATATCGGTGATTGGTTGATATTGGTGCACGATATCTCTTAACAGAGATTGGTTCCAGTGCACCGCAAAATGGCTGCGATTTTGTGTGCGGGCAAAGTCGACAGCTTTTTGTGCATTTTCACTGTTTTTGTGTATCTTTTTGTAAATGTCTCTTCCCTCACCATCTAGTATGATCATCAAACACTTTTAGACATTAGATTGGCACTCGATTTGGACTCTCTGCATAGTTTGAACGTGAATACAAGCTACTGCAACTTCTCCGCTGATCATCTACTTCTTTGTTTACACCCGTGCTGGCGAAAGAGGTGAAAGAGGAATACATCAAAGGCTCTGCAGTGGAAAGAGATAAGAACATCAAATTCCTTGGTGTGCTCCTCTCAGATGACCTGACCTGGTCTCTGCACACTACATCAGTAGTTAAATCTGCACGCCAGTGGCTCTATTTCCTTCGGAAGCTCAAAAGCTTTGGTCTGCTTCCCAATATCCTAACAAACTTCTACAGATGTACCATTGAGAGCATCCTGACAGGGTGCCTTACTGTATGGTACGGCAGCTGCTCACTCTTTGACTGCAAGGCCCATCAGAGGGTTGTGAGAACAGGTGTAGGTATCATCGGGAACAAACTTCCATTCCCTCAGGACATCTTTCATCTGCGATGGCTGAGGAAGGCACGAAAAATCACAATCGAGCCTAGTCCCTAGCACACAGTTTGTTTATCAAACTGCCATCAGGCAGGCGATACCAGAGCATTCAGTCCAGAACCAGCAGGATGAAAAACGTCTCCAGATTAAGCATGTAACCATGGTTCCCCGAGGGAACGAGATACTGCATTGGAACGCTATGGGAACACCTTCAGTATGACCGCGCTCTGAATCATGTGTGTAATCAGTCTAATGGATGGGTGAGACATCATGGGAGGGCATAAAAGGAAGCATAAAAGCCGAGCAGCAAGCGCCGCGCTAGCTTCTGAGAAATGCATGGACACACCTTCCAGAAAGGCCTTCAAGCCCGCCACACCTCAGGTAGAGTGAGCCTTGACCCCCAAAGGTGAGGGGAGACTACAGGACTCATAAGCCAGGGAAATGGCTTCCACAATCCACCAGCTGAGGGTCTGCTTGGTAGCAGGAAGACCCCACTTCGGGGGACCAAAGCATACAAACAATTGGTCCACCCTCCTCCACAGGGCAGCTCTGTGGACATATGCATCCAGTGCTCGCACTGGACACGTACAGTTAAGCTTCTGATGGTCAGGCTTCCGAAAGGAACGAGGACAGAAGGCCTGTAGCACAACCGGCCATGGTGCAGAGGAGGGAACTTTCGGTACGTACCCCGGTTGGGGGTACAAGAATGCTTTTGCCAGACGGGGCACAAATTCTAAGTAAGAGGGAGCCACAGAGAGGGCCTGAAGTTCCCCCACTCTCCTAAGAGAGGAAATAGCCTAGAGAAAGGCAGTTTTCAATGTCAAAAGACGGTCCAAAATCTCATCTATAGGCTCGAAGGGGGGTTTACAGAGAGCCTCTAAAACCACGGCCAGGTCCCATGGAGGGACCCAAGATCACACTGGAGGTCTGAGCCTCAGTGCACTGCGGAGGAAACGTGTAACCAGGGGGTGCCTGCCTACTGACTGACCACTGAGAGGGGTGTGATAGGCCGCAATAGCCGCCATGTAGACCTTCAGCTTTATCAACTGGTCGAGCCGGCGGTCTCCACACCAGGAAGTGAAAAGTTTCCACTTCAGGGTGTACAGTTTCCTCAGTGAGGGAGCTCTGGACTGGAGGATGGTCTCAACAACCTCAGCTGAGAGACCGGAAGCTCTGAGTTTCACCCCCTCAGAGGCCACACCCACAGCTTCCACAACTCCTGGCAGGGGTGAAGGATGTTGCCCCCTACTTGTGAGAGGTGGTCCCTCCTGATTGGAATCTCCCATGGAGAGCTGTCGAAAAGAGAAATCAGGTCCGAGAACCATACTCGGCCCAGCCAGAATGGGGCTACTAGCAGCAAGCCGACCCCGTCCCGGCGCACTCTCTCCAGAACTCCAGGAGCAGAGTGACTGGGGGAAAGGTGTACAGACACAGCCTTGGCCACATCTGTACCATAGCATCCAGACCTAGGGAAGCTGGATAAGTCAGAGAGAACCAGAGGGGACAGTGCAATGTCTGCTGAGTTGCAAACAGATCCACCTGAGCTCGGCCGAACATATGCCATATCTGTTCATACCCCGAGGTGGTGGAGCCTCCATTCACTGGATATAGGCCCCTGCCTCGACAGGGCGTCTGCTCCCATATTGAGATGGCCAGGGATATAAACTGCTCTCAGCAAGAGGAGTTTCCCCTGGGACCACACAAGGATCTGGAGTGCCAGCCTGTAAAGGTGGCACGAGCGCAGATCTCCCTGGTGGTTGATATAAGAGACCACTGCCATGTTGTTGGGGCGCACCAACACGTGGCGACCTCTTAGGTCTGGGAGAAAGTGTTTCAATGCTAGAAACATGGCCAGCATCTCCAGGCAGTTGATGTGCCAAGTGAGATGGCGGCCACTCCACAGACCACAGGCAGAGTGGCCACTCATGACCACTCCCCATCCGGTGAGAGATGCATCTGTCGCTAGTGTTACGCGGCGACAAGGAGCTCCCAGCACTGGGCCATGAGACAAGAAGCTGGGTTCCCTCCACATGTCTAAGGCACGTAGGCACTGCCGCGTGACCTTGATCATATGGAGTGGGCTTCCCCTCAGGAAGAACCCCCTGGTCTTGAGCCACCACTGTAGGGGTCTCATGTACAGCAGGCCAAAAGGTATTACATTGGATGCAGCTGCCATCAGACCCAGCAGTCTCTGAAACTACTTACGACTGGCCTTCTCTCACTCTCACAACTACTGTGAGGATCAACTCGATCTGAGGAGGAGACAGGCGTGCTTGCATCGTGGTCAAATCCCACACCACGCCCAGATAAGTGATTCTCTGTACTGGAGAAAGCACACTTTTCTCTGCGTTTAGTCTTAACCCCAGCTCTTTCATATGGGTGAGAATGACATCTCGATGCCGAACCGCCATCTGCTCCAATCGAGCTAATATCAACCAGTGGTCGATATAATTCAGTACGTGGATGCCACGGAGTCGCATTGGAGCCAGAGCAGCATCCACACACTTTGTGAAGGTGCGGGGTGAGAGTGCTAGGCTGAATGAAAGAACCCGATATTGGTAAGCTTCACCCCCAAAAGCAAACCTCAGGAACTTCCTGTGTTGAAGAAGGATGGAGATATGGAAATATGCATCTCTTAGGTTGATCGTGACAAACCAGTCCTCGGAGCTGATATGAGACATGACCTGAGTTACTGTGAGCATCCTGAACTTCAGTCGTGCAACTGAGAGGTTCAGCTGCCGCAAGTCCAAAATGGGACACAGCCCTCCACCCTTCTTGGGAACAATGATGTACCGGCTGTAGAACCCGGACTCTGTCATGAGGAGGAGCCACCTTGATGGCCTCCTTCCTCAGGAGAGTGTGCACTTCCTGTTCCATTACCAGAGCCTGCTCAGGACCCACCAGAGTGGGAAGAACCCCAGAAAAGCGAGGCGGAGGAGAGCCGAACTGAATTCGGTAGCCTCTCTCTACAGTACGCAGAACCCATTGAGACACATTCGGCAGAAGTTTCCACACTGCCAAATAGATCACTAAGAAGATCAGCCTTTTGAGACTGACCTCTGGTACGGCGAGAGCGGCTAGCTTGGTGCCCTGGAATGGCGAACCGACAGGGAACGACCGAACTAGCTGCTCTGAAGGTCTCCAAAGAGGCTGCAAGCCTCCCAGACACGCTACGTTCCTGGGCGAGAACTGGGAAAAATGCTCGCCAGAGACCACTGAGCCCTGAAGCACCATAGGTGGCAGGGTTGGCAGATCGACCTCCTGAGGGCAGTGAGGCGAGACAGGCACCGTATAATGAGGTGTACACCATTCCCCCCCAGAGGCGCCTGCCCTCGAAAGCCCTGGACCCAAGGTGTCGGGGCTTTTTAGCCGCAGCCCTCCTCTACAAAAGAACGGTTCTCAGATCCGTTTCCATGTCAGAGGGACCGGGCCCAGAGCGCCGCCGAGGATCTGTTTCTGTGTCTCCCTGTGAGAGGCTGTACACGGAGGGGGCTGCCCCCGCCCAGCAGCCCCACGAGCCAGAGAGCGATGAGGGAGAAACCGCTGGAATGCCACCGTCTGTGTACAAGTCTGCTGGTACCTGTCGATGACGGAGCTAACAGCGTCACGGAACAGACCAGAGGGCACCAGCGGGCTATCCATAAGAACGACCCTGTCCTTCTCTTTCATGTCGGACAGGGTCAGCCAGAGGTGACTCTCCGCCGCCACCAGGACTGCCATAGACGGGCTGATAGCACGGGTGGTCTCCTTGGTGGTGCTGAGAGAAAGATCAGCAGCCCGCCTGAGCTCTGTCACATGCTCAGATGGCATCTCCCCGTGCTCATCCAGCTCTTTGAGCAGGTCGGTCTGGTATGCCTGTAACACCGCCATGGTGTGAAGACACGCACCAGCCTGACCCACTGCCATGTACGCCTTGCCCACCAGCGCTGAGGTGGTCCACAGTGGCTTGGTGGGCAGCGCCAGAGCCTTCAGGGACGATGCCGCACCAGGGGACAGATAGCTAGCTAGTGTCTGTTCAACCCTGGGCATCGCCCTATAGCCAGTATGGTCCAACCCTGCCATGTTAGCATAGTAAGAGGAGGTGGGACTGAATAAACGGGCCGAAAAAGGCCCCCTCCATGACCTTGACACCTCGGTGTGGATGTCGGGGGAAAAAAGGCAGGCTCTGGCGTGGAGGGGGTGGTTTACTGCACAGGAAGCACTCATTTAGCTTAGACCCCTGTGGTTCAACCCGTGTTTCAGTGGGCCAGTCAATGCTAAGTTTAGCAACGGCCCGCGAAACCACCTCCAGCAGCTCCTCATATTGAGGAGACTGTGGCAAATCAGAGTCGGCGCCCTCCACGTCAACCTCCTCGGAGGAAGACAGGTGGAGCGCCGGGCCTGCTCCCCAGGGGGAAGAAACCGCAGAGTGGGCTTCTGAACTTGAAGAGTGGACAGTGGATCTGGAGGGTGAGGAAGGAGAAAGGTACTCGCCCGTCTCCATTCCCTCCGCCAGATCCATCTGCGAGCCCCACGAGCGCAACCGCCGCTCTGCCTTGGCAGAAGCGGGGCTGGCACCATGAGGCACGTGACTGAAGGCTCTCTCCTCAAAGAGAGCCTTCCGGGAGCGAAGCGCATGCAGCGGCAAACACTTGCAATGCAAGCAGCCGGCTCCCTCGAGAGCCGACTCTGCATGCTCCGCTCCCAAGCAGAAAACGCAAAGACTGTGTGTATCCCCGCCCGTAATATAACGCGGGCAGGGAGGAACACACAGCCTAAAACGTGTGCACTCTCACCCTTATGTTTAGTTTTGTCCTTGGCATGCCTCAGACAACACAAAAAGACAAAGAGCTTGCTGAATGACAGAAAGCTAGCGCGGCGCTTACCGCTCGGGCTTTTATGCTTCCAGGTTGCTACGGGTCACCCCACCCGTGACGTCTCGCCCATCCATTGGACTGATTACACACATGATTCAGAGCGCAGTCACCCTGAAGGCGTTCCCATAGCGTTTCGACGCAGCTCCAGTTCCTGAAGTTGAACAGCTTCTACCTGCAGGCTATCAGAACCCTTAATAAACTGTAAAAAATGTCTCTAAGATTGCACTATTATCCCCCTTCATACCATATCAAAGTCTACAAAAACTTCATGTCTTTTTTTGAATCTTGCATACTTTGCACAACTACATTCACTACCTGAGAGCAATATCTCCACCTCATCCTTGCACCTACACACCTTTACCTTTACTTTTTATTCTCATATTATATTGTGAATCTGTTATATCTCTTAAATCTATGTCTTGATTGCCCCTTTATTATTTATTTCTGTTGTTACTATTGTACTGCTTGACTGCCTAAGCCTGACAAAAAGTATTTCAGTATACATTGTCACTGACACTTGTATATTTGACAAATAAACTTGAAACTTGAACTTGAAACTTGATATTAGCTCAATCGGAGCATGTGGTGGTTTGGCATCGAGATGCCATTCTCACCCACATGAAAGAGCTGGGGTTAAGACTAAACGCCAAGAAAAGTGTGCTTTCTCCAGTACAGAGAATCACTTATCTGGGCATGGTGTGGGTTTCGACCACAATGCAAGCACATCTGTCTCCTGCTCGGCTCGAGTTGATCCTCACAGCCATCATGAGAGTAAGAGAAGGCCAGTCACTCACTGTAAAGCAGTTCCAGGAACTGCTGGGTCTGATGGCAACTGCATCCAACATGATACTTTTGGCCTGCTGTACATGAGACCCCTACAGTGGTGGCTCAAGACCAAGGGGTTCTTCCCGAAGGGGAAACCCGCTTTGCATGATCAAGGTCATGAAGCAATGCCTACGTGCCTTAGACATGTGGAGGAAACCTTGGTTCTTGTCTCAGGGCCTGGTGCTAGGAGCTCCTTGTCGCCGTGTAACGCTAGCAACGGGCACATTTTTCATTGGTTGGGAAGAGGTCATGAGTGGCCGCTCAGCTCGTGGTCTGTAGAGCGGCAGCCATCTCATGTGGCACATCAACTGCCTGGAGATGATAACCGTGTTTCTAGCATTGAAACACTTTCTCCTGGACCTAAGAGATCGCCATGTTTTGGTGCACACTGACAACACAGCGCTGGTCTCTTACATCAACCACCAGGGAGGTTTGCATTCACGCCCCCTTTTCAGGCTGGCACATTAGATCCATGTGTGGTCCCAGGGGAAACTCCTCTTGCTGAGAGCAGTTTACATCCCTGGACATCTCAATATTGGAGCAGACATCCTGTCAAGGCAGGGACCCGGGAAATGGAGGCTTCAACCCGAGGTGCTGAAGCAGATATGGAGAGTGTTTGGCCAGGCTCAGGTGGATCTGTTTGTGACTCAGGAGACATTGCATTGTCCCCTCTGGTCCTCTCTGACTCATCCAGCTCCCCTCGGACAGGATGCTACGGTACAGACATAGCCGAGGCTTCGTCTGTACGCCTTTCCCCCAATTGCTCTGCTCCCAGGATTTCTGAAGAGTGTGCTGGGTCGGGTCTATCTGTTGCTAGTAGTCCCATTCTGGCCGGGCCGAGTATGGTTATTGGACCTGATTTCCCTTCTCGATGGCTCTCCATCGGAGATTCCTGTCAGGAGAGATCTCCTCTCACAGACAGGTCCCCCCCGCCCGGAGTGGTGGAAGTTCAGCGAGGAAACTGTACACCTTGAAGTGGAAACTTTTCACTTCTTGGTGCGGAGACCACCAGCTAGACCCAGTTAACTGCCCAGTTGGTACAGTGCTGGAGTACCTGAAGGTCTTTGGGCAGACACCCCCTAGTTACAAGTTTCCTCCACTGTGCGCTGAGGCTAAGGCCTAAGCTTCCTGGTCGCTACGTCACCCTGCCCGTGATGTCTCGCCCATCCATTGGACTGATTACACATGTGATTCAGGGCATGGTCACGCTGAGGGCGTTCCCATAGCATTTCAACACAACATCTCATTCTCTCAGGGAACCATGGTTACATGCGTAATCTAGAGATGATTAAGTCCATTTGCAAAGATTCGTGACAGTGGTCTTGACTTAAAGAAGTTCACAGCTGCTACTACTGCTTCCAACATGCGCAGGTCAGGTGCCATTAATTTTGATGCAAGTGTTTGATGATGAAGCATACAGTGAGTGGCTACGATCTTTGGATTTGCAGATTGAATTCAGGTGACAACCCCACTCTTGTGCCCAGTCATTACTACTGCACCATCAGTGCAAACAGAAACACACTTTTCCCAGCTCAGATGTTCTTCTATCATAAAAGTTTCCAACATTTTGAAAATTTCCTCATCTGTAACTCTTCACTCAAGTTCTTTGAAAAATAAAATATCTTCCAAAATTTGACCATCCCATGAATATTGAAAGTACACTAACAACTGAACTGCACTGTTAAAGTCTACATCAAGTTGAAGCACAAACTGCACGAGCATGAACATAAACTTTCAGTCAACTGAGATTTTCAAAAGAGAGGTCACATATCCACTGTTGCTGTAAGTATTAATTAACTCCCCAATTGTGTGGGGCTTTTTACATTTGGCTATTTGCAGGGCTGCAAAATAAGATGCTTGCACTTTCTCAGGAATTGTTGTTATGTTAGTCAGTCGTACCTTTTCTTTTACATATTCTTCTTTCTTTCTCTTGAAATAATCCTTACTTTTATTTGCATGCTCAGGATGAATTGTTGTGAGATGTTGGTTGAGTTTATATGGTGTCAGCACTTCAATGAATAAAATCTTCAAGCACAACATGAAGTGGCATGTGGCCAAGTATCGTGACCCATACTTGAAATTTGTGCTCTGCAATTACCCCATCCAAGTGCACACACACATCATGAACACACACCCAGAGCAGTGAGCAGCCTTTTTTTTTCTTGCGGCACCCGAGGAGCAGTTGAGAGATCGGTGCCTTGCTCAAGGGTCTCACCTCAGTTGAGGTATTGAGGGTGAAAAAGAGCACTGGTCATTCACTCCCCACACCTACAATCCCTGCCAGACCTGAGACTCCAACCCAAGACCTTTGGGTTTCAAGTCCTACTCTCTAAGCATTAGGTTATGACTGCCCCCCAAAATAAATATGCACTGTGGTTTACCATCACTATATTCCATGAAGCCATATTTTACATACTAGTTGTCAAATTTTCACAATTGAATTTTGTTCACACTAGGCTCTTCTGTATTAACTTTCTCAGCTAAGAGACTATGTCCTCTATCTAAAAAACTTATCCATTTTAAATAGTCTTAGGTCAGTGTGTGGCTAACAGTACTGTACAGTCGTGGCCAAAAGTTTTGAGAATGAAACAAATATTGGAAATTGGAAAAGTTGCTGCTTAAGTTTTTATAATAGCAATTTGCATATACTCCAGAATGTTATGAA
>CM074957.1:13646072-13656796 GCA_037577455.1 Pangasius macronema
GCACAGGATGCTCTCGATAGTCCCTCTGTAGAACATGGTGAGGATGGAGGGTGGGAGATGTTCTTTCCTCAGCCTTCACAGAAAGTACAGGCGCTGCTGGGCTTTCTTTGTTATGGAGCTGGTGTTGAGTGACCAAGTGAGGTTCTCCGCCAGGCGAACACCAAGAAACTTGGTGCTCTTGACGATCTCCATGGTGGAGCCGCTGATGTTCAGAGGAGAGTGGTCGTTCTGTGTTCTTCTGAAGTCAAAACCAATCACACTCAACACTCATTCAGGGGCAATTAAGACACTCACCTAGGGGCAATTAAGCCCTTCTCCACCTACTAGCATGTTTTTGGGAGGTGAGAGAAAAGCGGAGAACCCAAAGGATATCTAAATGGACACGGGGAGAACATGCATAACTCCACACAGACAGTAAGCTGAACAATTTTTCCTTTAGAAGAATTTCCATTTCTTTGAATCTAAGATGACTTTAACTTGTAAATGTTTGATAAGGGTAAACTCTGTTTTGGAGAACCACATTAAATGTAGCAGTGAGATCTGTGTGTGTGTTTGTGAGTTTGTGTGTTTGTGTGTGTATTCAGAGCATCTCAGCATGCTGGTATTCAGTATTCAGTGAAGATTAAACCTGGTGATTATTGGAGACATTGCTGCTTAGTCTGTTGGGATTGGGAATGTGATTACAGCTTTCCTTTGTGAGAGGAAAGAAAAACAAGCGAAGTAATAATAAGGTCTTGGCTTGGTTTTCGGGAAGAATATTGGCTTGGGTTTCAGGAAGAAGATTAAAAACGACTTTTTGCAGCAGTTTTTTTATTTAACACAGCTGTGTTAGCTACTTGAAATGAACTAAATGTTGCATCTCTCGTTCATTGTCTTGGTTCAGGTAATTAATCATATTGTCATAGTCTGAGAAAGTGAGAAAAGAGATGCTATCACAGCAAAAACTTGGTTTGTGTTCTCTTTTTTTACTGGCACAGATTAATCACAGTGACGATTAAAGCTACAGATGTTGGCAAAATTTCACTCTCATCAGTTCCAACAGAAACTTTGATCAGTCCTCCTTTAGTTGTTCCTGTTTGTTCGTGTTTGTAATGTTTTCTCATGAAATTTGTTGGTTCTGTTTCGCAGAACATAAGCAAATAATTTATTTACTCCACCCTGGACAGGATAAAATAGCTCATGAAAATGAATGAATGAATAAATGAATGAATGAAGATAATTTATATGATTTGTGTCCATTGTAGTTTAAACCTTTAACACACTGTAGATAAATAACAACAAATGACAACAATTAAATAACTAATAAATAATTAACTAACTACTTTCTTATGTCAGCACCCGCAACATTAGCAGGGGCAAGAACTGCTCGCAAGTAAGTGCAAGTCTATGACGTGATGCAGCTCTAAAATAATAAACTAAGCTGTATCTCACTTTTTGTTGATTTTTAGAACATTTTCTTACATATACATAGACTGCTGAAAGTTTGGGAAAAGCAATTTTGGGATACAGGCTAATGTAAATATACGGCGGGATGGAAATGATCATAATCCAGTACATGCCTGGTTTGAGCTAGTGTTATCTACTAACTAAATCTACTACACTCATTAAAACAACTAACTAATAGAGATCCCAAGAGTTAATTTTCCAAATTTAACTGGAATAAACACTACAGTTCGTTGTCAGTGTATAATTAAAAATTTAATCAATGTGCCCATCTATCTAAGAACTGCACATGAGCTTCGCATGATTTTTGAAAATTTTTTTGAAGTTTTGAATGGCCAAGAAAAATGGCCATTTATGATACATTCAAAAGAAGAATGGATCATGGCGAACCATAAGTTTATAGTTTGCTGCTTATAGTTCATAGTGATCCAAATCCTTAATTAGACGATTTTTCTCAAAATATTTCACTTTTTCATCCATCCATCCATTCATCCATCCATCCATCCATCCATCCATCCATCCACCAGTGGATTCGGAGCTAGAGCTGTGCAGCGTGCCCAATAAAAAGTCACAGCATTGGGCAGTTTTTACTTTCATGGAGCCTGAAAGGTAAAGAAAGACCACCTTCCTTAACAAGGGAGTGTACTGAAAACGGTAGGTAACTCGCAACACGTTTATTCATTCATCTTCAGTTAGTTCTTTATCCTGGTCAGGGTCACTGTTAAATGAAAACAAATAAATTACTGATTTATTTTGGGAAATACAACCGACTAAGTTCATTAGAAAATATCACGGGTGGGTATGAACAAAAATAATAATGAGGGAGTGGCAGGGATGGTTAAACTTTTTGCTGGAGTGGACTGGATTTGTCCAAATTCCTCAGAGAGCGAGCAGCAGTGGGATAAAAAAAAAAATGTCCCGCACATATCTCGATCCAGAGCCTATCCCAGCAACACTGAGTATATGGCTGATATATCCCCTGCATGGGACACGGTTCCATCACAGATCATCTCACACACACACACACACACATTCACAGCAAGAGGCAATTTAGAATCGTGCCATTCCACATACCGGCATGTTTTCGAGTGGGAGGAAACATGGGAGAACATGCAAACCTCCACACAGACACTAAAATTAACTCAAGATGTAATGTACAACCCAATGTACCTTCAAAGGCTCTATCTCAATGAATCCTTTGTATTTGAACTCTCCATAAGCATGCCACACACAGTTAGCTGTTATTTTCCATAATGTAATCATTGGATGTAAACAAATAGCTCTTGTAAAGAGTGTGCTGTCTCAGTCACACAATGCAGAGCGACACAAAGAAGGGAATGGAAAACTTCATGCTCAGTAAAAGGACACACACCAACAGCAGGAGGAGGAGGAGAAAACACGGAACAGACATTTGTCATGGTAGCACACAGATGGTGGTCTGATGAAGGAGAGGAACATAAACCACTGAAGGGAAAAAGCTCCAATAGTTTGTGTTATTTAATAAGTTCGGTTTCAACCTTGCAGGAAAATTAGAGCAGTTACAACAGGAGTGTAACAGTTCACCTTGTGTCCTTGAGTATGTACGTGTGTGTGTGTGCGTACAGATTACAGAACTGCATTCCTACTATATGTCCACTCTCCCACACACACACACATATAAATACTATTAAACGTAAAACAATATAAACAAACGTGTGTGTGTGTGTGTGTGTGTTTGTGGTGACTCACTGGATCATGATGATTATCCAGTGCTTGAGGAGGGACTCAGGCCATTACAGAGGGCAGGAATGTTCCTTAGGTCTCTCTGCGCGCGTGTGTGTGTGTGTGTGTGTGTGTGTGTGTGTGTGTGTGTGTGTGTGTGTCTGTATACGCGTGGAGCAAAGAGTGGAAAGATTATATGAGAGGTGGTGTGCAGCTGAGTCCTCTGTTGACAGACCTGTCTTTGTGTGTGTGCGTGCGTGTGTTCTCTGTTAGCACAAGGAGGCAGGAGCTTCCAACCTTCCACTCAGCGTCACCAGTTCACTGCACAGCAGCAAAGGAAAAACACACACACACACACACACACACACACACACACACACATTTCCAATTTGAGGACCTTCCATTGACATAGCACTGCTAATTAAAGCTATTCTACATCTAAATCTAACCTTCACCTTAACCACCATAACAGGAATCTCATCAGTAATAAACACCATGATTATTATTTTATAGCTTTGAGCTGAAGGATGTGTGTTAAATAATAAGAGAAATCACAATCAGTGCACAACAGATCCCGCGCTCTCACCGCTGCGGCCCGGGATCGATTCCCGGGCAGGGAACCAACCCAGGCACTGGGAGTGCACTCTCAGTGACAGTCCCAGGCCCGGATAAAATGGAAGGGTTGCATCAAGAAGGGTATCCGGCTTAAAACCTGTGCCAAATCAAACATGCGGTCCAATGATCCGCTGTGGCGACCCCTAATGGGAGCAGCTGAAAGAACAACAACAACAATCAGTGCACTATAATCACTGGCTTTTCCACTTCCACATGGATTTCTTTCACTGGCGAGTAATATGAAATAGCACATACTTCCTCGCATGCATACCTCAGCGAAAAGGCTCGAAGCTTTTCTCTAAAAATAGTCCACCTTACCCATAGCCACGACTCTTATTTTAGTGTTTAATTAATCACAACTTCTTCAAGTACTCATGCTGAGCGTTCAAGTACTGAGTATTCCCAGAGGGTGCTTTGCTAAGCCTGAGAATAGGAACCCAGCCTCATGAAGCACCTGCCGTCTTAAAACTATAAACTCATCTCTGTGAAACCAGCAGCCAGTTACACTAGCTGAATATATGTACGTGTAGCTGGTACTTAAAACCTACATCTACCCCCCTAGTGGGTGCAATGTTCACCATGAATAAAGTAAAAGTGAGCAATACTGCCAGAGAGTACATTTTGTTAGGCTCTATTCATGTGGAGAGTTCATGATCACTGTGTTTGTGTAACATACAGTAGTGTCACGCAATTGTGACTTTTTATCTTGCACTTGTGAGTTAATATCACTCAGCTGTGACATCTATAAAGTCTAGAAAGTGATAAGGTATTATACACAACCAAAGATATTAGAAGTTTGCCATTAATGTAATATTATACTGGTGTTAATTGTATATAAATGCAGATTAATTTTGCAAGCATTAGTTTTGTTTTTTTGTTTTTTTTGCTACGGTTCATTACTAAAATGGTGTTAAGAGAACAAGTGCATGGCAGAATAAAATACAAATATAAGAGATGGATAAATTGAGTCACCACTTTATTGAAAAGCAGACTTTTTTCTTGCTTATTTCATTTACTTGTACATTTAGTTAATTTACTCTGAACAACATTACAATGAAAAAACACAAATATCCTGACACAGCTCTCTTGTGGATTTAGTATTTCCTGTTTGCGTCAGATTAAGTTTCTGAATAGTGCCGAGGGAGAAATCTATGCCACAAAGTCAAAATCTACACCATACTAGCTGTAAACCAACTACTCTCAATGTATAGCTTAGGACTGACTTTACATCCTGACTTATAAGCAAACTTCCATTCAGCGGGTGCTACTTGTTTCAGGATCAGAAAGTAGAGGCAATGGTGTTCTGTGGATGATTTCCAAATGGCTCTCTGTACCACAGGTTATATCGGGTTTCTTTAGCCTGCGTACACTCTATACATTCAGTAGGAAGGCACTGAGGATTCAGTTTTTGGCTCTATCATTCTGTCGAGCTGTTATGGTTCTCTGTCTGTCTCCTATCATTCCTCCAGCTTTTCTATGCTAGATTTGTCCTGTCTATAAAGATTACACATATCCATAGAATGATATAAAGTACTGTGCAAAAGTCTTAGGCACACGCAAAGAAATGCTGTAGAGCAAAGATGCCTTTAAATATAATTACATTAAATGTTTCTACTTTTAAAAAAAATACTATAAAGAGCAGTAACCAGTAATAAATGAAACAAAGTCAATATTTGGTGTGAATATATATATATATATATATTAGTCTCGGGTACAGTTTGTGCAGTTTTATAAGGAAATGAGCTGTACGTGTTACTGAGCATCTTGCAGAAGCAGCCGCAGTTCTTCTGGAGACTTTGACTTTCACTCGCTTCTTATTTTTGCAGCGAAACCCAAAAGCCTTCATTATGTTTTTTGCCTGAAAATGTGGTCTCTAACGTAATCTGCTGCTTTCTTTATTGACATACAAATATTTTTCTGTAACATTTAATTTTGTGCTGGAAAACTAATGTTTGGGAATCTAAAATGTTTTCGTACTGACTCGATAAAGCAGAAGTCATAAAACAAAAATCTATAACAAGTTTGTACTAAAAAAAAACAAAAAAAACAGGGTGCCTAAGACTTATGCACAGTACTGTAGGTCTACTCAAAGTAAACACTAATCTGACTCACATTACAATAATCTTTAATTACAAAGTTTAGATTGTTTAGTTTGTCTTGAATGATGGGTATTTAGATTGTCTCTATGCTTAGAGGATTACATGCGCAGTAGTGATTTGTGTGGTGGTTTGGGAAAACCCATTGGATGTTGCTATCGCTGAATTCTGGAAAACAGTCCAAAAAAGACAAAAAAGTTTTCTGGACAGTAATATTCTTTTTAAATCTCTACTTAAAAAAACATAAATAAATTGCACCACAATAACATGGAAATATTTTTATTTACTTTATAATTTTACCTATGTGGTAAAACAGTCAGTCTGCATAACACTAAGTCTAAAACCCTGCTAGCGAATGATTTTCTCACACAGTTAATCTGATCAAGTAGTTGGATAGTCGTGTGCTGTAGTGAAATGGACATAAGTATAATAAATTTAGTTTGTACTCAGATACTGGATGTGAAGATGTCCTGCACCTGCACCATTATATCACCAAAACGCACTTACACACTCTGTATAGATGACAACTGACAACGTTTTAAAATGGTTAATTAACATGTCAGATTTAGCCAGCAGAACAGAATGATTTAATCTTACTGAATTAATCAGCGCTTATTTTCACACTGATGTAAGAGCAAACAGTTTTAATGCTGCAAGTAACTTTTACATCAGGCGATAAGACTTTTACCTCTGGTGATAAGAATTTTACCTCAGGTGATTAGAGATATTTGTACAGTAGAAATTTGACCATGTGAACAAACCCTGTAATGTTTCTGCTCCACACTTCTCACCATAAAGAAGCGAGCGTCGTCTGCTTCAGGCCTTCTTATTCATCATGATTACAGCACATTAAAGTCAGCCTCTCCCACTCACAGTTTGTGGTGATGAAGCAGCTACACATCTCGCCCTCTTGCTTTCTTCCTGATGATACGTTGTCGCTAAACAGTGCGTGAGGAAGCTTTTGCCCTCTCATTACGATAACAATGCGATTCAAAGAAAATACAGCATGATGACAATTAACTTCATGGGCAGTTGTGGCTCTCAGTGGAAGGGAAAAAGCTTCAGAGTCTTTCAGCCGCTATAGATTTTGCCTATGTGGGAAGGAAAAAAATATTTTGATGGTTCAACTAAAAGGCTATCTACCGATGTAAAATTAAATTACTTTGACAGTTATGGCCATGGCAGACACTGAGACAGCTGGTAATTCAACATGAAAGCATTCGTTGTTAGCGAGCTCATGCTAAGCTCTCATAGACAATTTGATGGTAGCAAGGCTAATGTTTCATTAATTATCCTGTCATGGACACTGTCTAATCTAAGAACCCTTTCAGTTAACAGATAAAGACCAAAACACTGTGAAAAGGTTAGTAAAATATAATAAGAGATAGCTGAAAAGGCAACTGTGGGCTAGTAAAAACGCGAATGTGACGTCATTAGCAAACTGTGACAATCATTTTTGTGGACAGGGTCTAGGCAGTTCTGTAATTATCTCATGAGCTAGAACTGGTGTATAACACTTCAACAGTGACCTTGCATAAGCAATGGTGTGTGTGTGTGTGTGTGTGTGTGTGTGTGTGTGTGTGTGTGTGTGTGTGTGTGTGCGTGCGTGTGTAGCCCTCCTGGCCAGCCTGTCATCACAGCTCTATGTGAAAGGTGCTAGGCGCTAATCACGGTAGCCTCCTATAGTTCTCTTAATTAGCTGAACCTCTTCCTACAGATCTCCTCCTGCTTCACCCAGAAAGAATTTGTTAACACTTACATTGAGTTCAGAGGCTAAGGGCGTCCTCAACAAATAGATTAAATCCCAGTATTAGAGGAAATGTAAACCATGTAAAACTAGACTAAACAAGGCCTGTTGTGTTGTGTTTTCGTGTTGCGCCAATAAGAAAATATCTGGACGATACTCTTCAGCCGTGGCTCTGATGCCATCATTTTGGTTACACCTACATTAGGTTATAAAACATTCACAAAAAACACTTTTAATGAATTTTAATTTCATCACATTCCTCCCACATAAAATTTTTCTTTAACTGTCAGACTCATACAACTCTCTCGCATTATGAATAAAAGCCTGATGCAAAAGAGAATTATCAGCTTAACAGTCTTGTTTTCCTTTAAATTTATAAACAATTTAGAAAAAAAAATCTGTTACATATTTAAAAAAAAAAAAAGAAAAGAAAAAGAGAGCAACATTTTTTTTTATTTTCAAAGTGAGAACTGCTTAGTTCTAATGTGCATTGTGGGCTTAGTTAAGTGACAGAACTGTCAATTTTTCCTTTAAAAGTTGAATTCGAATTTTAATTTGTTTAAACAATTTAACATTTGAGTGCATTTTAATATATTTATCAGCCTATTACATATACTGCAGAGTGTAAATTTCCACAGTCCTTATATCCTTAACCTTTGTTTATGTATTATACACTGTTTCAGAATCAATTTTATTCATTTGAGATCAAGTAACACAAATTCTACTCTTTTGTGTTGTTGTTATTTTTTTTTTTTGCCCAAGTTTTGTCGCAATTTGGTCATTTGTCAATTCTCAGCCACTAGCTGGCTCTTCCTATCACATGACTGCTACCAAGTCACATGAAGCCAGCCACCACATCATTTCCAAGTGCTGCTCATGCTCCATCACAGGGCAGCTGAACATGCTTGGAGGAAAGCACTATTTGCCCTCTTCTGCATACATGAGCTCACAGCCGCCCACGACTGGTTAGCGTCACTCTAGGACATAGTGTGCCATCCCTCTCACCCACAAACTTTACTCTCTCAGACTCCTGGCCATGGCATTGTCACATGACATTTTGATAGAGGTGTTTAGCTAATTAACCCAAACATTTTTTCATTACCTTCTTAATACGTCTTTACCAACAGTGCTAATAATTCTGGAGCTGGCTCTGAATCAGATACATAGGTTAGTAGGTAGGTGTGTTTGTTTTGATAGGTTGGTTTGATAGCTGGTCAAAATGTTCAAACAACAGCCAAATGATATACTAAAGAAACACGACCATCAGGAACTGGCTCTTCATCCTCATCCTCTCATCTTTTTCATTTTTACTCCAATTCTTATAGCTGTGGTTCTTCCTACGCTTGTCTTGCACTTAATTTCCGGTCAGTTGGTTGAAACTTGTAGCTTTGGTGTTTAATTGTTTTTACTTTCAGCTCTTTCAGCAGTTTGGATGCTTGCACTGTATGCTTGCTAGCAGATAAAAATAATCTGCCAGAAGAATAAATGTAAATTTAAATAAATGTGAAATCACCAAAGAAGTGGCTTGAGCTATTAGTCGTAGAGTGGAGTTAAGGAAATAACTAAAAAGCAATCCCACAGGCATCTCCACTCGTCCTGGAGCTATATAATTTCTAGCACACGCTCCAAGCACCCAGGCCCAGCAGATGTGTTCCCCTGGCAACCCGAGCAGCCCATTCAGATGCTAGTGGGTGTGTGACGAGCCCACGACAAGTCATGAGGCACTCTTGAATGTCATTGGGGTGGAGTGGGAGTGTCGGGGTCACTAAGAGATGAGAGGGGTGAGTTAATTATAATAATTAGGGCTTGACTAACAAATCCATTACTCATGCTGTAAGGGTTTGGAGAGTGGTGATGCACTGAAGGACATGAATGAGTAGAGCCTTTTTAGATGAATGTTGCCAATGGACAGCAGAACACTCACCACCTCACAGCCTCGCATCACTCCTCTGTAGGCTGGATAATGGAACATGAAATGAATGGGAGTCTGAAAGTGTCCACACAGCCCTTTTGGGCTTGATCACGGCTTTGAAGACGGGTGTTTACTTAGAGGGGAAAGTGAGGAGATATTTTTAGGTCTACAATGACACTTGATCTTGTTTTGTAGTATACAGTGAATCACAGAAAGAGCAGTGAGTGTCTCCATTCAGTTTCTTTAAGTGGAGTGTATGACCTGTAAAATATGTTTCCATACATGCAAAGGGAAAAGGTTTGTACAACAAACACTAGCAAAATGCTCGAGGTTTGTAGTTGCCAGTGAAAAAGGTTTTGAAAACTAAAAATATGCTTGAATTATGTTTGTACTTATTGATCTTTGTACTTATTTACTGATAAAATGCACTTCAATATATTGAGAATGTTTTTTTTTAATCCAAAGTATATTTGTCTACTTACATAAAACACAAGCTATATAACAGTTATCATTTTAACTTTCACAGATTATTTTAATCAGTATAAAGAATGCAACTATAATAGTGGTATGTATAAGCAGACTTAAAAAGTGATTATAATTTTTGTATTTTTATTTTATATTTAATATAAAGTACAGTAAATGTTTTAAATATACATACAGACACACTTATTTTTTAAATCAGTATTTTAAAAAGCACACTAATAGAGTACTGTAGGTACTCTAGACAGAATAAAATGCAAAATTATATTTAATTTATACTGAATATTGGCACAGCTGTGATTACCTACAGCACTCACCCGGCTTGCCCGTGGCTAAATCTAAGCCATACCAATATTCAGTATAATCGCACTCTTGCTCGTGAGATATATATATATTACATATATGTATATGTGTGTGTGTGTGTGTGTATACACACACTCCTGATCAAAATCTTAAGACCAGGGAAAATATTACAAGTATTCACACTTCGCATTGCTGGATTGTTGGAAGGTTGTTGGAAGAAAGTTTTATTCTCGGACGAGTAAAAATTTAACCTGGATGGTCCTGATGGCTTCCAACGATACTGGCATGACAAGGAGATCCCACTGGAGATGTTTTCGACGTGGCACAATGGAGGAGGCTCCATCATGATATGGGTGCTTTTTCCTTCAATGGGAAAATGGAGCTTCAGGTTGTGCAGGGGCGTCAAACGGCGGCTGGCTATGTGGAC
>CM074957.1:13667076-13681502 GCA_037577455.1 Pangasius macronema
TTAAGGCTGTAAATGCATAAGCGACACATTTTGCACTGCGTATTCTTAAACCACATAACAAAAGTCGGGCTGTGTGTAAAATGAAAAGCACTCGAGTGTTTCAGCTGATTGATTGCTCCAACTGGAAAGGTTCCATGTTCCCAATGAGACACGTTATATTACAGCACTCGGTAAGAATCAGTGTAACTGAGGATGCAGAAGATAGGGATAGGTGGAGAGTGATGATTCGCTGTGGCGACCCCTGAAGGGAAAAGCCGGAAGAAGAAGAAGAAGTAAGAATCAGTGTAACACTGAACCAACGCATGAATAAAAGGTAATTGCGAGGTATTAAATACAGAAAAAGTGCTAATTACAACATGTGCTTGCATGTGTGTAATTATATACCACTATAAAATATTGGTGTATTCAGTGCAAAAGCTGATTCAGTAGGAGCCAGAAACATAAGAGTGCAGGAAAAGTGCAGAAGGGCCGATTTTATGGTAGTACTGTTACTCACGGAGTGTTATTCTGTCAGCTACGTTTCTTTGTGTCTTTAATTAGGTCATTCAAACGTTTTATTTCACGTAAACGTTTTATATTCCTGTCACTATAGCATGTAGCGATCCAGCAGCTCGATCAAACTGGTGTGTGACAAAAGCACTCTGAAGCCTAGCGCACGTTCCACAACGTTAGCCCTGACATCCCCCCCATATACCTCCAATCCAAGATTTATTTATGGTTTCTTAAATACTGTTTTATTAAAGAGTCTTTTTTTGGGGGGTTTTCCCCAGAATAAAGCCATTCATATACAGTCACTGTAAAGTTAGAACTTGCTTGCCATGTTCATAACAGCTCTATTACGTGGTTGCCTCATTCAAACCATCTATCTCTTGGCATTCTCTCCAATTCCTAAAGATTTAATTCTGCATACACGTATAAGACTAAACTCATAAGTGGCTGGATACTGCCCCAAGGAGGCAGACTGTGTAATTACAGCCTTTTCAGCGACGAAGCAAACTCCACCCAGGCAAGACGACATGCTGTTTGAACTCAGACAAACTCCTGTTAAATCAGCTGTCATGGCTGGCATCGAGCTGAAACTAACACAGGAAATCGCTACCTCAGAAAAATGGGTGAGAGTACTGTCTCGCCTTTATAGCGCAAAAAAAACTTTTGAAGCTTTCTCTCTGACTGAGCCACTTGACCGGAGCGCTCTTCTGCACACCACATCAAAAGGAGGAGGAATATTTAGGCAAAGCGAGACTAAACACTTATGACTACTGGTTTCGGTTATTGCGTACGTCTTGCGGAATTGTGTTTTCATGTCCTTCGCTTTTGCACTTGCAGTGTCTAGATTTGGCTTTACATCAGGTTTGTGGTCAGTTGCGCAAGCTTTGATACCATTCCTTGACGAAAGCCTTTCCTTAAACCTTCTTTTCATCCAAATGCAAGCTGGTTATAAGAAAGACGGAAAGCTACATGGACTACGTACCACAGCTGAATTCTCAAATCTTGATATTCGAGAAGAAACAGGCTGGAGAGGAAACGACCGCGTATAGCTGCTGTAACAAAAATAGTAACAGGGACTAGCTGGTCTTATGGATGTTCCACAACATTAAATGTAACTGTAATTGATAAGAAGTATGGCAAGTCATTCTTTAATTAAAAAATTATGGAATGATTGGCAGACTATTGTGGTATAAGAGGAAATATTTTGGGATATTTTGCCATTTTGCCTCCCAGATTCTAAAATAGCAAGTGGTGACCATGTGTGCAAATTAAGCAAACTATTAAAAAGGCTGGGGGCAGTCGTGGCCTAATGGTCTGAGAGTTGGACTTGTAACCTGAAGGTCGCGGGTTTGAGTCTCGGGTCCGGCAGGGATTGTAGGTGGGGGGAGTGAATGACCAGCGCTCTCTGCCACCCTCAATACCNCTTGGATGGGTTAAATGCAGAGCACAAATTCCGAGTATGAGTCACCACACTTGGCCACAAGTCACTTCACTTCACTTTAGTCAAATAAATGAAAAACTTTTGTCCATAAATTTAGATTTTCTCAGATGTGCCAAGGCATGACAAGAACAAACGATTTTTATTTGCTGTGCTTTTGAGATAGAGTTGGTCAGGTACTGAATCATAAAGTAGACCTCAAGTGACCTTAATGATGCAGCGATAAGGTCAGTAGCCCTTTCATAGATGTTGAAAAAAATGTAAATTTTAAGACATGGTGAAGTAAAAAATTATAAGTGTGATTTCATGCACAAAGATTTATACGGGCGTCCACATAGGTGCCTGTTTAATGTGAAAAGAACCTGAAAAGTCAGGTGGCACAACCAGTAAGTCAAACAGTGCAACCAAAGAAAACATGCTAGTTTTCTGTGGTGCTATGAGGTAAGAACTGTAAGTGCAACAGGTTATTACATGCTTTTGTGTGTGTGTGTGTGTGTGTGTGTGTTTTAATGAAGAGTTGGATGTTAAAATGTTTGAAATATGACCAAATGTATGAAACATTATACAAGCAAAGTATTAAAAATGTCGTCATAATAAAGAATTTGCAGTGTATTGTGCAATGCAGATGCATAAATGAAACATAATAATTATACATAAAAAACATAAAAATTTTTCGTTAACGTGTGGTTGCACCACCTGACATTTTCTGGGTGGTGAAATTTTGAAAGCCTTAATTTGCCTTATATAAATGATTGTAGAAATATGTCACTCTTTTATATGTCTGTTTGCTCCTAATGCCTTTAAAACAGGTTAGACTCACTTAGAAATTTTATCATATTTCTGAAAAGGTTCTTTGCACGGAGAAATGTTTTGCACGGAGAAATGTGTGTGTGTGTGATGTCGTCATCTGCTCGACTCTCACTGATAGGAGGAGTCATGTTCTCAGCATTAAAACGCTGACCTTCCTACACAGCATTTGATCTGCTCCTTTTGAAGTAAGGGCTCTTAATCAGAGGAGACAGAACCAAATATAGGGAGTGAGTTTTGCATTTTTTTTTGCCTAGCTGCACTTTGAAAGTGTGGACTTGTTGGGGGAGGGATTGAAGTCCGGGGTCTGATTTGGGTATGCTCATTAAAGGCGTTTAGATCACAGGCCGAGTCCTCGTGGAGCAGCTCTTTCATGTGTCCCTCTCGTTTAGATTAGATGAAAAGGGCCGAGCATGTCAGCTCTCTTGTGATGTGGCTGCGTTTGATCGCTATCAGTGAGGTGGTGATGAGGAAACACTTGCATTTTCTTTTCTTGTTAGATTTTTTTTTTCCCAGTGTGTATTTGTTTATTTGTTGATGGGAGTGGCACTCGCCTTTCTTTTTTTTAGCTAACTATCGCTTTTAGTTGCTGTGATATATGAAATACTGGATCTAGCCATAAGCAACGATCTATGTCTCCTCTACATTAAGGCAAGGCACTACAGGTAGCAATAACAGTTTGGTCAGTCATTTTTTCAGACATGTAGTCTTCTCTTCAGCTGTGGTAACAAAATGACGAAAACTCAACAGAAAGCTGTTCATTCTCTGAAACTTAGAATGAAATCCTTGCCCACTTGGGACATCATATACAGTATATATACAGTCAGTATGAATTATGACCTGCGTGTGTGTGCGTGTGTGTGTGTGTGTGTGTGTGTGTGTCACTGTCCTTTATAAACCCCACTAAACTAAATTACAACCATTAATCTCTAAATAATTTCAATTAAATCTAAATAATTAAAATAATTCTTTTTTTTTTTTTTTTAACCAAAAATCTCTTATGAGTTGACCTGCATTAATGGAAATTTCATGCTTATTCCTATCTCTGATTCTGGATTGTTGGTGAAAAATGACAAAAAAAATTTTTTAGATCATTTTGTGGTGCACGAAACTGTTCTGTGAAAGTCTTTAGTGAAATAACCACTTTAATCCCAGCATCATCCAAAGAGTGGATTTTTTTTTTCAGTATGAAAATGTGTGCATATTTAATAAGGTGGATTATTAGCAGGTATCATTGCTCCAGGGTTTAATTCTGAGCTCACGTGACAGTCTTCATGGAGTTCTACATGTTTCCCTCATGTCCAAGAGGGTTTCTTCTGGGTTCTCCAGTTTCCACCCAGAAACAAACTGGTAGCTGGATTGGGTAAAATAAATTCCCCCTAGGTGTGAATGAGTGTGTGTGTGTGTGTGTGTATGTGTGTGTATGTGTGTGTGTGTGTGTGTGTGTGCGTGCGTGTGTGTATTGCCCGGTGATGGATTGGCATCCCATCCAGGGTGTATTTCCGCCTCACTCCCAGTGTTCCTGGGATTGGCTTCTCATCCACTACGACCCTGGATAAAAACGGCTACTGAATGTGAGTGTGAATTGTAAATAAATCTCAGTACAAAAATAGATGTAAGAATGCTGGTAGTCAGCTGGCAAAGATTGATTGTGATATCTGTTGTTTAAAAAGAAATGACCTAATGCAACTAAGGCTAGTATCTACAGGGTGTTCTCAAGGTCTCCATTCATAGGGACTATGTACACCAGCACCACCTCGCAACACGAAAGAAGTCACCTACAAGGACCTGCAGGTGAAGAGACAACCATCTGTCAAACAAGACACCGGTGATCCGCGTGCTCTGTGCTTAACTACATCTCTGAGGCAGTAAGCTTGTCATGGGAAACGCTCCATCCGCAGCTAGCGGGAGGGTTAGGTCAGCCAGCGTACCTTGGCAAACCCTCCACACTCATTTCAACCTCCTAATATGTCATGTTGCTTATGGACCATGTGCATGGCTTCTATGACATGCTGAAAAGCAGGAGGCCTGAGAACAGAGAGACAGAGGAGAGATCCAGGACCAAGAGCTGCCTGTTGACTCAGCAGGTGATACGATCGGGCGAATAAATAGTATATTTGGAGCGGTGACCGAAAGTAAGAGAAAGAATACGAAAAAAAAAAATCATCGGTTCACCTTAAAAGTTGTTCTGGAAAAATGAATGGCTAGATATTTCAGCATTCTGTTAAAACTGGAGCTACCATGCTCTATCTCTCTCCTCGTTTGTGTTATAATGTATATCAATGCTTTTATAAGGAGATTTTCACTTTTGGAAAGTTAAGTTTTTCATTAAAAAAAACATAGTTCGGTAGAGATTTATGAAGCAGTTTGTATGAAACAAAAGAAGTGAAAACTGATGTATGTTCTGATCATGCAGAAATTAAACTTACAATAAAGTGAGATGTTTCCCCTGTCTTTAATTACAGTTTTTGCACATTTTAAATGCTAAATTTATCTTATAAAATGGGCATCAAGTAACCATAATACTTTTTTTTTCACTTAACTGGTTAATTGATAAGTAATCTAAGTGTGACTGGCTACAATTGCTATAGTAACCACTTACTCAGGGCCTTGTAAGACGACAAACTCCATGTGCTTTCTTGAGCAGGGGGACCTTGCAGGCACTGCAGGATTTCAGTCCTTCACAGCGTAGTGTGTTACCAATTGTTTTCTTGGTGACTATGGTCCCAGCTGCCTTGAGATCATTGACAGGATCCTCTCGTGTAGTTCTGGGCTGATTCCTCACCGTTCTCATGATCATTGAAACTCCATGAGGTGAGATCTTGCATGGAGCCCCGGATCGAGGGAGATTGACAGTTATTTTGTGTTTCTTCCATTTGCGAATAATCGCACCAACTATTGTCACCTTCTCACCACGTTGCTTGGCGATGGTCTTGTAGCCCATTCCAGCCTTGTGTAGGTCTAAAATCTTGTCCCTGACATCCTTGGACAGCTCTTTGGGCTTGGCCATGGTGGAGAGTTTAAGAGAGTGCTCCTAATCTCAGCTCATTGCCTGTATAAAAGACACCTGGGAGCCAGAAATCTTGCTGATTAATGGGGGATCAAATCCTTATTTCACTCATTAAAATGCAAATCAATTTATAACTTTCTTGAAATACATTTTTCTGGATTTTTTTGTTGTTGTTATTCTGACTCTCACTGTTAAAATAAACCTACCATTAAAATTATAGACTGATCATTTCTTTGTCAATGGGCAAACGTACAAAATCAGCAGGGGATCAAATCATTTTTTCCCTCACCATAAAGGGAGTAAAATACTTCAGGGTATTCTGTTATTTCGTGGAAACTTTGGATATTGTCTGATTTAAACAGTGTATAGTTCAGGCCTTGCTCTTCAGTGTGTTGTACGACTAAAACATATGAGCAGTACATTCAGTAAACTAGAACACTACTTAAAAGTGTACAGATACTCTGGTTACATTGTCTAAACTTTTTTTTTTTTTTTTTGCACAAATATTTGTAGTTGTAACTAGAATTCACAGGAAAACAATGAATAAATAATTAAATGAAAGCAGTATGCTTGACTGAATCTCAGTTGACCAAGAATGCTGTGCCTTATTAGTTTACTTGTGAACTTCGAGGATAAAGCTCTACTATTAACCCCCTTTCATTTTGGCCATCTGGGCCTGCATCAAGCACATGAAAACCCTTAACCAGACGCTAACCATTGGCAGCGTTAAGAGACTTCAGATGCGTTCCAGGGTCTGGCTAAAGCACAGAGTGTCCATGCTAGCCTTGCCTCCAGGTGCCAGACTTTTGAAGTGAGAGGGTGGAGGACTTAAATGCCCCGGGGAGCAAGAGCGGGGGTTGTGAATGGTTCCTCTCTGAGGGCTTGGAGAAGCGGCCTGGGCTCAATCTCAACACCTGGAGGTCAGGAGGCTTTAATCAGTGGCACCTTGCCACTCCAGCGCAGACCCGAGCCCCTCTCAATGCTTTGATCTGATTCAATTATCTCCATCCACCTGTTAACGGCCGGCCGCCAATCACAACGGCCTGCCCTCATCTGCTGCCTCAAAAGAGTATGTGTGTGTGTGTGTGTGTGTGTGTGTGTGTGTGTGTGTGTGTGTGTGTGTGTGTGCGCGAGCATATGGACAGCTCTCTAGAGATTAAACAGGGCTGTCTTTATTGACCTGTCATTCTATGTAAACAGCTGTAAGGTACTCTTTACTCCTTTTGTGCCCGTTTGATGTGCTCTTAATTTTTATTCATGCTGCTGCTCTGCTCTCCTTTTCATCTGTAGGCAATATATTACTTATTTAGATAGAACTAGACGTAATAATTGATGTCATTTTACATATCATGTGGATAAAATAATGTTGAATAAAGCCTAAATGTTGCAAATGTAGGGCACCCTCTTCTGGTTTTAATGCTGTAATACAGTTTGTATGGATCTGCTGAATAAAAACACGTTGCAGTGAAGACTGTACTAGAAGAGAACACGGCTGTGTACACATTGCGTTTAGCGAGAAGTTAGAAGCTGTGTTAGAAGCTGCACTGACATCACAGGGGTACTTTACTAGTGCAGATGTCGTTGGTTACCGCAAATTATCTTCTTGTAAAGATTATTCTCGTTAGTGTCCGTATTCCCCAAAATCACAATTGGGGACTTTTCAAAAGAGCAAGAGCTTCTTTTCTCATTCACTATCTTCCAACATTGTTCAAAATTTTATCGATGAGAACTCCACCGCCGAATACTGGAGACAGCAAATGGTGGGCTCAAAGTTCCACAATGCTAATATTAGCCTGAAAGTCGACGTTTTGAAAGCTGATCCCTTTGAGAGTGTGCAGATGAGAAGCTGAGAGAGCTGAACATGCTAATTTCCTTATTTCACGACGACGTAGTGACGGAAATCCATCTTTACTTCACTCCCGATTTAGGGTCACCGTGGTGATAGAGCAGGTAGCAGAACGGCATTGTGGGTAATCTAGGAAACCGGTAACCAGTGAAAATGCCAGCTCAAATGTCGATGAAACACTAAAAGCTCTGAAGTTCACGTGGTAGTTAAAAAGACGAACATGCAGGTCATTCAGGGTGGATTTGCCTTTCAGCATGTCTCATCACATCATGAAGACACTCTTAATAAGCCTCTGAGGCAAACAGCTCGCCAAAATCAACTGCATTAATGTCAGCGGTTGTCACTGCTAACCAACGAACGTGCAACAAACTTGTTGCTTTTAGGCAAACCGTAACAGAACAGTGGGCCGTGTACATGTAAATCCACAGCGAAATACGCTGACATGTTAACGTGTGTATCTGCACACCAGTGTCACAAACAGTCAGTTGCAGTAGAGAACAGGATGTGGCTCATGATTCTTTTATTGTTAGCAGTGCAGAAACGCTTTGATGTGAATCTCAGCTGCTTCTGTGTGCGTCACTAAACTGGAAGGCTGGTTAACTCGGGAAGCATCAAAGTAAATAGAGCGTGGTGTGTGGCATCTGTATGCAAAATCGTGTCTACCTAAATGTTATCGACACTCGGACAACCGAACTCACGACCACTCCTCTCCATGCGAAGTCGCGTGACGTGCCAAACTATTACATTTAGATACGCACCAGTCCCAATATAATATTAATCCTGTAAGCCCTTTCAGTATCAGTGTTATAATTTTTAGTCATGTAATTACTGTGAAATATTACTTAATCACTTAATGTTAAGTATTCAGAATTGTAATGATTGTGTTAATTTCCACAACCATGTAAAGTAAGTTCTGGGTAAATACAACTCACTCTCAACTCGTTTATTGATCTGATCAGCTCACTGCATCATTATTGTTATTCTTATTCTATAACTTTGATCAGTGTAATTGTTTAGTCATGTTAATTTGTCACTGTCATCACTTAGATCTAGTATATTAGGACAGTATGTTAGTAAGTAAGTACAGAATATTTAATTATTTATTTATGCAGTATTTGCTGTGGTAGATAGTTTACTTTATATGTATACGTACATTTATATATCCAAAGGTTTGTGGACACCTGGCCATCACATCCAGTTCCCAGTCATCCTTTGCTATTACTATAATAATCTCTACTCTCCTGGGAAGACCTTCCACTAGATTTTGGAGCATGGCTGTGGTGATTTGCCATTTCAGCCACGAGAGCGTTAGTGAGGTCAGGCAATGATGTTGGGTGAGGAGGTTTGGGGTGCTGTTCATCCCAAAGGTGTTCAGTGGGGTTGAGATCAGGGCTCTGTGCAGGATACTCAAGTTGATCCCCTCCAACCTACACAAACCATGTCTTTATGGAGTGTACATTATGCACAGGGGCACTGTTCCAGTGAAAGGAAATTGTATGCTACATAATACAAAGACATCATACATTATACAGATGTGTGCTTCCAACTTTGTGGCAACATTCTGAAGAACTACATATAGGTGTGATGATCAGGTATCATAGCCATGTAGTGTAGCTTGTTTTCCATATTTATTTTTTGTTACCTTTGCATTCTTTTGCAGTCTATAAGTCTAGTGTTGATAAATAGCTTTGAAAGAGCATTGTTACAATATGGTTATACTTATTAAAGCCAAATGATACTGAGGTGGACAAATCACTAGCCTGGGTGCAAGCAGATTTTGTATTAAGGCTATTAGCCTGTGTTCATAGCTGTCAGGCAAACTGGGATTATTACCCAAAAACCCTACTTCTTACTGATTTTCTCAAACATTTATATCTGTATTGGTATGTATGTTTCAACTCCATGTGTTTCACCTTGATGCTGTAACTGGAACATATCCTGATGAAACAAGTGCATGGTTAACAGAAACTAAAGGCACTAGCCAGACTTGAATAACGTCCCTTATGTGTGATGTGAGAATAAGATACATCATAAGTAACCGGTCACTGAACGACAGAAAAACAACTCCCGTGTTTGTGTCATATGATGTAATTTTTACCAAAATATCTCCATTTTTAAGGGGATAATTATAATATACTTGCTCTTTTCCATTATGTTAGCTACCACTTTTAGCTTAGTCAGTTTCTGGTAGCATTTACTTGCCTGATAGCCTAGTTAATAAGTTTATAATTTGTCTACTCCTGAGAAAAGACAGTTTAATCCTTCATCACAATTATCGTATGGCAATTAATCGTCAGCCAAGATTTCATAATTGTAACAGGCCCCATTATTTCCTGTGATCACATGCTGTGTGGTCAGTCAAAATCACACATGTTCATGGAATAAAATTGCTCAGAATTTCATGTCAGGATGGGATCAGTACAACCCTAATTACCATGAAAACATCACGATCTTGTTAATAAAAGTGATATAGCTGTATAACAGGATTTGACATATTTCCTTGACTTGGGTGACCTAATTTCCATTCTGTATCTCTCCTCGAAAATAAACTGTTCCTTTCTCTTGTTTGCAGAAGGAGAAATCTGTTCAGCCACATCAGAGGCTGGTCTGGAAATAGGAGGTCAGGTGAGTTTGGGTGACGGTTTCTCCTGTTATCCCACTCGTCGAGAAGATAAGATTCAGATCTCTAACACAGCTAATGTCATTTTCTTGAATTTATCTAGAAAATAAATTGAATCACAGACACCGTTCTTTGGTACACGTTTAGGTACGCTGATACTGAAATGAGTAGCCCACTTAGCATTAAGCAATCAGGGGAATCATGGGATACTTTATTTAGCTCTGTTTATGTCCTGAGGTTTATGTTTAATATGTTATAAGCTTCTGAGTGGCACAACAGAGAAGTGTTCACCCAACCGTCTAGACGTTGTTGACTTTTGCCTAGAATCTTCCACCAAGTCCTGATGATTTTTTTTAGATGATTTTATTTTTTTTTAGCAATTTCATTATTTCTCCTCCAGTGTGAACTCACCAACCTCAAGGCATCTTGGATGAACGTAGCATGAGAGAGAACTTGAATGTCTTATAGCATTGGCTTTGACTATAGAAAAAGAAAGTGTGTGTGTGTCTAAGTTTGGAACCCTCTGTGAGGACTAAATGTCCCCATAATAATGCGAATATATGACGGTTTTGGAGACTGTGAGGACACTTGGCTGGTTCTCACAAAACAAATGCATTTTTCATTTGAGAAACTAAAAGAGCCAAAATGTTTGGAGGTTGCTGAGGGTAAGGCTAGGCAGAGGCAGAGGCATAGTGTAAGTTAGCTACAGTCACACTTAAGTCAGAGAGGATGTACATCGCCAGTAGCGTACCGCCAACGTGTAAGTGCGTTCATGCGTGTGTGTATAGGGATTCCCACCCCAGCTCAGTACACTGCGTCATCTCCCCGACGTACCTTTCCCCTTTCCGTCTTTATGACGTCTCGTCGGAAACATCTGGAGGGCAGGATGCCAGCACGTATATCCCTCTCTCACTATCTCTCATCCTTTCTTTCCAACACACACATCTGCATACGTACAGTCTTTCTCAGTGTCTTTGTCCTTCCTTCTTGCTCCCATCTCTTTTCCAAGATGAGGAAAACATCATGTGACAACAGAGTTGATCTCTATTGCTCAAAGGAGTGAGATGAATTGATCTCAGTTCATCATGAACAATGAACCATAACACTTTGAGACCTGTCAAGAGTTAAATAAGGAATACAACATGACGGGGCGTGCCATTATAGAAATTAATCCATGACGGCCCAACAGAAAGTGCATTATTTTACCATAATAAAAATCTTTTTAAGCATTAATATTTAGGTTTAAGGTTGCGGAACGTCCACAAGACAAGTAGGTTCCTTTTATCACTTACGTTATAGCAGCTAGAATCAGGTATCCTCTCATCAGCCTCATGTTTTAGTACCCTAGGGTACTGATATAAGGTTGCATATGTAAATTTCACGTATTCCTGACGTTTATCAAGGAGGATTGTTCATTTAACATATCATTTTGTTTCATGCAGAATCTATAATCATAACTTTCAGTCTCAAATTCAATAAAAGAAGAATTTGTGAGTGGTAGTACAAACCCCATTTCTGGAAAAATGGGCATATTTTCTAAAACGTTACAATGTGTAAATTCTCTTCTCGGAAATAAATTTACTATTTTCAGGTTTCTTTAATGAAAATTACAAAACCGACTTTTTAAAACTTAAACTACGGAGCAACACACCCCAAAAAAATGGGGAGAGAGGCAAAATAAGAGTGAAAAGTTTATATATAATATTCAAGTTATGCCATTTTGAAATATATCACAATAAGCAGGTGAGTTGGTAACAGGTGAGGGTATCATGACTGGGGGTAAAAGGAGCATCCACTAAAGGCTCCCCATGTTGTGAGAGCATTTCTCAATGCAAGATTGCAAAGAATTTAGGTCGTTCACCATCTACGCTACATAATATTCAGGGAATCCGGAGAAAGATTCAGGGAATCCGGAAAAATCTCAGTCTGTGTAGAACAAGGCTGGAAAGGTGCAAAAACCAACATCTGTCATGGTATGGGGGTGCAGATGTGGAGGTAGCATTGACGTGGAGGTGTATATTGGGATTTTAGGAGACATTTGTTGTCATCAAGGCAACGTCTTTTCCTGGGAAGTCCATAATTATTTCAGCAAGATGATGCCAGGCCTCATTCTGCATGCACTACAACAGCATGGCTTTGTAGACACAGAGTGTGTGTGCTTGACTAGATCCAGATCTGTCTCCTATTGAAAATGTATGGTGTATCATGAAGAGGAGAATCAGACTGAAGTCTTGTATCAAGCAAGAAAGGGCAACAATTCCACTTGCAAAACTGCAACAGTTAGTATCCTCAGTTCCCAAACAACTGAAAAGTGAAATTAAAAGGAAAGGTGATGTAACACAGGGGTAAATGCCTCTGTCCCAGCTTTATTCAGTGTGTTACACACATCGATTTCTAAATCTGTTTGCATTTACAAAATACATTGTTAAGTTGGACAGTGAAAACATTAGAAATCTTTTCTTTGTACTTTTTTTCCCGTTAAATAAAGGTTCAAGAGAATGAACAAATCACATTCTTGTTTTTGTTGCATTTTAGAAAATGTCCCAGCAAAGTGGGAAAGCGTTGATAAACCGTTAATCCTTTTGTTTCGACTCTTTTACTTTTAAGGATGAGCAACTAAGAAGACCCTCGTCTGATGACAGTGACTTAGAAGCCCGTCTCAACAGCTGGAACCTTGGGGTAACCTGATATATACATGCACTCGAATTAACCATCGCACAAACAAACAATGGGGGAAACTGCTTATTATCATCTAATTCTATTATGGTACTATATATATAAATATACATACATACATATATACATTTGTGAGTTTAGTAACAGTGTTAATCCATTTGTAAGTAAAACATCTTTGCATGCAGGAGACATCAGAATACGCTGCTACGTGTTGTCACTCAGAAATATGCCAAAAGATCAGTCTTATTTTTTCCCTCAATGAAAGGACAGATGAGCCAATTGAAATATGATCCTGTGATTGACAGTTGTGCAGGTGCTTTGAACACTCTGATGTTAACTGACACCCCAGGAAGCTCCGCCCCTCCTCCTTATCTCACATTAGTAATCGGTTTTGTCTCGGTGTGCCGTTACTTTCTGTCACGTTAAACTGAGAATGTTTTCAGTTCATTAATGTGAAATTATCTCCATCAGTGTACGTTTGACTTTATATTTGACTAACATTAGGCCCATCTATAGTTAACCATATGGGTTAGAATTGTTCTGATATGATAGTGTTTGTATAGTAGCAGCTCATACACAGGGACCTGTACAGTGTACACTCCACATAATCTACGGCTAGTACTAAGTGGATTAAAAAACGTGTTGTTTAATTAAACAAGTAAGTAAAACATAATCATTGATGTGTTTTTTTTTTTTTGTTGTTAGAAGACTTTTTTTTTTTTAAACATTTATGGGAAGAGTCTCTGTTGTAAGTGTTTTTTTTTTTTTTACATTTATGGGAAGAGTCTCTGTTGTAAGCGTTTGTAACAGTCACAGTGCCTTGCTAAGTTCAGCACAGGATAGTCTTCAGGACAGAGGAGCTCACGCTTTCTGGTTTCTGACCAGCTGCGTTTTCTGAGAGAGAAAGACAGAGAGAGGAGAGCGAGGCTGGTCAGGGAAGGACTGTTTATCGCAGCTGGAACATAACTGAGAACTATCTTTTCTCTTGGGCAGTCCACAACATTAAATCTAACTATAAACTGATATATAATGTGTGACGTTTTGCACAGTAATAAATTAAAGTTGTAATCATTGGCAAATTGCTGTGATATAAGCGGAAACACTCCAGACAGTGTGGTTAAATATGAGAATAATGCACATTGTTTAGTGCGTCATGCCGCATCACACCATTCTTTTCTTATCACCACATGGCCTGTCATGTGTTATTCCTTACTTAGCAGGTGTGCCATAGTTTTGACGTGGGAGATTTGATGTTGGACGTGATTGTACCATAAGAATGGTAGATACTGTAGTTAATCTAAGCAATATCGCACGAGCAACAGTGTGGTTACAATGAATATCCACCCAGCCGTGATTCGCCGCAGGGCGAGTGCCGTATTCCGCGGGGCGAGTGCCGTAGGCCGCGGGGCGAGTGCCGTAAGCCGCGGGGCGAGTGCCGTATTCCGCGGGGCGAGTGCCGTAAGCCGCGGGGCGAGTGCCGTATTCCGCGGGGCGAGTGCCGTATTCCGCGGGGCGAGTGCCGTATTCCGCGGGGCGAGTG
>CM074957.1:13681656-13691839 GCA_037577455.1 Pangasius macronema
GGGCGAGTGCCGTATTCCGCAGGGCGAGTGCCGTAAGCCGCAGGGCGAGTGCCGTATTCCGCAGGGCGAGTGCCGTAAGCCGCAGGGCGAGTGCCGTATTCCGCAGGGCGAGTGCCGTAAGCCGCAGGGCGAGTGCCGTATTCCGCAGGGCGAGTGCCGTATTCCGCAGGGCGAGTGCCGTATTCCGCAGGGTGAGTGCTGTAAGCCGCAGGGCGAGTGCCGATATTTAGTATAACCTTGCTCTTGTGATATTGCTTTTATACAACAGTTCTATAAACAAGAATTTAATATCGAGTAACTGAAATTTCGGACACAATATGGCCAAATGTTCGGGTTTTTTTTTTTTTTTTGGCTGAAATAGAAGAAGCCTGAAGAAGCCGCGTTCATTTTATAGCGCTATAGTGTAACTATAAAATGACCATTAAAGGTGTTTCGTTGGCGTCCCTTCTTCCTTTTCATCTTCATCTGATAAGCGTTCATATTTTAAGTCAAAAGTTATATTCCTAAAAAGTCTCACTTGCTGTGTCCACTGATGATCGTAGCTACTCTTCAAACACCATTCGACCAATCAGATTAGAGGACCAGAAGTAACTGTTGTATAAAAAATAGTTTATATGAGCGCAGGTCATCAGCAGGGGACACAAAACAATTCAACCTTGGGCTCTTTCACTTTCTTCCTCTCTTTTTCTGTATGTTTTTCTCTCTTTCTTCTCTTTTTGTTTATTAATGTTCATAATTCTGGTATAAGTTTATAGTTTATAAGTTTACACGTTTGGTATTCACATCCTGTATTCTATCGAGAGTGTGTTCTGGTTTGTTGCGATGAAAGATTGAGAATATTATATTCCCACACTGAATGCGTTTTGAAGGAAGCTGGACGTTAGTGGATGTGATGTGATGCTGATTGGTTAAGACATCAGCTTTCAGAGTTTGGCAGATCAAAGTGTGAAGCTTTGCAGGACTTCTCTTTCAGTAGCCTTTGTGCACTCTTTCTTTCTCTCTCTGCCTCGGTGAAAGAGTCTGACGCAATTCCATCGCCATGCCAAACACAAAACATTCCTTACACAAAAACGTTGCTCCTTTTAAGTTCAAGCTGGGCTTCTGTGACCCAGAAAGCACAATGAAAATATGAAGGAATGTTGCTTACTCTAACTTATCAGAGCGACGGGCAGAGAGGAGAGCAGCTGGCACTCACAGGCCCGTGCCAGCAAAATCACTTTCCACTCGCGCCTCAAACCTGAAGCTCTGTGTCTTGCTGCATTAGCCTGCGGTCTGCATGGTAAAATTCACCTGCTCGCTTCATGGGCTTCGGCTTCAAGTTTAAAAAAAGGACAGTTTGTTTCTTGTTTTTGACTTCAGGCACGAGTCAATGTTCCAGCTTCATACCACTATAATTTTATTATAATTATAATTTACTATAATTATAGTTTCAATAGTGTAATGACTTTGTATTTAATTTTAAATTCATTCAATTGGCACTGATGGTTTTTAAATGTATTTTAAAATATACATCTATACATGTCTTGTTAGCTTATTATTAATTTAGCCAAGATGGAAGTCATTCATATGTGCTTTGTGCCGTTCACATGATTTTTATTTGTACTTATAACAGCTTACTAGCTTCTTAAAGTTAAATGCAGTGATAATTTGCTGTGCAGCTTAATAAAAACGTCCATGCTGGATATCATGGTTTATGTGTCGCAGCCTGGGACAATTTTTCCACATGGTCAGATTTTGACATTTTAGATCTGTAGGACTAGAGTCAGAGAGGACCTCAGAGGGAGACCTACTGTCATTTTACCCTTTACCCTTTAAGACTCAGCCTTGATGTGATCTCAGCTAGTCCTGGTCTTGTTTTGGACTTAAAGCAGACAGTGCAAGCAGAAATGCCTTGTTGATGCACAAGGTCAGAGGAGAACGCTCAGACTGGTTTGAGCTGACAGGAAGGCTATGGTAACTCAAATAACTACTTATTACAACTGTGGTGAACAGAAAAGCATCACAGAGCACCCAATGTGACGGATCTTGAGGTGGATTGGCTGGGCGACAGCAGAAGACCACATCGGATTCTACTCTTGTCAGCCAAGAACAGCAATCTGAGACTACAGTCTGGACAGGTGAAGACTGGGAAAAGATCGCCTTGTGTTTTACCAGTCTTGAACTGTTCATTCTCCTCTGACATCATCTCTGAACTGTTCATTCTCCTCTGACATCATCTCTGAACTGTTCATTCTCCTCTGACATCATCTCTGAACTGTTCATTCTCCTCTGACATCATCTCTGAACTGTTCATTCTCCTCTGACATCATCTCTGAACTGTTCATTCTCCTCTGACATCATCTCTGAACTGTTCATTCTCCTCTGACTCTCATCAACAGGGTGCTTCCACCCATAATCATGCCACAGAACAGCTATGTGCAGTGATTGAATGACCCTGCCCGAAACAGTGATTAGGAGCATATGAATAGATTTAGGGATGTAGAGCATTTTATCAGGGAGAGATAAGTGTTTTTTATGTTGGTGTACACATTGCAGGCTATATTTACTTTACAACTGAATTGCTGCACCACAACTGTCTTACATGGGTATTGTTGAGCGTACATTGTGCATGGCAAAACTGGCTAGCCAGACAAGCCTGGGCAATTTTTTAATCCCACTTTTTATCATCGCAGTGATGCATTTAACCCTGGAGTGTGGTGTACTCCAGCATTTAGTTTGGAGGCGTGTTATAACATAATACTCTTAACATTAAGCTCCCTGTCCTTTCCACCCCCTCACCCCCACTCTCTCTCTCTCTCTCTCTCTCTCTCTCTCTCAGCTGCCACATTATTTGTATTCTTTGTTTGATTTATAGACAGATTGAAAAGGCTTGCTATGTGGTTTAAGGTCAGACCTATGTGAGTCTGTCAGATCCCAATGGAGCCACTATGCTAGAAAATTCTTTTTGATCATTTGTCTGTTCAGATCCTAAATAATAATACACATTCCTGATACTGGAGTGTTTTGTTTCCCAAGATTTTTCATTACCGTAACATTTCGTTCACATCCAGTGAACATTTTTACAAGCGAATACTTTGTCATGCAGTTGCACTGTGATTCGCCGTGTCACATTTTCATCATTTACGATGATTTGAGGTGAAACGACCCAGCAGGCAAACCACAGAAGTAGAGACGCATCAATACAGATACTAGATCTACATCAGTATGATACTGTGCTCATTCACTTATACTGATAGAACATCGTAAACATAAAACTCAGCACAAGGAGTTCATTGTCGATGGCACACGGCAAAAGCCAATTCTGCAGTTCAAATTCAATTCAATTAAGGTTCATTTATATAGCACTTTAAACGATGGAGTTTGTCACAAAGCAAATTCCCAGAGATGACATGAGGAAGAAACCTCGAGAAGAACCAGGCTCTCAGTATCTGGGTGGCACTGGATAGTGGGAATATAAATCATTTCTCTTCTATAACTGTATACTGTGAGTCAAGCAGTGCTAAGTGTGTTGAAAGGAGCATTTCTGATTTAATTAAAGTTTTAATTTTAAGTCTGTAGTATCAAAGTAAAGTTGTTCAACTGTTCAAGGACTGAGACTTGAGCATCAAGTGTGAAAGCTATGCAGCAACACTGACTGGGTGATAAAAAAAAAAATGTCTAGAGTCCAAAAAGTACAAAAGTCTGTGTCAGAGCCAAGATCGAATGCAATTTTATGAAATACTTCTCGAACGAGATTATGTATAATTGCCCATTAATAAATCAGACAGCTAATTATTTACTGAACGTAGTATGGAGGACCAAACGCGATACACAGACGATCATACTAAATGGCACCATGTCTGCAATAATTAATATAGATCCATTTTAAAATGTTTTCCATCCTTGTTGATGCTTTTGTCCAGATGGAAAGATGAAGGAGAAATATGTAAAGTGGACAATGCACCCAGAGGTTTATGCCATTTAACCATGCACGCCAACAAGAAACGAACAGGGGTGCTTTGTTTATCTGTAAGCAGCTATATTATAGATGTACAGCAGTGTATATCTATAATATAAATAATATACTTGATCTTACACAGACATGGGGAAAAAATCATTAGATATTCCAATAGAAATGTGAAAAGTCAAGTTCTGGGTTATTTTTGACCAGAAGTCCAGGGCTAAATTGTGGCAAATAGCATAACTCAGAAAGCTAGACGGGTCAGTTTATGTGCATTAATACAAACTATGGAAAATAAGTGAGTACTTGAATCCCTGGGAGGGGAACTTTTTTATGTTGTTACCATCTTTATCCTAATATCATCTCTATTTCTGTACATTTCTGCTGTATTTTTCTCAGTTTACTCAGTTTTCACATTTCCCTTCATATTCCTGATTCTGGAAATACTGTTGAGCATCAGATCAAGCTAGTATGCCTATTAAGTACAGTTTCTTGCAGCGGCTTCCTTGGTTTGCATGTGCAGTGTAGCGTGTAGAGTTGCACCTGCCAAGGCATCGAGGTATTTTGCGCTACCAGGTAATATATGAATGAACCAAAGGAGGCATGGTACATTTAACAAATGAAAAGTCAATAGTGGATAGAGGTTTTTTCTTTTGACAGTAGTGCCGCCTACACGGTTTATATTACTGTGCTTGTTCTAATACGTTACAGTTTCCATAGTAACAGTTTCCACAGGGACTTGTTTATATGGTGGGATAGACAACAATATCAACAATAAACAGACTAACAAACGTGTAATTATTGTGAACAGACGTTTATTTTACATTTATGGAAGGAGTCTCCAGTGTCAGCACTTTCTAAGATGTAAAGGTATAACGTTAGGTTTTACAGCATGGGAAAGTCTTCAGGACAGAGTTGTTGAGAGTGTATATAGCTGCTAAGCGATAACAGGAAAAGGAAGTTGTTACGAGGACACATCCCAACACCTCGGCATATTCCTGTCCTGATCAGTTATGCAAAGAGCTCTTGGTAATGGAGTCGTGCTTTCGGAGCCAGCACATGCAGACAGTTTAGTCTGCGTCTCTCTCTTCCTCCCACCGTCTTTCATATTTGTGTGCAGGAACAGATTTACAAGGTGGCCTGGAATACACACCTTGCAAATGTGTGTATTTATGTGTGAAATACACACACAGGACGATGACTTTATACAAATCTCCTTGCCCTGATCACACATCCCACATTCTCCAGTCTAGAGAGTTTGTAAACCTGTAAGAGTTAGTGTGGAACAGTGTGGGTGGTTTATCAGCACACCTTTCAGGTGGACACACTTTAAATGTTGAATGTATTGCTGTTTGAGCGTGGTGGACTGGACTAGGCAGCATGTGAGTGTGAGAGTTTCAGCTTTTCGATGATTTAAGACTCCTCCTTTTGGTTTTTTTTATTTTAGATGTTAGAAGGAATCTGCCGCCTTTTTGAAGTCTTCTTTTCTCCCCTACCTTTATGTCTTTATGTCCGTGCCACTCCTGACAGCTTACTTTCGTTCTCTCTATCTGTCTGTCTCCTCCGTGAGCAATGTTTGGATGACTTTCAAAAGTCATCCAACCTCCTTCGGTCCTAGTCTTCCTCGCAGTGTAATCAAAGCGCCCAGATGCTGTGGTTCTGTTTGTGTGTGTTTATGTGGGCACTGTTGACAAAAGCCAAAACTCAGAGGGGGGAAAAACATACAGTCCAAAAAAGAAACGGAAATGGTTCGAAAGCACACAATGCCTCGAAATGACCCTTGATATTCTTCTGCGTAAACACATGGAGTTTAGGGAAGAGAGTGTGTTTAAGTGCTATCCTTTGAAGTCAGCCTACTTTGTTTATGATGGATAAATGGAGGTCGGAGTGGGAGGGGAAGTGCGGAGGGAGCAGAAGCGTCTTGCCAAAAAAAAAAAAGGAGGAGAGTTAAGGCCTTGTTGCATTGTTTTATTTTTGCAGATTGAAAACCCCAGGTATTTGCGCGAGAACCCTATTCCCCTGTCTCCGGTAAGTGCCAAGGCTTCTTAGTGGAGGGGGAAAGAAGGGCAGGAAGTGAGGTTGCTTTGATGGTTTCCACTCTGCTCATCTCATCTCTCTCTCTCTTTCTCTAATAGATTTGCCTAAAATCGAGCCTAAGAAAAAGTAGCACCCTTACCGATGAGACTCCTGTTTACAAAACTGATAAGGAGGTAGGCACCAAGCTATCATTCCTAAGTTCCCTTAATGTGTTGTCAGATTCACATGAGAATTTCTGCTCAGCAGCGTCATTTACATTCCATGGAATTCTGTCACTGGATGTGTTTACATGCACTATAATCCTGTTATCTGAGCCCCACTCTTTTTCCGTCACTTGACAAATCCAAGATAACAAGCCAGATGTACAATTCATAATATCAATTGAAATGGGATAATTCTTTCTTCTCATGAATCTGAGAACAGTTGTCTTTTCTTTTTCGTGGGCAAAATGGAGCACCATGGTCATGTCTTTTGGTGCAAATGAACCAAAATTTGTTCCCAATCTTGCAATAGCAAAGTAATGGTACAAAAGAAAAAAAGGCCTGTGTTATGGCCTTGATTTGCACACCACGCTCACAGTTGAGATTTTAGATATTAGATGAAAGCCAAAAAATGATCAGTACTGGAGCAAGTCTGACAACACCTTTGAAGACGGGAAAAATCTGGTATTGTGTCAAATCACCAACAAACCAACCCAGCTAACTCAGTAATCCAAAAATGAATTAAGGGCTGTGATTTCATCCCCGTTGTATAGTGTTTATCTTGTGTTTCATTTTCTACATCTGCATATATGTACATGTACATCGAAATAATGTAACCTTGAAGATATGTATGATTATGTGTAATTAGCAACCATATAAACTCCCAAATTACGATTTACCAGTAATCTAACTCGAGAGCAGATTCTTTAGCAGGCAGGAACCTTGAGTCATCTCTGATTCCAACCAACTAACACTGGACTGGATTAAAAAAATGTATGTAGATATCGATAGCTCAATAAATTAGTTTCAATCCTTACAAGCTGCTTGATTTCTAATGAAGTGGTACTACCACCAGACTACTGGAAAATGAATCACCACTTCACCACTCACAGAGATGATATTAAGAAATCTGATTATTGACTGAATCATGTATATGTGGACTTTTCCCATGATCAGACATCAGATTTTTTTTGCATTTACTTTTATTGATTGTACATGCAAACACCCTTCCTGCTTCCTCTGAATGTTCTTCAAACCTGACAAGGTTTGTCAGTTGCTTTCCCCAGCGCTTAACTAAATGCCAGATGATTGTCGGTCCTTTTCATACACCATGTGACAAGCCGGAATGCTTAAAGGAAGTTTGGCTGAAGGCTCTCTTCAGGTTCGTCTTGTTTTTGAGACGCTGATCCCAAACGGCCTTTTAAGAGATTCTGTTAAAAAAAAAAAAAAAAAAAGTAGTGTTATGATGATAGTTTTCTCTCAGTTATGTTTGCTTAAGCCGAAAATCCCATAGAGGCAGCTTCTTTGATGTCGCTTCTCACTCCGGTACTGATAAATACAAAACTGAGCATGCCTTAACCCCCCTCCACACACGCAAACGCACACTAACACACGCACACGCTCGTTTTTTCTCAGGGAGAGAGCAGAGTTTGATCTGACACATAATGTCTGTAAAGACCAAATATCAGAATTTACTGTCCTGTAAAAGTATCTAAATGTCTATTTAGAATGAATGCTGTGGTTTAAGGTGTAATGAAGGTATGTGGATGATGTCATTTCACTTTGTAGTTCAAAACAGTAGTCGACTAGTCACCTTTTCCATACTTAAAGCATTTGAAATATTTAAAACCTTTTGTTTTATTTGTGCAGCAAAGAATATGTCAAACTGCACTTTAATGATCAGCCATACACAGGCTACAAAACAAACTTTCCAGATTTTAGGCTACACGGTTAACTATGAAAGTAAATAAAATGGTGCATTTGTGCAAAAATAATAAATCCGTATCATATTAAACAATTTAAGAACGTATCAATTCTTAAAATGTACTCGTGTGCAGTCATTGATTCTGAAACTGAGATCTCGCTGCATGGGAACCTCCTTATAGCTTAATACTAGGTGGAGGATGCAATGCCTAGAGCAGTGTCTGGCAGGCTTTTGGCCATGTTCATCTCCGGCCTAAGTAGCATCAAAAAGCACGTCTGGATCAGTCTCTTTGAGCTAGCATGCGCTGCTGATTTAGCTCTAAAGTGGCTGAACAGGACTGGGCAGTGATGTGCAACTTGCGGCTCTTAAAGTGCTCTTTCACACACTTTGTTGGTCACAATGGAATTCCCTGTGCCGCAGAGCAAGAATGTTATTTACAATTTGCTTCACTGTAAAGGATGACAACAACAAAAAAAACACTGTGGGAAGAAATATATATACATAGTCTTGTGTAGATTACTGTAGAATTGGCTTCATCTAACAAAAGATTCATCTAGCCTCCTTTTCCTGACCATCTGCCTGCATCTCCTTACCATCTGCCTCACTGGTTTTTCCAGCAGCTGCAGAACTACAGCACTAGTGACTGTATTAGTCAACTCTGCTATGTAATCCCTACTGGAGCCTGGGCTTAAACCGCAGTGAACTTAACTGCCCCGATTGGCTGGAAAATTTGTCATCCAAAGTGTTTTTGGGTTATTCATTCAATACATGCTAGCAAGTAAACCTCCGTTCTTCTGTTCTTCAAAGCCCATAAAACTGCATGCTCAAATTAGGAATGTGGTGACTAGCACTAGCAAGTGCACAAACAGGAGTAGAAAGGCAGAAGAAAAGCGTCCTCGTAATTCTAGAAAGGTGAGTGAAAAGCTTCTCAGAAGCCACCAGGCTTTCATGAGGGGAAATGGTGCATGACTGGGCTTTTACTGTCTATGATTGAAATGGCAGCAGTGTATTGGCTGAGAGGGAGGTGAGGGTAAAGTTATAGCACTGCACACTGTTTCCTGCACTCATCTCTAGTCCCTCTCCTGCCAAAAGACCCCTCTAAAGACAGATTTATTCTGCTCCCCCTACTGATTCTCTTCCAACTTTTTTCCTCTTCAAGGAGAAAAAAAAAGCCCTGCTGGCTGAATCTTTCATTTTGTTCTCTTTCTCTCTTTGTCTCTCACATTCCCTCTCTCACTATAGCATTCTCTCTCACACACCCACTCTCTCACATTCTTTCTTTCTCACAACTTATTTTTCTCTTAAAGGGTTTGAAAATGGACAGGGACACACTGACTCCAGATAGTAGTATTACCTGGTGTTTGAGTGTAATAGTTTTGATGAGATTAAAATCTGTGTGTGGTACGGTGTGGTGTGTGTGTGTGTGTGTGTGTGTGAGAGAGAGAGAGAGAACCACTTTATTAGGAACACTTTTCCATGGCTCATTCCTGCAATTATCCAATCAGCCAATAATGTGGCAGCAGCGCAATGCATAAAATCATGCAGATACAGGTCAAGTCAAGTGGAGTTTATTGTCATTTCAGCCATATGCAAGTACATAGTGAAACAGTACAATAACTACAGCACCGACCAGTACGCAGTTCTGTTTAAAGTGACCAAGTGACAGTAGTGCAAATATTACAGAGTTTGATATAACATAATGGTATTATATTATGTGTAAACATAATAGTAGCAGCAGCAGCATAAAACTTGTGCAAAACGTGTAAAACATGTGCACGGAGGATGCTCAGTTGTGTGTGTGTGTTTGTGTGTGTGTATACATGTGTGTGTGTGTGTGTGTGTGTGTGTTCCTTCCTTCAGTCCAGTTTCTAAGTATTGAGCAGTCTGATGGCATGAGGGAAGAAACTATTGCACAGTCTGGTTGTGAGAGCCCGAATGCTCCGGTACCGTTTACCAGACGACAGGAGGATGAAGAGTGTGTGAGAGGGGTGTGTGGGGTCATCCACAATGATGGTGGCTTTGCGGATGCAGCGTGAGGTGTAAATATCCACGATGGAGGGAAGAGACCCTGATGATCTTCTCAGCTGCCCTCACTATCTGCTGCAGTTTCTTGTGATCTGAGACAGTGCAATTCCCAAACCAGGCTGTGATGCAGCTGCACAGGATGCTCTCGATAGTCCCTCTGTAGAACACGGTGAGGATGGAGGGTGGGAGATGTGCTTTTCTCAGCCTTCGCAGAAAGTACAGGCGCTGCTGGGCTTTCTTCGTTATGGAACTGGTGTTGAGCGACCAGGTGAGGTT
>CM074957.1:13692191-13707872 GCA_037577455.1 Pangasius macronema
TCCACTGAGCAGCAGTTCTGCAGGTGGAAACACCTTGTTGATGACAGAGGTCAGAGGAGAATGGCCAGACTGGTTCAAGCTAACAATAAGTCTACGGTAACGCAAATGATCTCTCTTTACAACTGTGTTGTGCAGAAAAGCATCTCATATGGGGTCCAAAGGTCTGAGACCACATTGAAAATCTGGGATTTTTTTTTTCATTTAAAATAGGACATAAACAAAAGGTTTTAGAATTTTTAAATATTTAAAACAAAGAAAGAAAAGGTTCAATATCTAGAATGTTTAATATTCAAGGGTCAGTAAACATGATATGCAATGACGGGTCATAAAGAATGATGGGTCATGCTGTTATAAGAAGGCAATTAGCAGTGGGGTGGTGGAGAGCTGTTACCACCCCGAGGTGGTATTTTCCAATTATAGCATGATCCAAAGTGTTTAATTACTCTTATACCACAGCAATTAACCTTTTATTTGTTAATATTTACTTTTAATATTGTGGAACGTCTGCGAAACTTTCCTGTTGTCATTTGCAAACAACAGCTATAAACAACCATTCCCTTACCAGCTTCTCTTTTTTTAGTTAAAAAAAAAACATAGCTTTTTTGTGTTACTAAGAAACTGCAAAGTCCTCCATGGCAGAAAACCTAAAGTTCCAGGTTTCTCTCTGACATTGGAGACTCTTTCCCAAAATGTTAAATAAACATCTGCTTCCAGAAAACTTCACCACATCCAAGATTCCCCCTGTTTTTTAATCCATTTACATGGAATGTTTGTCTTTCAAGTCCCTGTGTAAATGGTTGCTCATGGGTTTGACTGCTAAACGCTGCGTTTGAGCTGTTTAGGTGCAGTGTATTGCTGCGTGTGCTCTGTGTGTGTCAGTCCAGCAGTGGGAGACACTGAGCCACTTGTACACGTGTGTATGTGTAGACAGCCATCTCTATCGCTCATTTGGCAGCTCCACATATCCAGGCTTTCTAAGACCCCCTCAGGCCACAGCACTGAAACATGAAAGCAGAATCGCTGGCAGCAAACAGGCTGTGGCTTCAGGAGTGTTAGAGAAATATTCACTGTCTTCACTAATAGAGTTCCTAATGCATGTGCTTTATAAATAGACTAAAACTGTTTAATCTCTTAGTCATTCTGTTTGTACACCACTAAACTGGAGTGTTACATAAGTTCCTTATTAGTTAGCATTGCCCACGAGCAACTCTATGACATATTGAAGAAAAGGTTTCTGTAAATATCGAACACACTCCGGTCCTTTGGTTTGGTAGAAACCAGTGGTTTCCTTTGACAGTTCAAATTTTGGGAAAAACAAAACTGGTGGATATGATTTGTCCCTCAAAGAGTAAGCATCTCTGAAATTTTGCTTTGCTTATTAGGTGATATGTTTTGCCATTAGAAGGAGAAGCCTTTATTTGTCACTTATACATTACAGTACAGTGAAGTTTCTTTCGTTGCCTATCCCAGCTTGCCAGGAAGCTGGGGTCAGAGCACAGGGTCAGCCATGATACAGCACCCCTGGAGCAGACAGGGTCAAGGGCCCTGCTCAAAGGCTCAGCAGTAGCAGCCTGGCAGTGCTGAGGCTTGAACCCCGACCCCCAGGTCAGCAACCCAGAGCCCTCAACTACTGAGCTACCACTGCAAACAAAAGATTGCATGTTTTCAGACATGTTTGCAAACGTTTGATGGAATCAGACTATTTCCCTCATTTCCCGATCAAACAAGGTATGATTCAACGGGGATGTGTGGATTACATCACCATCCCTTACTTAAGGCCTTATGGGAAATGACACTGATTTCAGTCTGTACCATTTGTTTAAAATGAATTTAATTTCTGACCACACCTCTTTACTCACATATTTGCTGCCAGATCACAGGGAAAACTGGATTGTTGTATCTTAGCGAATAATTGCAGATTGGTTTTATATTTCAACAGCAATTCAGACTTGTTCATTGTTCAATTCATTGTTGGCTAACTGTTTTCACGCTTGTCTTGATTAAGGTTATTTTTGCATAGACGTAGGTCGTGTCCCAAGTTTGCATAAGTACAAAATAAAATGGTATGTGATTGTAGCCAGTAAAACATTCCCTGATGGACATTTCCAGCCAGTTCTAATGGGATAGCCCATTGCATGGCTAATAGGACATGACCACTATGAAGATTCTGTCACTGATATTGACACCAATATTTAAGGATTTAAAAGTTGGTTGAGAATTAAGCAGACACTAGTAGTTTTAGATAACCTGTCTTTACTTGTATGATTGTCAATTTCCTAAATAATACTGATCAGGTAATCAACAGAATGAGCGGCATATTTAAAAACAGTCTACTTCAACGAAGTTACTTTAAACCTTACATTAAATAAGTAAATAACATGACATCTCAACAACAAGCCAAAAGAAAAGTATCCCAGCAATGCCTCTTCCATTCACGAGAACATAACTGCATCATCCTAATGAACTGTGAACGCACCAATCCCTTTTTTTTGCAAATAATTATCACACTTGATTTCCACCAGTGCATCACTTGCTCATGTTCAAATTAGTTAATTAGCTAGCTAGTGAGTCTTAAAAACATTTTCATTCAACAAAGTTGAGTAGCATCAGCCATATTTCAGAATTTGGGCGTGTCAACTATTGTAGAATAAAACAAGATGGTGGGTGCTGTTACAGGAAAATAATCAATTATAGGAAGGCAGCCCAACTCAAAGATAAGTTGATTCTTTTCCTTTAACAGCACCTCCTAAATTTTTAAATGACAACACTTCATACATTTTGTCCATTTATAGTTAAATGTAATGTAAACAAATTAGTTCCTGTATTCACTTATGTTATAGCAGCTATAAATCTTATATTATCTGTCTGACAAAAAAAAAATGCAGCTTCTCATGTTGTACAAAAAAGACAAAGCCCTTCGTCCTGAAGACTTTCCTGTGTCAGAACAGCTTTACTGCTGAATGCTACAAAGCGCTGATACTGGAGGCTCCTTCCGAAAGTGCTAATCGCCTCCTCGAGCACATTAATATAAACAAGGCAACTTGCAGCCAAACTACTGTCAGATCCATACTGTTATATAAAATTAATCACCTTCTTACCAGTCAAATTGGAGAATTCAGCTGAACTGTGGTATAATAAATATTAATGAACACCAGAGGTGAGCTGAGAATGGGCTGTGAAGCAAGAGACAGAGACGAGGTTATTTTCAGACTAAAGATCACTTGGGATGTGTTTCATAGACGGTTAGGAAAAATACAAAAATGCCTGAACATAATATAGCAGATGTAAAAGCGTGAATAGCGGTTGCTAATTTGGTGATATGAAACCTGGCCATCTGTGATTTCGATGTTTCCATGGATCCCTTTGGGCAGATTCTCCGTCTCACTATTTGACTTGCCAGTGAGCTGCATGACAATGTTTAAGAGCTTCTGACTAGAATTTTTCTTAAACATTTTTGTTAACAAGTGAGAAGCAGCCTTGGCTTAAGAGGAACCAGACTCATAAGGGAACCCATCCTCTTCTAGGGATAGTGAGATTATAAATTGTGGGCTCCCGAGGGGTGTAACAAAAAAAAAAAAGTGTTGTCCCTGTTGTCCGGAAATCACGAGTTCAAGTCACGATGATGAACAGCCATCCGTGGCCGGGAGCTAAGATCGTCCATGCTCTCTGGGTGGGAGAGATGGCATACTCGCCCTTCCCTGTCTAGCAGAGCGACACTAGCCAGTTGCGGGCTTGAAAAATGTGTTGTGTTGAAAAATGTTGTAAATAAGAGTCATTAAATGAGCACAGGACAGTCTTTATGATTACAACAGCAGTTCTGAAGAACATATCTATAGTATCCAGGTGGAATTCTCCAGTTATATTGAGATGAAGCTGTGTAGATCTTTAGGGTACCCATGCCAGCAAGGCTGCCCTGGAATTGGAGAAGAATAGGGGGTACAGTTTTATGCTTACATGTAGCTTACATTTTATAACAATCAATGTCAGGAAGGTGGGATGAAGCCTGATGCCAAAGTGGTATTCTTTTTTTTTTTTTTTTTTTTTTAAATAACAGCACATCCTGAAGTGTTTTTCCCCCTTTCATACACTGCGGCAATTTGCAACAATTACAATTTTCTAATTTATTAATGAACGACACATTGTGCTTTTTAACTGTTTATAGTTACATTTAATGTTGTGGAACATCCGTGAGACAATTTAGTTCCTGTTATCACTTACTCTATAGCAGCTATGAGCAGTCATTCCATCAAAAGCCTCTCTTCAAGTTAAAAAGACAGATATGCAGCTTGCTAGAGAGAAAACTGTTACAAAGTGCTGACTCTTTCCATAAATCTTCCATAAACAGCTCCTGAAAGAAAGCGTTACCATATCAACGATTATATGTTCTTTGTTAAACTGTTTTTTTGTTTTTTTTAATCCATTTTTTATTAAACTTAGATTATGTTGAGCATCTACCCTGTCCCTATGTAGGAGCTGTTACTACAAGAATCAAAAGGTTTAAAGTATGTTTTTGGATGATTGAAGTTTCATGGTGTTGCATTCTCTTTATTATGCCGCTTCATTCTCATGCAACTAATACTGTTTATTTCTCATTACGATTTCCTGTCTATTCAGGAAATCAGGTTTTTCAGCTGTTCATAGACGTATTACATGAACCGCCTTGTGTTCCCAGTGGTGTGTAAGGGGAATGTAATGATAGTTCTTTTTCTCAAGCCTGTCATGAATGGCAGAGATTTGCACAAATGTTAAAAAAAAAAAAAAAACATACCCAAAGTCAAAGGTTTTTGGCGCAGAAAAAGTCTGTAACGAGTCTCATTAAAGCCCTGAGGTGGCTGTGGAAAGTCATGAGCACCAGCATGCATGGTTTAAGGCACTTTGGAATGTTTAAGGGAAGACTCTGTGTGTGTGTGTGTGTGTGTGTGTGTGTGTGTGTGTGTGTGTGTGTTTGTATGTTTTTTTTTTTTTTTTTAAAGCTAAAAATCACACTGACCTCAGAGATGACTTTGCGGTATTGCTGAAGAACAGATGCATTGTCTTTGATGAGGAAGCTGCTTGTACTTGCCCTAAATTGCAGTTTAACAGTTCAGCTTGTAGAAATTAGATCATGGCAGCCGTGGCATGTCGAGAAGTGTTTTAATAGTACTCGCATTAAGGTGCATAAGGAATGCTGCGTGCACTTGATAAGATTCATTGTGCCTCATGTTCAGTTTGCACATCGCTCGTGTAACTGCCAAGACACATCAAATGCACCATTCAGCCGTTTATTTCTGTTTCTCGGCACAGCTGAGACGTCGCATTATGACTAGCAAATGCACTAGCAATCAGATCCCTATTTTTATTGATTTATTTATTTATTTTAATCATATAGCGTTTATCCAGACATAGACCTCTTTTTTTTTCTCTTAAAGCCGACTGGAGTTAGAATTTTAGCGCGGCGCTAAAAGTGTGCGTGTTTTGCAAATGTGCTCCCTGAGGAGATGCGTGAAAGCACTGAGGGTTGAGGGAAAAAAAGAGAACAGCTGCTCTTTTTCCCGCTCTCATCTTTCCTCCCTCCATCAAACTGCCTTCATCTCTCCTCCACCCCAACCCGATCTGTCTCTCCCCTAAGAAAGCTGCGGCATCTCCGCGAGAGCGACTGAGGAGATGAGCAGTTGTCGCACGCATCGACAACTGCAGGAAAAAGAGTTTTTCAATCCTCCATTGATGTAGTTTGACAAACTTTGCTTGAAAAGGTGTCTTTTGGAGGCGTTACAAACAACAACAACAACAAAAAGCGGCGCACCGCCCACGTTATCGTCTGCGCCAGCAGGAACCGTTTGAACGCGTGACTTCAGTCGGCGCAATCTTCTCCTCTGACGAGTCTCCTGTGGTCTCTCTGGTCGCACAAGATAAAAGACACAAACAGAAATCAGAAAACATGCAAGGCTGCCTTCCAAGGCTTCTCGAAAGTAGGGCAGATTAAGGTGGCTAAGTGCAGGTTTCGCTAGAGCAGGTTCTCGTGAGAACCATGCAGCGTTTTCTTTTCCAGCTCGTCATCCCCTTAATCTCATATCACGTCAGACGCCTGTGCGTGTTTGCAGCCACGAGTGATCTAAGCTGTTAATGAGAATCGTATCCGAGTGTGTATTATAGCTGTGGTTGGAAATATCTTCCTCACATTTGGTATGTAGTCAGTTTGAATCGCACACTAGTGCATTACGTCCTTACTGTGCTTTGTTCTGGGCGGTGTGAACACACAGTCGGTGTAACACTGAATTGGACCAGTAGATGAAATAAATTGAAGGTGCTGATCAGAAATGAAAAGTGGACTACTAGGTGAGAAAGTGGTGTTCGGATGCTCTATATAAGGAGTGTTTATAAGTTCAGAGCTGTTGCACTACGGTGTGATGTTTTCTGGATATGTGGGCCAAAGGAAAATGTCCGACAAACGACAAATGGCTTGCAAACTAGTTTTTTATACAACACAAACCATGCGGTAAAAACAAATAACACTATATAAGAATCCACTCATTTAACTGTTAGAGACCTAGTTTTACCTAACACACCTAACTAAATACATATAGTAATTTAAAAGATGTAATTGTTGGCAAATTGCAGTGGAATAAGAAGAATAGAAGAGTTATAGGGAAATGCATCACACCATCATGTCATGGTCAGAGTGGTCGAAATCCTTTCATCAATATTCTTACCTTTACACGTCGATTATACGTCGTTCACGTAAATGCATCTGAAAACTTGCCGAGGACAGATACAAAGAGACAGCTAAGGGTCAGTAATGCTTCTGGAACTCCTTTAGGTCCCTTCATTGGATATCAGTGCCCACTGTGATCTTATCTGATGTAGAAGGACAGTGGCAGATTACAGTGTAAGCCGACCCGGCATATTAGCAGTGAGCCGAAACGTCACTTAACACTCCCTAACCTATAATCAGTGTAATCTCTGCTATCATAGCGCCATATGTTTACTCCTCATCGAACGCTCAGATCTTCACTGGCCTCTCAGCGGGGGAGAGAATTTCCTGCTAGGCAGCTGAGAAGGTGTGTGTAGGTGGGTGTGTAGAGCGGTTCGTAAGGTTAACTATGAGGAGTTATTAGAATTAATTATTAATATAATTATATTGCAAAAGTAGCTTCAACAACACTCGTTCAACAACGCTCTCACTTGATGGAACCATGTGAACTAGGGATTCCAAAGGTGACTAGTGTAGAAATGTATGTGAAATTATTTATTTATTTATTTATTTTTAATTGTGTCAAATATTAATCGAACTTAATAGTGGTTCACAATTAGCAACCGTTCTGAGTGGCCTGTTGTAGCTCGGACATGCTTTCTTTGCAAGGAAGATGATCATATTAACTTTGTCAGGCATAATCAGAGAGCATCAGGAAGATTAATATTATTAGATTAATATGCAAGCTGTTTTCTATGTACTATAATACAGAAAGATTCTGATTTAACTCTAAACCATTTCTTTTTATGTTCTCTTTCATCGCTGACCTTTTGCTTCTTGATTGCTTGTTCAGCTCTCATATGTACCAGAGTGTCTTCGTTGAGTTTGTTTATAGCCAAGCATTGTGTGAAAATCTTCATCATAGTCTTCCAAGTGTTTAGAGTAATAAGTATGGCGTTCTGGTTCAGGTGATTGTGCTGCCATCGCACAAGCAAGAGACCGCTGCATCGCTGCCTTCGCTGTCTCATAACTCAGTGTCTTAGAAGGCAGCGTGTCGGTAAAGGTATTAGTAAGGAAACATTCGAGCCAGGCTTCAACGTCAGCATACGTCACAATGTTGCCAAGATCCCAGCATGCACTGACAGGGACTAACCCTAAAATACAGTTAGGCTAGAATGAATGCCAATGGGGAAAATAGAACAGATGTTACAGTTAGTTTATGTATATTTCTCCCACTGCGCCAGGTTCATGCCATTTCACACACTGGCTGCTGCTCCCAAGATGACGAGCAGGATATTGAGATATGTACAGCTTTCAGAAGCTGGCTAGATGAAGGGATCTCTCTTAAGAAGTCCTTCCTGTGTCAGAATACTGTCTAATTAGGCAGCTTTTTTTTTAACACTTCAATTACAGCGCCATTACAACACTTCCATATTGTGGTCTGTATTTGGTCTGTGTATAATATATTTCATGCAGTGCGCTGATTAGTTTTCCTCATGGTAAAATTTTATATTGTTCACCCAAATTGTTTGGTCCTCAAGACTAATTATGTCGGCACTGTAGAGCGCACACCATTTGTTGTCAAAGAACAATGCAAGCTTTCATCTGCAGTAAATCCTTCTGTTTTCGCTGGTGCCATTCTGTGCCCTAGGGAGGATCTGATAAGGCAGTGGCTGTCCGATGAATGATCGGAGTCCCTGCTCGGCCCGGGGCAAGGGAGGCGCTATTCAAAAGTGCCGCGCTTGCCAGATCAAACATGTCACATCAGGAATGCCTGGCGGCCGTGTTGTTGAGAGACACAGCAGAAGGACATACAAAGTGTGCGTCTCTGTGAGGGAGTGAGAAACAGCCCCACCCAGTAATGGTTAGCTAGAACCTGAATTAATGTGTATATTTATGAAAGTACAAGAGAGAGCACACACCTCTGCACACACACCTCTGCACACACACCGCCGCACAAAGACCTCTTTGCCAACCTGAAAGATCTGGGAGAAGCTGCGTTGCAACTCGCCTTGGAAAACTGTTGAACTTTTGATCCCAGTAATATCGAGCTGAATTACAAGGCCTGGCTGAGAGGAATTTAATCACTGCAGTCTTGTGCCCGTCTTCGCTCCAGCATTGTTACTGACATGAGCGCCACAGAGCAAACAGAACTAGCAGGGCACGTTGCTTCCAAGTTGAAGCACGAAGAGTTTGGGCTTTAAACAAAAGTGGATTGAAATGCTAATGAACACTGATTCCTCACTTTGTGGCATTTCCATAGAGGTGGTTCATTTTTTCATCTACCTTTTCCTCGTCTGAGAACTGGCTCAGGCTTAGTGAACAGATGGTCTCCCTTCTTTTGTTTGTTCTCTTAATAGCTTTTGGTGCCAGGAAACAACACTGTGGCTGATTTGCTCATTGACTTTGTTGAGATGACTTTCACTTGAACAAATCTAAAATGGAGTTTTTTTTCAAGAAATTTTTTTTATTTCAATCTTTGGGGTAACAAACGAATTAGAAAACTTTAGTAGGTATTTTTAGTTATATAAGGTGAATAAGTAAATATTCACAAAGGATTTTGAACCAGTTCTACTTACCAAAAAGACTCATACTTTTGAAAAACACGAGTGAAAGTATAACGATTTTACAGAATTAAAAGTGTGTAGTCAGTAATATACTTTAATAAAAATCTTACAGATCCGTGCATTAAATTTGCAGGTCAAACACCCTCAAATTCATAACAATTTGCTTGATGCAATTTCTATTTCATCCGTCATAACTTCCAGGGATGGTGTGAAACACCTGGGTACACGCCGTTTTACCCAGAATGTCATGTAGTAATCACAGTACAGCAATCATTCCCTTTCTGCTTTTCACCTTTGTTCACGTCAGACTACATGAACTTGATATGGAAGTACGTTCTTAGCAGGTAGTGCCCAGAGCACATGGTCAGACATGTGCTCCAATGCTCCAAGGTCCTCCAATGCTTTGGATAACCTCCTCTTATTCCCTTCTACCTCTGCGGGCCGTCTTTCTTCTACATTGCAAGCAGTATTCATAGAACTCTGTAGGGCTCCTTTAGCATCCTGTTAGTTTTGATTCAGTTTTCCCTTGTTAGCGTTGCAGTTACTGTCCTGCATTTAAGCGCCATTCGCCACTCGCCATTCTTGTATGTTGACGTACATTTTCATCGTCTCTGGGGAGTTGAGTTTAGACTTTTCTCTGCATTGTCAGTGGCTTCACCTATACTGAGTTGTTTCTCTTCACCATATGGTCAGTGATGCTAAGTTGGGAAGGCAAGTTTTTTTTTGCCCTCAAATATTCTATTCTGCTGTCCCATTGGTCACAGTCGTGTTAGAGGCTGGAACTGGAAGTGGCGTGTTGAAAGCCCAAATTCTAGCGCAGAGCTATAGCACCAGCTAGCTAACTATTACAATGAAAGCATAAACATAACTTGTGGTACCACTGACAAAAGGGACAAAATACAGTGCCGTTCAAATCTGTAATACAAGTCTATTAATACAACACACGTTAACCTTGAATCTTAACCCAATATCAACAAAAATGGATATGCTAGTCAGATTTGAATAAAAAAAACAAACAAATCATTTGCCACGTTTAGTTGTGTTGTGTCATTTTTCTTTTCTTTTTTTTTTGGATATTTGAGTTGCAATAACAACACAGTAAACTACCACATTATTAGCCAAAGACATGCTGCTTCTAGGTTTCATTGAGGGCACAAATGCTGGGGGTTTTATTATTTAGTTACTGGGGTGGAAATCACAGCCCATTATCAAAGTAATTATACTTAATATTGAAGTCTTACGGTTGTTGGCATATTTAACTGGTCACTTGAATTGAATGGGTTTACTCCAAACCTCAATAACTCAACAAATGAGTATGCTTATAAATAATAGACACAGTGTGGAAAGTTCAGGAATAAAACAGCTCTGGGACTCCAGGAAATGACCAGAATATTATTGTGCTCATTTAAGTAGAATAAATAGAATAGTACCCATTTAAATAGAACAGAATAGTTGGATTATGTTCATAAAATAAATCTGTACTGAGGTGGACAGTGGGATATATTTTACAGTTAAAGGGGTTCCTGGCTGAAAGAAGTTTGAGATCTCATGCTGTAGGGTACATATAAGGTAATTGCATGATGAACAGCTCTCCTCTTTAAGCACTCGATTACTCAAACTGTCAAAGTACCCAAAACACGCACCTCTTTTATGTGCTGCTATCAATCTTATTAGTGTCAGTAGGAGTGTTTTTTTTTAACTGTACAGATGGAGTTACACACTGATTTGTGTGTTTTTTTCCATCTCAGACTGAAATGAGGACCAAAGTTCTGGAGGCCAAATACCAAGAGGAGAAGCTGAAGCTCCAGCAGAGACATGATGCTGATGTTCAGAAGGTATTTCACCATTAACTCTCTTGATCTCTCTTAATGACTAGCCTGAATGAAAGCATAAGATTTGCATAACCATCTGCAGATTGAACAGGGTGAAATTAATTGGCTTCCTTGTGAATCATGAGCAAATGATGGGGGAGTGAAGGCCAGGTGTGTTTGAAATGGCATGAACAGCATGTGTCAAAAGTAATGTTAATGTCTTTCCTTATGTTCACTTCCTTATAACCTACAAATGTTCCAAAGTGGTTTATTCCANGTGACCCATACTCGGAATTTGTGCTCTGCATTTAACCCATCCAAGTGCACACACACAGTAGTGAACACACACACACCTGTGAACACATGATATACACCAATAAGCCATATGAAAACCACCTGCCTAATATTATGTAGGTTCCCGTTGTGCTGGCAAAACATCACTGACACATCAAGGCATGGACTCCACAAGACCTCTGAAGGTGTGATGTGGTATCTTGCACCAAGATGTTAGTATCAGATCTTTTAAGTCCTTTAAGTTAGGTGGGGCCTCCATGGATCAGACTTGTTTGTCCAGCACATCACACAGATGCTTGATCGTATTGAAATCTGGGGAATTTGGAGGCCAAGTCAACACCTTGAACTGTTTGTCATGTTTCTCAAACCATTCCTGAGCAATTTTTTTTGCAGTGTGGCAGGGCATCTTATCTTATCCTACTGAAAGAGGCCAGGTGCCATTAGGGAATACCGTTGCTATGATGGGGTGTACTTGGTCTGCAGCAATGTTTAGGTTGATGGTACGTGTCAAAGTATCATCCACATGAATGCCAGGACCCAAGATTTTGCAGAATATCACACTGCCTCCACCAGCTTGCCTTCTTCCCATGGTGCATCCTGGTGCCGTCTCTTCCCCAGGTAAGCGAAGCACACTTACCTGGCCGTCCACATGATGTAAAAGAAAACAGACCAGGCCACCTTCTTCCACTGCTCCATGGTCCAGTTCTGATGATCATGTGCCCATTGTAGGTGCTTTTGGCTGTGGACAGGGGTCAGCATGGGCACTCTGACTGGTCTGCAGCTACACAGCCTCATACACAGCAAGCTGCGATGCTCTGTGCGTACTGACACCTTTACATTTACATTTATGGCATTTGGCAGACGCCCTTTCTATTATAGCAAGCATTAAGCTTTTCAGCAATTTGTGCTACAGTTTCTCTTTATGGGATCGGACCAGATGGGCTAATCTTCGCTCCCCACATGCATCAGTGAGCATTGGGCACCCATTCCACTATCGCTGGTTCACTGGTTGGTCTTCCTTGGACCACTTTTGGTAGGTACTAACCATCGGGAACATCCCACAAGACCTGCTGTTTTGGTGATGCTCTTTCTAGCTCAGATCCTTCCACTTGCCCATAATTCCTGCTGCCAACACATCAACTTCAACAACTGACTGCTCACTTGCTGCCTAATATTCCCACCCCTTGACAGGTGCCATTGCAATGAAATAATCAGTGTTATTCACTTCACCTGTCAGTGGATTTAATGTTATGTCTGATCAGTGGATCATACCTTTTATCCATTTTTTGTTACATTAAATGTTGTGGAACATGCACAAAACAGGTTGGTTGCTTCACCAAAGCAACAATATTCTTTTAGTTTTTTCAAAAGAGCAGATTAATATAAACCTGTGATTTGAATTACAGCCAGCACTACTGTCAGAGTTGCTGTTATAGAAAATTAATCAACACCTTCTGACCATTCAGATTCAAGAACTCACCAGCTAATGTATTTGGCATGCTTCTTCCGATTTGCTGATAAAGAGCAATACAGGAGACAAATCAGTCTTCTCCTATTAGTAGAACATTAGAGGTAATTAAACCAAATTGAGAATATGATTAATGATCAATTCAGAAAAAGGTCACAAGATGTTTAACGTGCTCTTAATGTAGCTGACATGAAAACAGAGGTTGTGCTAACCCAGAATTTCCATCATTTCCCAAATTGGCAAAAGCACTGACGGATGACTGAAAAAGGCTGTCCGTCATTTTGATCACTCCGCGTTAACTAAAGCAATTGCTTGTGTTTCCTTAGTGCAGAAGAATCCTCTGCCAGTGCCTTCAGCAGTGCCTACAGAATTGATAAAACCAGGATTTAAGGATCCCTGCAGACTCTTGATTAGTGTCCACAGTGAAATGTTTCCAGATTTTAAAACCCTTCCAGTGTGTCCAAAAAAAAAAAGTTTTCTGAGTGAAAAAAAGATGCAAAATTTAATGTGTAAGTTTTTTTTAACCGCCGTCTGTAATTAAAATAGCTAATTAAAATAACTGGGTAATTATAATAACTGGATTATTTTAATTATAGACCAGTGAGCGAGCTCTACATGGCTCATACTGCATTCACTGCATACTGAAACCACCGTAACAATGATCAAAAAAAACATTAGCAGGTTTTAGTGAGTACCGGTAACTCGCTTGCAGCTAAGGATAATAACTAACTAACTATGAAGGTGTGAGTGCTGCTAAAGTTAATCTGGAGAGAGAGTTAATCTTATTTCTTGCTAAGAACAAGAGTCAGAGCGTAAACTCAGTGAGCTGCAGCCTCAGTGTCTGTACTGACAATGCAGACCATATGCCAGTCAGTGTTTATCTGTTTCAAAGTCCATATACTCCTCATAAACAGAGAGAAAAAAAAAGTCACAGACAGCTTGGCGTCTCTTCACACAAAAAAGATGCCCTAAAAGCCTGAAATGGCGGTGCCTAAAAGCAGCACATCTCCCAAAGCAGACGCAGGCCCTCGTCCCCTTTCTCTCCCCGTCATGACTTTGCCGCGTGTGCGGCTGAAATGCTCTCTCTTAAGGAGGCGATTAGAAAATTACATGTGTCCCTAAATGTTCCATGAACTTCTCTTTACCCTTCTCTCCCTCTCCCATTCGGTCTCGTCCAGAGGCTTTCATCTCTCAGGATGACAAGCTTAGCAGCAGAGTGCACTTCTGAGGACTAAAACAGGCCAAATAATCCACTGATGGGCACTATGACTTTTTTCCCTCCTCATAGGGTGAAAATAATAACTTTTAGGGGATGCTTTTTCCTGTTTAAATCAGAAGTCACTGTTTCAAGGACAGCGGGCCTGTCTGAAATGTACCCCATTCGCTTTTTTTTTTTTTTTTGTCATCCTCCTTTGTCCACGCTCTCTCCTCAGCTAACACCCTCCTTTATTAGTCTACATGAGAGAGAAAAGGGCTGTGAAGGCTGGACCCTAGAAAGGTGTAAAATTTAATCTTCGAGGTAACGTAAAGGGGAATAATGACTTTTTTTCGGGAAACTTCTGACCAAACGACACATTTTTTTTTCTCCTCTGTGGAAAAACCTCAACAGCTCTCCATGGACACTGAGCACTAATTAGTTATATTAAAATAATGATTAATAAATATGTCGGTTGTCCTCACGTTCAGCTCCGTGTCCTCACGTTCAGGTCCGTGCTTAGCTGTGCAGCGTGGACGAGGGATGATTTCGATCCGCATGCGTGTCTCCTTCATCAAAGCCCTTTGGGGAGGATGTCAATATTTGCTCAGGTGCATCTTTTGCTACAGATGGCATACAAAAATGCATCCACATCCAGAGCTCTGTCTTGTCCTTGCCAGTGGGTGTCTCTTGTTCACTCACCCCTCACTCTGGCAGCCTGCTGGGCTTCAATTACTGCCCACTCCTCCGTGCTTAGAAGCACGCTCAGGACTGCTGGGACGCCAGTCGCGGAGCTTTGAACTGAAACCTCGACCCCTCGCGCATCCTGCGGGGAGTCCTGAATCAGAAGAACAAATGGCCAAATCAAAATTAACAAATGGACCCCCCTCTCGTCCACCACCTCAGATGAAAGGAAATATCTTTGCTTGAATTTTTTTTTTTCTCTTCAATACTAACCTCAGATGCTTGAGGCCAGTGCTAATCCAGTTTGGACCAGGCAAAACATAGGATTTATTTATTTATTTATTTTAAAAAGGAGACAAGCAAGTCATCATCTATCTAGAAATTAATAGATAAGTACATAAGTACCTGGTACATTCCATGCATGTTGGAGATTCAAGTGTATAATTAAGTTAAATTACGTTAAAACGTCTGCGTTTTTACAGCAGTACACAATTACTCAATTACACAGTTTCTGAGTAAGTAAGTAGCTCTTGCAAGGTTGGGCTTAACAGATAATGTGCTTCAAACTGATACAAATAGAAGGCTCACCATTTATAGATAGATAGATAGATAGATAGATAGATAGATAGATAGATAAACCCAATTCTGGTCTCCAAACGTAACCCTCACCGATCCAGCATTTATTCACCTTTAGTAACTGCCTGGTCAGTGTTGTGGTGGTTTGCATTAGGCTATCAGCAGACTTGCCAACCTTAAACGATTTTTATGAGTACAACCACTCCCCCATACACCCCCCCCAACTGCGATGAACGAGTAGTCCTGACGAGTGGTTGACAACACTGCCGGGTTAACATTGAGCTAGCTGAATTTCTTAATTTTACCTTTGCAGTGTTCTTTGTTGAACGGGCGAAAATCACAGGCTTTCGGACTGGTTTGCAGCACTGACTAAACTCCGTATTCTTCTTGTAGGCGATTCACTGACTGAACTGAAC
>CM074957.1:13723289-13751755 GCA_037577455.1 Pangasius macronema
ACTGTAATGGAAGCTGTCATTATATAGTGATTGTTGTTGTGCTATAGTCTGAACTGATTACTGATAACCTTTAGATTTCCACAGTCAAATAAATGCATGTTGTCGATGAAGCAGAATTGGCTGCATGTCCAAATTTGCATCATTATTCTTGGTGGAATTGTTCATTGGGAAGGGGGTAGTTTAATTTTCTATAACAGCACTGTGAAGACGGTGAATTCCAGTTGTAATTCAGATGATAGGTTTTTATTAATGTGCTCATTTTAATACATTATCATAATGATGAATCTGTAAAGCCTTTTAAGGAAATACAAACAACAGTCTAAAATCGAAAATTTGCACTTTTAACCCTTTACTGCACATTGTTGCCATATGGCAACGATTTACAAACTACCCCCCTAATTTTTTTTTTTTAATTTTGAAATATATTTTTATTTCTTGAACTAATTCAGGTAATAAAAATCCATAAAAAATAAATACATAATTCATGCAGTAGAGGGTTAAGGGTAGCATAAAGCCAACAGACTTTTTTGGGAGCGAAATTTTATGATGTCCGATTCAGTACAGAATTATTTCTTGTATCTATTCTTTGTGTGAGTGTGTGTGTGTGTGTGTGTGTATGTATATGCATATATAATATACATTTAAGCTAATTGATAAGTTAAAGAAATCAGACCTGGACACCACTGGCACAGGATTTTTAAAATATTCCAGTATTCCCATTTTCTACATTTTCCTAGTAGCAAAGCTTTTCCTTCTGTTCATGAAGTCTATAAAATGTGTGATTCTGAATCACAAACGACTTAAGGATAATCATTTACCCGACGTCAGGACTGAACAATGCTGAAGCCTGTTTTGTCTGGGCACTAATTAAGCTGTCATCAGGCTAACGAGTGGCCAGGTTCTGCGCTCCGCTACCTGCCTCTGACCAGCTTTAAAGCCAGTCCAGCACTTCAAAGGGCCAGCGAAACACATCCATCAAACGTGCGTTGCCTGATAGCGAAGATGTGAGCACGAGCAGAGAAATTTAAAAGAAATAAACCACAGAGAGTGCCGTCTGCTTGCCATCTTGCAAAGACGTACTATCCAGATGTGCAGATGATTGTGTTATTTGTGTGTTTCAATCAATAGTGCAGTGGTATTTGTGTGGCATTGTGTATACAGCTGAGTTATACCAGTGTCTAATACTAGATACTTCTGCTATTCAACACAAATATTAGAATACTAAATGTTATTGTGCTTTTTTTAAAAAAAAAAATTGTTGGACATCAGCACCCAAACTTGTATTGTTCGTTCTTTGTTTAATTTGATACGCTGCATTGTCCTTCCTGTTTTTATTTTTATTTTTTTTTAACTCCGAGATAAAAGATATTCGCATGGTTATCCCCTCTTCCCATACAAATATGATTCCGTGTGTCGACTTTACTTGTGTGTTACCATAGCAACGCCACACTGAAGTACAAAGCTTGAATATAAAAACAAAGTTTCCATCTTTCATCCTCATGCGTCTCTGATCATCAGAGGGAATGAGCATACCGGCAAAAATGTTGTGTGCAAAGCAGCCCGGCTCTAAATACTGAAACTCGAGCTAGCTGCACATGATATTCCTATTAAAAACACACACTGAAAATGAGTGTTAACTTTTTTTTGACCTTAATTTAAAAAAAAAAAACAAAAAAACTGTGTGGTTGCAGTTATGAGATCCCTCTTCTGTTTTCCATCTCGTCAGAACCTCTGTCTTTAATTGTAACCATCTCAGATCTTTATGTTCATGGCCCTGTTCACCCGATGAGACCCGGGCTACTCAAAGCTACTTCACCTTAATTCTTATGGATTGAGGCACATTTTGCGCTTCTGCTTTGCTTTCATCACTTTTCAAAGCGTTCTGAAATGAGCTAGAATACTTTGGATCTGTGCTTGTTTAAATTGACCTTTAGCACAGGTGAAGGGCAAGTGGTGCCTTGATCTGGCAACAGATGCTGGTGTAAACCTCAAAGTGCATCAGGAGAACACGCTTTGCCCCAGTGTTTTGTCTGCAGATGTGAAATGTGCTCAGCTAGTAGGCTTATGGCTCTGGTTATTGGAGTAGGGCAAGGGCAGGAAGTCACAATCTCTGAGAATTCAGAGGCCAGCATCAAACAACCTAATCACTCTAGTCCTGCTGGATTGCTCTGAGGGGCCTGGCTCTGAAATGCTGCTCATTTCTCGCTCCTTTTTTTATTTCATTATTATTTTTTTTTTATATAAACTAAATTTGATTTCCTGGGTGAGGCCTAGCAAGCCCGTAAAGTCTCTCTGATGAGCAGAACATTTTGGGGGAAACGCCTCCATGATTCTGATTAATACCTTGTCATTGAACTTGTTTGGGTTCATTTCTTCCTTGAGTTTCCTTTTTTTCTCAGACATTCCAGTGTGTTGCAATCCACAGCCAGATAGAGGTGACTGCTTCAGACGTCTGCATTTCTATTAAAAGCAGACTCCAGCTTAAGACCCGAGGCCCCATCTTTTCAGCCCATCCATCCATCCATCCATCACTGCAGTGGAAGTACAAAGGTTTTTTTTTTTAAACCCACTGTAGACTTTTTTGATGTGGGGAGATGGTCGGAGCGTGGAAATCAATAAGCCCATGTGCGTTTGAAGCCACCTTATCTCTGCGCACATTCCTCAGCAAAGACATCAGGTACAGATGGGACTAAAATGAATGTGGGACATGGAGGTCTGGCTTGGTACATGAAGAGCAGAAACCATGTAAAAGCTGCTAATTGGTCCAGAACTGTTGATACACACAATAGCATGTATTGTTATTGGAAGATCAACTTTTTTGATAGGAGTAATTAATAGTTATTTTTGTCCACGAATGGGAGCCCGTGTCTCCTCTCGTCGTGAAGTATTTTTGATTCAAACACTGCTGTATTGTTCTAATATACATGATTTTGGTGTAGTGTTATTGGAAATGTGCTAAAAAGGAATTCCAAATCCAGATGCTGGACCAAAATTGTCCATGCTGTCTGGGTGAGAGGCATGCCATGCTCACTCTCCTGTCAATCACAGTGACACTAGAGATTTGTGGGTGTGTCTGAGCTCATATATGCGAAAGAGGGTAGAGAGATCTTTCTTCTGAGAGTGTTACTTCACGTCTGGCTTCATGTCTCACTCTGGGTAGTTGTCGTATCATGGGCTGATCTGGCTGATGGATGACAATTAGCAGGTGACCAAATTGAGGAGAAAAAAAATGAGAGGAAAAAAAAAGAAATCTGCTATGATCTATGGTCTTCTTTTTGTTTGTTTTTGAGTGCAATTCAAACACATTCCTTCACATCTTATTTTCAGCCATAAATACCACTGATATTCCCCCAGATTATAAAACTAACCATCATAAACGCTATTATATCTTGTATAACATGACTGTTGGCTGAATGTCACACCATTAATGTACCTTTACTCTCCCTCATCTGTTTTCCCTTTGGACGAATAACTTCTACTTCATTTCAGCTTTGCATTGTTTATGAATTATGACCTGAATACATGTGTGGCTAATACAAGCCTGATGTTCCATACCATCCCCATAAATGGGTAATGAAAGCAAAGCGTGCTAAAGGTTCAGCAGAGAAAGGGGGAAGAATTCATCTCAACCGTGCTAGGAGAGAGCGGAGAGGCATGACCTGCTGCATATCAGTGGAAAAGCAGACAGAGGTTTCTTGCTATAAATGCCTCTGAAGAACGCCTTGTAAGCGAAGTCACATTTTCAGCCGTGCCCTTCTATCGTTCTGTGCCATCCTGAGTACGTTGTTCTAACCTGAATTAAAGTATACCCTCAGTCAATCATGAAGAGAGGCCAATGTGTTGTTCTGGCGTATACAAACCCTGCTCTTTAACATCCGCTTCCCACTTTAAAACCAAACCGGCTGACGACAGAGTTTTATGGTGTGAATCATAGCGCAGTCAGCGGAATGACATCAGTTTAAGACTCGGCTGTTCTTACCCTGGTGGTAACCGATGTCATATTGACAGTGGCTTGTAAATTTTTCGGTATTTAGTACCGAAAGTCACATCTTCAGTAACCGCAGTGTCATGGTGGATCCTGGGAACACTGGGAGTGAGGTCGGGAATGCACACAGGATTGGACACCAGTCCATCGCAGGGCACCACACACACACGCACACACACACACACACGCACACACACACGCACACACACACGTTCCCCAATTCATTCACACCAAGGGCCACCATATTTTTGGGATTCCTATTTCTCTCTTTTTTTTGGTTCAAAGCAAATATTTAGAATAGCATGGGCGTGTGGAGAAAGAAAAATAGTAGCATTATATTAAGCAGTAGCGGCTAAGCCCTTAGCACATGTACTCCAGTGCTGTAGCAAAAAGGGATTTAGTCCCTCTCTGTGCACACTGTGACATTACTGGCACAATTGTGCATCAGCTACTAACGATACACTGCTTGGTCTTTTCTTCCGCACTGGCCTGATTTTGTCTCTCAGATCCCAGCGCATTAAATCTTCAACAAACAAACTTGTGATCGTCACAGACAGCTTCAATTTACCATATTTAGCTTCATTACTCTCTCTCTCTCTCTCTCTCTCTCTCTCTCTCTCTCTCTCTTTCTGTGCCTCTCTCTTTTCGTCCCGACTCTCTGTTGAACCTCAGACAGAATATTTGACCACAGTCGTGTGGTGTTAAGTCTCAATTCTTCTCAAGTGCGGCCGCTGTTATTTTTGAACTTTTGCATATTTGCATGTCAGTTAAGGAGCCTGGGAGCTTGATGGCTGCTCTAACTGCAGCGTTACTCACTCTCTGGGGAGAGGCGGATGGTGGAGAGGGTGGAGAGAGAAAAGAGAAAAGAGCGCTACTCTTTTTAGGACGCTGAATATTTCAGCTTTTCATTTTCTCGTTTTATTTTCATGAGCTGCCTCTTTTCTTGGGGCTTTGATCTGTTTCTGATTCGTTAGCATTCCGCTCGAACAAAATTCATGGCATGCCCGGTCTGAGGCTTTGGACTTTGTGGAGAGGAGAAACCCACATGGGATGCATATGGCCATATGTTTGTAGGTGTACTGACTTTATGGTGTCCATTACGTCGAGCACATGTACTTTGAAAGGTCATTCATATGTCTGTGAACTGCTCTGATAACAATCACGTGTGGGATATACATTGATTGGTGTGTTTATTCCCGAATTCCTAACCTCACAGATGTAGAAGCATGAACAGGTTTGAGGGGAAACTCAAACATGCCACTTCGTTTTCCATTTTTGGTCTTTTTTTTCCCCTTTACAAAAAAAAATCCATGACTACAGCCAACTTCTTTCTCAGTCATTTGAGAAATTTGTCGCTCTTTGTTTATTTGTTCTATGCTTGATGTCATGTCTTCGTGGCTCATAACCTCCTCAAACGCATTCTGCATCCATAGAAGTATCGAGTGTTCTAGAGCAGCATTTCTCAGTCCTCCCCAAACCTCTGGTGTTCTCCCTCTTCTTATTTAACCAGTTCAGCCTAGTTCATTGATCTTCTCATTAGTGAAATAGGACTAGTCCCAGCACCACCTAGACCTCGGATAGGACGCTTGTGACCCATCCTTCACCCTTATCACCCCGGATGAGATGCAAGTCCATCCCTCTGCCCCATGCACACACAGTTCTCACTCTTTCACGCCTAGGGGCAGTTTAGTGTAGCCAAGCCGTTCTCCATCGTGCCACCCTCAAGCTATTTTAGTCTTGTTAATTGGCAGAGTTGAATCTGGTGGGATGGGACCAAGGAAAACACCAAAATGTGTAGGATGGTGGTACTCCAGCACCGGGATTAAGAAACATTGTGCCAGAGGATATACAAGGAGTTCTTATGAGTATGCTTACGGCTTGCACATTTTCAGTGAAGGTTATTTTTAACCGCTACCTTAATAGTATAAGCAATGTCCAAACTGCTTAAGAATACTTAATACTTATGCTAAATTCGGTAGAATCTCACTTGAATTTAATATTAATGAGAGATGAGGAAAGCNTCTGTGTGGGTTGACAAGGCCACCGGGCTTTGCTATGCTTGCCACACACATAACCCATCCACACCCCCCACACACACTTCCGCCACGAGTGCAAGTGACCCGGTCCATGAAGGAAATTGAAAGCCAGCTCTATGAAAATGAATGGGAGGCCGAGATCCACTGCTGTGTTTTCGAAGGCTCTCTAGTCATTTTCTCCCGTGGCAGGAGATGAGTTTCCTCCTCGGTTGCACTCTGTTCTCCACATGGGAGGCGTCTTGTGGTTTCAGACGGCTGGAAAACGGACCCTCCTGTCTGGCCTGTGGCTGGACGGAAGCTCCGTCACCCTTGCCTTAAGTCCTTCCCTTCTCACTCCTCCGCCCTCCACTGCTCCCCCTTGAGAAGCCTTTTAAGAGCATGGGATGAGAAGGATTTCCTCTGGTCCTATGGCACGTCTTTAATTTGAGCCTCCTCTCCTGCCACTTCTCAGACCAAAAAAACCCCATCCAAGAGTCGAGGCCGAGCTGGCATTCCCCTTTCCCGCCCTCTGTTTCTTTATTCGTTCACCACCGTCCCTTGCTCTGCCCTCTCATCTCGCTCTCTCGCTGTGATGGATGGTGACAGACTGTCTGCTCCTCACTTCACATCACATACTGAAAAATACACACACAGTGCAAGTGATGAAGACAAAAAATTATCTTCATGATCAAGAGACAACAGAAAGTTTGTCACATATAATGGATTGTAGTGAAAGATTACGATATAAATAACACTTTTGTCTGATTATAGTCTGTAATTTGGGTTACCATGTATTTATCTAGACCAGAGATTATCACCTTGTTGTATTTGAGGATGCATATAATAAGTCCGGAGTCATATCCTTATTTTCCTTCTCAGTAGGCCACCTCGCCTGTCCTCACTCTGAAAGTCTCAGGGAGCTATTTCTGTGGCTTTTTCCTTTTTTCCCCCCATCTTTGCCTCACTTTAATCTCTGTTGCTCCAAAGCAGCCTGCTCCACATCAGAGATCCAGAGAAGGTCCTTTTGTGTCTGTGTCTGCCCTGTAGGTATTCATGTTGCAAGGCAGATTAATAATTACAGACTTTACCGAATACACAACATTGCAGGGGGAAAAAAAAAGACCATTTCTGGACCGTTTGATGTCAAACATGAGAGGGACCAAAATTACACTGGGGGAAAAGAAGGAGGCAGCTTTGGTGTGCATTTTCTCTCTTTGTTGACATTGTTTCCTGTTATTATTATGTCTGGCGTTATGGGTATGCACAATAAAAAAAAAAAAAACGAAGAAAAACGACAGTTACTAAAGCAGGGCAGCTCCCACATTAGACATGCAGTAGGTGGTTGTTTGTCATTTAGCTCGACAGCGCTTGATGTGAAACACTTGTTTCCTTCTTTACTTTGGAAAATCTTCTGTGGAAGACTTCTTGTCCTTTTTAAAGGGTTTTATGTCCCGAACTGGTTGTTGGAATAGTTTCGACTGACTATGCAACCACAAGCTTTTTATGAATTGTTACTGTGGAATGAGAACTATATTAAATGTTCTTTGAACCTCTTCATGTACAGTGGTTTCTTTAAATAAAAAAAAAAAGAAGGCAAAATTAAGTTGTTGTTTTTTTTCGTTTTAATTCCGACACATTCCACTGCAACCTCAAACGACCTGATAGGATTGTACCAAATGTCGTAACGTGTTGTGCCTCAGCGTTGTTGTTATTGACTCTACAGGATGTGGAGTTTACCGTGTTTCATCACATGCTAATGTTTGGTTTCAGAGACTCCAGCAATTCTTCCTGTCTGAATTTTCATTAATGGTGTCATTAATACGCATGAACGATCTTTCCCTCGCTACTCGGAAACGACAACGCGACTACTTACAGTGGCGTAAGTGTTCACCCCCTTTGAACTTTTCCACATTTTGTAGTGTTAAAAACTGAAAGGGACTTCTATATATGACAAATCCAAACAGCTCATAATATTGAACTGGGGAGGGGGACAAAACTATCTGGCAAAAAAAATAAGTAAACACGTTGATTGCATAAGTATTTACTCCCATTGCTGTGAAAATTTGTTCTGCTCACCATCAGAAGTCACACAATTATTTGAATGGAGTCTAGAGTGTCATTTCTGTCATCGTAATATAAATACACCTGTTCCTGGAAGACCCCAGGGTTTGCTAAAGAACATCCCAAACATACAGCATCATGATGACCAAGGAGCTAACAAGACAAGTCCGTGACACAGTTCTGGAAAAGTATCAATCAGGGTTTGGTTATAAGAAATATCCCAAACTTTAAACATCCTGTGGTACTCCATTAAATCCACTATTTACAAATGTAAAGAATATGGTACAACCTTCTGAGACGGATCTCCTCCGGATTTCGGTCACTGTCCCATTCCTCCCGTAATCAGTATCTTTGTTGGTACTCAGTGAACAGTATTATGGGCTATATTATGAAAATTCATGACATAGTTTTAATTAAATTCATTTCTGCTCATAACGTGACAAGATGCAGGAAAGTTCAAGGGGGCAGAATACTTATGTATGGCGCAGTACACACCCCTGCTCTGAGAAGAGCTTGACAAGCGCTTTGCAGCTGTCAGTTTCATCCTGGGCTGAGCATTGTCTCGACTCTGACAGCTCTTTTTGCCTGCTGTCTCTCAGCATTATTGTCAGGATGCGGTGTCGAAACTGTTTTTGTTAGCTTTGGTTCAACCGCTCCTCTGGTTCCAAGCGCCTCCATGATCACTGAAGTTCTGTTCTCAGTGTAAATCGCCACCCATCAGGTGATGAGATTCAGCCAATACACAATGCATCTTTGTACTCCCATTTTTGGCTGTTTGGTAAAAGGTGTAACATACGGGGCTAACGTAAAACCCTTCTCATGACCTGTGTGAGGGTCAGGAGACCCCCAACCCCCCCGTGTATTGATACTAACGCTTGTGTATTTACATGGCATCTGGCACTGCTTTTTCTGACAGGATGTGGAATCATTTGTATTGTGTGTGTATGTGTGTGTGTGTTTGTTCTATAGTATAATAGAGGGAATACTTTGATACTAAACCTTGTTTATTGCAGTGCTTTCTGACAGTATTGTGGATTGCTTGTATATTCACTGAGTGTGTGTTTGTGTCTGTGTATGCATTCATTCCAGGGAGAAAGAGGATCACATGAACCGCCTCAGAGAGTCGCAGAGACAGCAGGCCCAGCAGGCAGAGAGCGCTTTGGAGAGCTTTAAGAAGCAGGTGGAGCTCAGCTCTGAAAAAGCCTATGCTGACATGAAGCAGCAGGTGAGCTCACACATTAATAATGCCCCATCATAATGGCACAGTGTTCTCACAGACAGAGGCCTGTACAGTTATAAATGTGTTGGTTGTATCAGAATCAGAATCAGAATGAGCTTTATTGCCAGGTATGTTTACACATACGAGGAATTTGTTTTAGTGACAGAAGCTTTACAGTGCAATGTCAATGACAGCGACAAGACAAGACACAGATAATAAAAAGATTAATATACAAATAGACAATGTACAAAATAGCAGAATGTATGTGTTAAATAGTCGTAGTGATCTTTGCATTCGCAGTAAGTTGTGCAAGAAAGGTTATAAAAAGCTAAATGTGTATTACCACTGCAGTTTTCCTGGTTAGGTAGTCATTGTTATATAGCGTGCCTGCTAATGTTAGCTTAGCTTACTTAGCCGGGTAGCTGAAGAAATTGCTGATATTTTTAAGGAATTAGGCATTCAAACCCAGTCTGCTGAAATTTTTATTCAGCCTATTATACATGGAAAACTAGGCTGGGCGACAAAATATATGTACAGTATATGAGATCGCAAAATACACAGAAAATCAGAAACAACCAGGTGTTTCTTAGGTTAGTTTTCAAATGTTTTGCACCCAGGGACTGGAATTTGACATTTTATATGTTACCATTTTATATAAGTTAGATTACACAAGTTTTAGAACTGATCATCACGTATTATCTAGGTATGTGATTTCTAAAGTTAAATGTATTGTAGCTGCTGCCAAAAAAAAAACCCGATGGTGCATGCAAGTGTTTGATCGAGCGTTTAATTAGGCCATGACAGTCTGCAGGCCTTGTCACCGCTGCCACTGCTCACATCCTGCTCCCAGATGTTGTGACAGAGTGCAGGGGGCCTGCCGAGGCGTCCCTTTTCAACCTCCTCCTGCCGCAGCTGCCTTCATGTCCCTAGTGTGATAGTGCATGGGGCTCCTCTAGCTGTCACAACAGGCTGTATTTTATATCAGACTTCTACATTACGAAACAGCTCTAAATTGAATTGGTTTGGAAAAAGCAGCTCTGATGATGTGCTGGGGAATTGTAAACACATTCTGTGTTTTGTAGCAATCAGAGTCTCAGCAAAAAAGCATCTGTCTTGCATGTGTTCTGTGCAAAACCAAATATCTAGTCAATTAAACAGCAACCGTAAAGTCGGAGACGGACGAGTTGCTGGTCAGACATCTCAAAGCTTAGTGGCAGGTGGTGTGAGACAGAGGTCAGTACACGTCCAACTTTGCTTCCAACAAGGCTTTCAGAATTGTCATAAATCATCTTAAGATACCTAAATGACAAATGCAAGACATAAATTTTCAACTCGGATCAAACTTTGGCTTTGGTTTTTATAGCTACATGGTGAACGTCTAAGAAATTCGGTCAAAGTGCAAAATAGATGCTTTCAAACAGAGCTGACTCGATTTACATCTCAAGCTCTCAGTGATTTTGAAGACAAAGCCCTTGAGTATGTTTAGGATTTTTGGTTGTCCGTGACCTCCTGTAGCCTCACGTTTCACTGCTGCACTACGACGAGGTGAGATCAGTGAACTGTGACCAGCAGTAAAATTTGTATTCACTCCATACAGATGCGGAATCATCTGAAATAAGTTTTTAAAAAGTCAAACAACTTGTTGATGTCATGTCGCCTTCGGTCTGGATTATTACAGCTGACATGTTACTCTATCCTCTTAGATCAGCATTGTCATGTCCAACATTTGCCTATTTTTTTTTCTTGCTTCCAGATGGAAAAGGTAGAAGCTGATCTGTCTCGTTCTAAGTCATTGAGAGAGAAGCAAACAAAGGAGTTTGGCCACCAGCTAGAGGAGCTCCAACAGAAATATGAGCAGCAGGTTAGTACTGGGACAGAATGGGTAGGAGTTAGATGATTTCCTGTAACATTTTTTTAGAGGCCTTAATTTTTCAATACCTCAGTTTACACCTTGGATTCAGGGAAAAAAAGTCAAAAACATTGTACTCATCTTGCATCCTGAAAACACGGGTATTTAGTGAAGTGAAGTGACTTGAGGCCAAGTGTGGTGACATATACTTGGAATTTGTGCTCTGCATTTAACCCATCCAAGTGCACACACACTAGTGAACACACACACACCCATGAACACACACCCAAAGCAGCGGGCAGCCATTTTAGCTGTGGCGCCCGGGGAGCAGTTGGGGGATCGGTGCCTTGCTCAAGGGTCTCACCTCAGTCATNGAAGATAGGGATAGGTGGAGAGTGATGATTCGCTGTGGCGACCCCTGAAGGGAAAAGCTGAAAGAAGAAGAAGAAGACCTACAATCCCTGCCAGACCCGACACTCGAACCCACAACTTTCAGCTTCACCTTCAGGTTACAAGTCCGACTCTCAGACCATTAAGCCACGACTAATAGATCACTTATAGATCACTCTCGTAGAACGACACCCATTAATTTGGCCCGTGTTATGAGGAGTAACAGTGCTTCATGCCATTTTGCCAGTGGGGAAGATGCCATATTATGACTGATGCTAAGCACGCTTTATCTGTGTGGGTGCTGATTTTAAACTCCAGTAATCCGGTAAAATGCTGGATCCAGCTCATGTTAGTCACAATTGCCCTTATTAATGGTAGAAGCCTGTCAGAAATTCTGATGTAATTTCTGCATATGATTTTATGTTTCCTTAGCATATACTTCTCCTGAAATGAGGTCGAATTGGTCTTTCCAATAAAACTTCTCGCATCTGATGATAAAAAATACCCTTTTGAAATAAAACAACTCAATTAATCTTCTGGAATGCTTGCATTATCATTAGTGTGTTTTGTAAGGCGTATGCAGCACTCAATATGTCATTTAATGTCACACCATGAAAGCAGAGTGGAACAGAAGGAGAGTCATTGCTGGATAATTCATCCAGCATTTCATTACACATTTACATGTGCATCTGAAACAGCTATGCAGAGTAGAGTATCGCATCTAAACACTACTCAGGAAGACCAGAAAAGCCTCTACAGAGAAGATATGATCATAAATGACCGTATTTTCAAGAACGACTGGTCACATGTACACATAGAAAATGACTTGGGGCTTGCAGTAGTGAGGAATTATTATTATTATTATTTTGTGCAAAGTTATGAGTATGCACTATCAAATAATGTATGTAGCAGGTGTCTCCGTCTCTGTCTGACTTAGTGTTTGGATGATTCAGATGCACCAGCCTCGTTTTTTTTTCTTTTCCTCTCATGATTTTACTAAAATTTGAACATTTGGATGAAAACATACCTTGTATGAAAGGTTTTAGATTTACATTTGTAGCTAATAGCAGCTTTATCCCTCACTACGTATCTAAAGTCTAAGAGGATGTGGCACGTTTTGAAAACGTGACGAATATTGAAAAGCCTTGTTTAAAAAAAAAAAAAAAAAGAAAAAGGAATGAAAAGACGTGTTTCTCTTCAGCTTTTTAATACACCATCGACTTTTCCATTTCCTCAAGAGTAACTGACTCAGAAATGATTGCGTCAGTTATCTGAAATGGTTTCGAATGGAGATGCTTAGCATCCGTGATACGCTGATAGAAAACAAAACGGACTTTGGAATGAATTCTGCCTGTATGGGAGATGAGGTTGTGAAGGTAGCAAGTTCTTCAGTAATCACTCAGGCAATGCACTCTGAGTGGAGTTGTCTCTTCTTCTTTTTTTTTTTTCCTGCATATGTTTGAAGTAGTGAGAATGTCTTTGAAAACCAAAGCTACAGCAGATCTGTAATGATGTAATATTAGATGTTTTCTAGCATTTCCCTAAGTGGGGAAAAAAGTAAGAACAGAAAACAGCTCCTATAACTCGTTCATTTGAAGCATCCTGTCACGCTCTGCATCACTTTTATTTGACTCACCTTTTTTATTTAGCATGAGAAAGTCTTTGAAAACTAAAGCTAGATATGTAATGATGTAAAGTTAGATGTTTTCTAGCATGTCCTTAGGTGGGAAAAAACGAGAGCACGAAAACAACTCCTATAACGCACTCACATGAAGCAGATCTGTCACAGTACGGTTTTGCCGTACTTTTTGACTCACCATTTAATTAAATGAATGTGTTTAGATTCACTTGCATTATGTTTTCTTCCAAAACGTAGCAATATAGTTACAGTGTCTTTATTTAATTCAAAAGGCAGCAAATTGTTGTCCTTTAAGACATTCTTAGTCATCACTGAAAATATTCAGTGGATCATTTTCTACCTTAAATGATAGCTGGGTGAAGCTGAAGTGTTTAGCTATGCTGTTATAAGCCTTAAGGTCAGGTTGAGCCATTCATGTGTGTATAAAGGGACATTCCCAGACTTCCCTGTGGCATGCCTCAATGAGACTTTAAAAGAGACGAGCTGTATAGAAGTGTCATTCCTTCATGACCTCCACCCTGCTGCAACATCACAGCCAGACCCTGCGAGGATGAAACAGAGTTTCCATTCTGTCATAACTCTCAGTAACTAATCCAATCTTTCGTTATTTACTCTTTAGATCTTAAGCCATTGCACAAATATATACTTCATCTGAAAGGCTCATTAGCACACATTCCCTTTCACACACATTTTTGCATTTTGTAGAACAGAATAGATGTGCCGCCATGGCCCCACATTTCCTTCTTCTGCATGCCAAACCCCTACTGAGAGCAGCCAGACTCTTCTCTTCTCCCAGTCCATGATCTTCCCCAGGGAGTCTCCTTGGCTGGGCCGCTGCCACATTACCTCAGCGCTAATCACGTCTATCCCACTGACAACAGCCATTCAGTGCCGCGGCTTTAAGAGCCAGGCACTTGGTGGACTCCTCGCTGTGACGTTTACAATAAGGCGTCTGTGTTTTTCCCGACCCATCTATTTCTGTTGTGTGCTTTCTCTTCTTCCTTTGGTTATGGCGGCATATCCATTTTCATGTCAGAACGATTTTGGCTGGAATCGTCGCAAGAAAGCTTCCTTCCACAGCTGGGATGTCGTCGATACTCATCGATACTCTACCATTGAATTTGGACCGCACAACAGAAGACCACGTGGAGGAGATTTTTTGCTAGTTGATATGTATATCTGATATTCCTACCTCATGAAATAAGAGATGTCATGCACAGTATTATTGCCAAGAAAGAAGAAAACAAGTATCTGACCTGGTGTTCCATCCTCCGGCCTTTCCTCATTCATTTGCCCAATCTTCTAGCACTGAGTTTGTGTGAAGTGTGTGTGTGTGTTTATCCATTGCTTTCTAACATAGAATAATATAATCTAGAAACTGACAAAAGCAAAAAAAAATTTTTTCTGTTGCTGAAATTGAAAAGCTGATGCCATGGGGCTGCATTGAGTGAGTTCTTTGTGGCCTTCTCTCCGTCTTGCTGTGGGAAACTCTGGCTCTTTGCGGCAGCCCCATTCATCACCTGCTCTCAATAGCAGCGCCGCAGTCTCCAGCTAGCGAGCAGGCCAGGTAGGGTGCCGGGATGCACAATGTGCTGGGGATTAGCATCAAAGCTGGGGGGACTGGGTCCTTCCTGTGCCGGCGGGGAGACAGGGCAGGACCCGCCAAGGTCATCATCCAGCCCCAATACTCCCTCTGCCACCCCGCCCAACCTCCCCCATTTGATGAGGGGAGTAGTGTTGGAGCCTGGGAACCTACATCGGCGGCTTCTCAACACCCAGCACCAACTCACCGCACAGCAGGTGGAAAACAGTGAGATAATGCAGCCGGGCACTTTTATGTCTTTTTTTCAACACTATAGGCAATCTCACACTTTGAGGATTTGGACACTTTTCCTCGCTGTGAGTTTTTCCGAACCAAATATTTGTTTGATTTTAATCAGCTTTTGACACAGTGAAACGTCAAAGCTGTAGCTGGACAACCAAGGGTAAGTGGACACTATCGTGGGAACATACCGATGTAATGGATTTCAACAAGGATACTGTTGGTTACAAATTAGTTGGCTGACAGAATATTTTTAAATAGCTGTTTTCAGTTTCGCTCAAGGGGCATATGTTTGATGCATGTCGCTTATAATGATCGTAGACATCTCCTAAGCTGATCGTCCCAACCTCTGGCGTTGGTTGCATGCGGTTCGGTCACTTGGCATATGGCTTCTCGAACTCTTCTCGACAAGTTGGCTTTTTATAAGCAGCAGCAACAGAAGAGGGTGGAGATAGCAGGACCTATGAGGTAACAGTGATGCAGAAATAGTCCTCAGTTCGTTACGTAGCGAAGATAACACCAAATTCTTTGCTCCCCCCTTTTTTGCTGAGAGATGCGCAAGTTGTCATGACGACAGGGATGTACTGCTGATGAAGTCTCACTCCTTGTTGTCCAATCAGATTATGGAGCTGAAACTGCAGCATGAGCAGGAGAGGACACACCTACTCCAGCAGCACAATACGGAGAAGGACAGCCTGGTCCAGGATCATCAGCGGGAGATTGCTAGTCTGGAGAAGCAGGCGCGGTCCGCCATGGCCCAGCACCAAGCGCAGACCCAGGAATGGAGAAAGCGGGATGGACAGGTATGTGGTCTCTTCTTTTCCATATCACCATGTTTTCCATATTTGGTTTGCTATTAACCGTGCCATTTTCCGCTTGCTCTTTCCAGCTTTTTTTCTGCTTTGCTAGCTAAGTATTCGTTTTATCTGTTAAAAATCTTATACATATTTTTACTGAAAAGTTAAGTGTCTGAAGGAGATTTTTAAAAATACATTTTGAAATTTAGCACGACGCTTTATCACAAAAACTTCAGCACCACAAACTGTTTAAAGAACTGTTTGCAATGAAATTGTGCAGAAAAGAAATACCATACAGGGTCTATGCATTATGCAGCATATACAGTGTTCTGAGCGGAAGAATTAACGGAAGATTTAAAAAGCCCCAGGATCTGAAGCCACATGTAGCCATAAAAAGATGGCAAATATTTTGGTGCAATATAGATCAGGCCTTTTGTTTTCCGCCATGGGCTGTATTTTTCGTTCTTTTATTTCATCTAATTGAGCTGGCTTGGCATGAGCTGGTGCTTTGCAAACCACTGTGCACTGGCTAGGCGCATTTACTGTTTCTCGCCCTGCACTGCATGTAGCCATCATCTCCAAATAAGGAGAGGCTTAAATTCTCATTATATGTCCCAGAACCATTATATATTAATGACAGTCTTGGAAAGGCTGTTAGAAACCTCAATTTTGTTTATCAGCGGGTTTCTCATGGTTACTCCACCAAAGCCCGTTCTCCTCTCCAGCTTGGCTATCGCGGAGCCTCTGTGGGAAACCATTTGACAGCCGAGCCCCCAGCTGGGGATGTATTCGATTCTTCAGACCCTGAGATGAAATATAAATTGTCAGCATGGCTAAAGCACGGTTTTTAGCTCCTAACAGGAGAGATGTCCAGCAGAGCAGCTCCTGTACAGAGTTCAGCAAACTCTGATGAGCAAAGCTTGGGAAACACTTCTAGATGGAACATCGCACATTTCAATGCCATTTCGGTCAAAGACTAAGCCACGGTAAACCAGATTTTCTACAGTAAATGTCATGTTAATTGTATGTACTGGACTGCTCTTGTCTTACAAGAGTTTTAAAAGAGAAGCGAACCTTTTTGCTGTGATCTGATAAAACTACAGTGTGTCAAATATAATGCACTAGTGTAGTTAAAATACATTCTTCTGTCTATGCAGCATCTTTTTGTAGCTAACAAACATTACTGTATTAGTGCTTCATCTTTAAATATAAATCTAAAACAGGTATGCAGCAACAGCTTTTGCTTTTGCAAAACAAATGGCTTTTTTATCCTTTTCCGTGTTTCCACACATAGCCCAAATCCATTTATCCAGCACTTTATCAGTCATGTCATTACTGAATGTGGTGGTGTGGACAAGCCACACAGGATGTGAATCCAGGGGAAGGAAATTGTCTGCTACAGCAAGAGGCTGCTGGTGGCTTAGAGCCTCCATTGCTTCCAGCCTGCAGAATACGCTGAGCAATTTGTTGGAGTTCGGGGGACTAGGCTTTGCGGTTTGGCTGAACATGTCCTTCCATGTGATGATGTTATTTAGGTGAGAAGTTCAGCGAACCTCAACACCCTTTCCCTTTACAGTTCTCCACGATCCAAGCTGGGTGCCGAGAGGCAGCGGAGTTTCATTTTCCTCCTTATGGCTTGACTACCTCACCATCAACAAGCCTCTTTAAACTGACAGATTTACATTTTCTGATAGAAGCGTCTTTTCAATTTTTAGGAGACCTGATAGATAACGGCTTTAAGCAAAGCACAAAAATTTCTTCTGAGCATCTAAGTGCCAGAGCTTTTCTTCTTTTATCATAGCAGAACAAAATTTGACATGAAAGTGATGCTATTGGGTTTGAAAACTTTTCTCTGTGCCCTGCTGCATTTCAACTGGTGTCCATCAAGCTTACTCTAGCTGCTAGATGAAGATACATTTTTCAGCTACTGCTGACAGGAAACTGGCTGCCTCAAAGCTGTCTGAGTGAGATAAGATGGCCTTCGTGGCTACTTTTCTCTTCCCAAGAAGGCATATTTTCTCTTAGAGCATCTGAGAGATGGAATCCAGGAAAGAAGAGAGAAGATGGTGCTGACGAAGCCTTCCACTGGCTGCTTTATTGAGATGAGATGTTAAATTGGAACTCGTGGTGTCTGGCTGATTACAGTATGAATCTCAGTATGAAGATGATCGACTGTTAGATTGAAAATATTGACTCAACAGCGATAACTGATATAAAAAAAAATCCCTTTTTCACAGCTGCAACAAAAGCGACTGAGTCTAGACCCAGCTTTCTTCCTGGAATCCTTCAAATTGGAAAGCTGACAAAGTGAGCACACATCCTTCACCTACACTGAAGATGAGTCAGTTAGACTCATCTCTTGATGCAGTCAGCACAGTTTGAATGTAAACGGAAGTTCAGAAGAATAAATTATTCAGGAATAGAGCTTTGTTTTTGAGTTTGAGTGGGCTTGCCAATGTCCAGCACTGTTACCTGGCCTAGATCTCAATGCTACTGCGATCTTAGTGCTGTTTCAAAGAAAATTCGCAACCTACAACAACATACAGCCATCGAAACAAGCGAATGTAAAAACAGTGCCATGCTAATACTGCGCTGAAGGTTTTATTGATCCATGTCTTGGTTTGGAGTCTTTGTTTAGATCGCTGAGGGAATGAGCTTATATCCTTGTCCTTGGGCTGAAGCTGGAGTATTCAGTTTCCTCTCAACCTGGAATTTCTGCTTTGGCACCCTCCAGGCTCCTAGCTTCCTCAGTCTTTTTGAAGATGAAAGGGGCAAGGCCGAGAGTCAGTTGGCAGCCCATCCAGGACAGTTCCCAATAAATAGTGTTGCCTGCAGCAAGTACTATGTGCTAATACACAACTGGCTCCAGAGCCTGGAAGTGTTTCCTTTACATGCATGTTATAGCACACTGTTATGAGGAATCCGTGTGCTTTATAATGAATGTTTAATGAAGAGGAAATATTTGAATCACGCTTTATCATTTGCCTCATATGTAACTTGGTATCCTGTTCTTTAAGTGTTCTTTCTTATATATATATACTTTTTTGGCCTCTGGAGATGAAAATCGTAGACTTCTCCAGTACATTTGCTCTAGGCATCTGCACCTTCCTTGGATGTATGAACAACAGATGTTTTGTTCCGTCAGTCAGTTCCATTACTATATTTCCTGTGTTTCAGCTGCAGTCAGAATCATTTTCATTGCTTTTATTTGGCCAGTGTCTCATTTTCCCACTTTTTCATCTTTGAGAAATTCTTTCTCACTCTTATAATATAGAGTTTAATCAGCATGGGGGAGAATCTGATCCTTGGAATATTGCACAGTGGACCACTCTCTGCAGCCATGATTGCCAAATTAATGACACTGTCAAATTTTCAAGAACTTCATTTCCAAATAAGAGATTAAGCCAGAGTGCATAACGGCTAGTGTGAGGGAGGAAATCAGGCATGGTTATTTGGTTATGTGCGAGAAAAAACAACCTCATTAAGTAGGTTTGCTCGACATTAGCTGAATAGCTTATATCCAGACCCATGGATTAATGTCATTCTTGCCACTTCCCTCACACAAGAAAAAGCAACACATTTCAAGGGCAGCATGGGAGAACGTTATAAGATGCTACAGATGCGTTCATACATTCAATCATACTTTTAAAGATAAAGACTTTTCCGTGAGATTCAGTCTGACTATTTTTATTATAGTATTACTGCTAATGTTGCCTGCAACTTACCATAACAGAAGTAGATTTTAATATTAAACGTGATTAACCCTTCAAAGCCGTGACCTGGCTTATCATTTTAATTATTAACCTGATCTTTCATTATTGAACTATTGATAATATAAGATTCAGCAAATAGTATGAATGATTCGGTAACTGCAAGAAAAAAGTAATAGAAAATGTATGTGGTGAGGAGTGTATATCTGGACCCACCAATGGGAGTTTATACCACAGTGCTGTGGAATTCTTGAATCTGATTGTTCAATATGTGTTGATTAATTTTGCATAACAGCTCGGTTTTGACAATAGTTTGGCCGCAAGGCAAAGCACAAATTTATATTAGTGTGCTTGTTCTAATACATTATCATTTCTGTAGTAACAGCTAATTCACAGGGACATGTATGGTGGATGCTCCATATGGTGAGGCTTGGAGACATTTATTTAATATTTATGGAAAGAGTCTCCTACAGCATTTTGTACTTGAGCTAAAGCTGTTCCTTTACGTTTTCTGCCACAGGAAAGCGCTCAGGATAGACAAATTTTCATTTTGCTCTTTCTTGTAACATGACAAGCTGCTTTTTTGTGTATTACTATTTTCAACAGAGAGGAGAAAAAGTAACATAAGTAATAACCGGAACTGACTTGTCTTGTGGGCCTTACACAACATCGCATGTAACCATAAATGGATAAAAAGTATGATGTAAATTTATGTGCCAAATAGATCTGATAGCTGTAGCAATGATGCCTGATGTTTATTTACTTTGTAGTTTGTTTTCTATTCAGAAGAAATCCTGATCATCCATGTTCATTCCTGGACAGTAATATTCCAGGTGCAAGAATTAGGGAATGGAGCTTGAGAATCAAGCATGCAGTCGGTGTCTTCGGAGCCTTTTTTCGGCTCTGGAAAACAGAAAACATTACTGGTTTCTTGTCTTGCTCACTTCCCTGGCTTTCCCAAGTCTGCCTTGTTCTGATCTTTGTATGTGTTTAGCCTGAGAGAGTTCTGGGTCCTCAGCACATACTGTCTCTCTTTCCCAGATGATGAAAAGGGGGTTTAATCCTAGACCAGACATCACTTGCATCAGCCTGCATTAGCAAGCATGAAATTTTTTAGTTTTTTTTTCTGAGCAGCACATGGACCTGCTTGTTGAAAACATGTAAATGTGGCTCAGACTGATGTTGAACCGGAATGTCTCTTTACCCAGAGGGTGGCTGTGCTGGGAATGGATTTGAGAATCAGACTGGACATCCAAAGTAGTGTAGGTGCTTTATTATCAGTTAATACTGCTGTGCAGTTTCTCTCATGTGGATGAGCAACTGAAGTCTCCTGTGTCTTTGTGCTCTATACAACTAATAGAGGAAATAAGGTCCAGGCTGTATTTAAAAAAAAAAACAAAAAAAACCCTTTGTTCACTTTATTGTGAATCAAAGCTGAGACGTAATATCTAGTGAAACTAGGGCGGTTTGAACACAGCCTTGAACATTAAGGTATTTTGAAAAAACAAATTACTCACTGAGACTTTATCACGCAATGAATGATTGGAAAGATCCTCGTTAAACTATATGGCCAAAAGTAAGAGTAAGTGTGGACACCTGACCATCACAACTGTATGTACTTGATGAACATCCAATTCCATAGCCATGGGTGTTAATATGTAGTTGGTCCCTAATTTGCTGTTGTAATAACCTCCACTCTTCTGGGAAGATTTTGGAGCATGAATGTGCTCATTCAGCAACAAGATCATTAATGAGGTCGGGCACTGATGTTGGGCAAGAGGGACTGGTGCACAGTTCATCCCAAAAGTGTTCAGTGGGGTTGAGGTCAGAGTTCTGTGCAGGTCACTTGAGTTCTTCCATTCCAACCTTGGCAAACCATGGCTTTATGGGCCTTGTTCTGTGCACAGAAGTATTGTCATGCTTGCACAGGTTTGTCCTTAAGCCTTTTAGTTCCCGCATAGCGTGCCTATGTGGGAACTAAAAGGCTCAAGCACAAAGTTAAGTTGCCTGAGTGTGATGGTTAGATGTCCACATGCTTTTGGCCATATAGTGTATTTCTTAGTGATAAATGGTTACTGAGTTATGAAGCCGAGAAGAGTGCAAAAATGGCTTCAAATTTAGTTTATCAAGTTCTGAGGGTTAATGATATGTTGCAGAGCTGGCAAAAGAGGCTTGCTGATTGCTTTAGCCATAGTAGCATCCTGCTGTCACACCATTTAAACAAACGTTTCTAAAAGTGTGCCATGCTCTTATTCTGAGCACACAGCACTATTCTGAGCGAAGGCCCCACCTTGGGGTAATTACAGGACACTTCAGTTTTACAAGGTGCTGGCTTTCTGTACTATAATACACCATAGCATTGACTTCCCCTAATTCTTTGAATGTATGAGTATATGTATACACAAATACACCAGACACTGTTTAAGTAGCAACTGTCCATGTATGTCCCCATTTTAACTAAACTGTAAAAACAGTGACAGATACCACTAGGAAGGCCCGAGCCCTGTTTGGTGCATCATGGCTTTATCTGCCCTCCTGTTATCTGACAGACCTCCTGGTTTAAAACAATCAAAAGGACACTGTTTACAGAAGCTGGAAAGAAAAGCTTGCCTTGTAGCCACAGTCTGACTTCTCAGATGGCGCTAAAAACGTGCACCCAATTCATGGCATGGGGCTGACAGGATGTGACACCATGTGTAAGTTCTAAAATGCACCAGTAGTTCAACTAGAAGAGCTCGAAAATGCTGGTCAAAACTTAGGTCCTTGTTTTAAAAGTACTGATCTGCCAGAACTTTTCAGAGTATTTCTGAGCATAACTGTCCATTTACATGCGCAAGTCACAGTAGTATACATGTCTATGCTGTATTCATATTTCTTTAATTGTACTTCTAAGTAAGTTACTATATAAAATATTCACATGCCATCATGTACCCTTGTGCTAGCTTCTGGAGCCAGCCTTATATTTTATTTGTTTGATAATATTATTTCCAAGCATCAAAAGAAGCACAGTAAAAGCCTATCAGCCTATCCTATACCAGGCTAAAGAAGGAATTATAGATTAAAGGCTACTTCGAGCTGGGATCTAATAGCTCTGTACCACTAGTAGTAGTATGTAGGCGAGTTTTGCCTCTTATGCTGCTGTCACCTGGGACACAAGCACAGCCCCAACATCTGTGTGTGTTTATTTTGCTTAATTTAAATGTATTTTTTCATGGTCTGCCTTTGAAGTGGCAAAGATCCCACCCCACTCCTGAATGTGTTCACAATTTTCCGACGCTCTTCCGGCAGGCGATAACCGTTCTCCTCCCTGGAATGCCTAAATACAAGTGGAGTGAAGCCAAGGAGGTGCCAACCCCTTGTGTTGCTACTACTGCACAGACATCGCAGATCACAACCTGAGATGGAGTTCATTTACAGCATTTTGTAGAATTAATGTAGCATTAAAATCGGCAACTCACTCAAAATAGACCTTTGTGCCTTAGTAGTGTTAAGCAACCTTAAAGTCTGCTGTCAATAATGATGTCAATGCAAGCAAGGTCAAGTTCAGGGGCTCGGTTCATCGGTTCATCCCCACTGGTTGATTCTCTAATAGAGGCTTCCATTCTCTAATAGGGGGACTAATTCCTTTGCTCACTGTGCTTCCTTTTCTTTTTTGTCATCTGCACCTTTTATTTTGCCAAGCGTGGCCGTAAACGTGGCAAAGCAGTCAGTCCCTGTGTTTTTTCTGCTTCCTGAAACAAGAAATGGCAGCAGTGCCTCATCCCACGCCCGCCCCCCAACTATGAGTAACTGACCTTTGATTTGTGCTAATTTCGCTCATTAAATCAAACCACTGACCTTTGTGGAATGCCCGCTTTTGATGTTGAACCCTTGAGGCTGTGAGATCAGAGGGGGTGGTTTCTGTTTTCCTCTTCTTGGCCAGACCAAGCACAAGTGCTCCACCAGTTTTGCACTTTTCATTCCCCACACTCTGGGTAAAATTGTGCTTCCTCTGTGCCAGTGCAACTCAAAATGGAGTGCACTGATGCACCCCAATGAAATGTAACAAATCATCCTCTATTTCTTGATTCTTCATTTGGTGCTTATTGTTATTTGATAAGATAATGACTTTGTGTGATTCCAGACCATCGGTGAGCTGGAGTCCCAGGTGCACACACTGAGGGAGGAGCTGCTTGCAGCTCACAGTCAGAGGAAGCAGCAGCTGTCTGAGTTGGGCCTACTGCGTGAGGAGGAGCGCCAACGTGCTGCCCAGGAACAAGAGGTGGCGTTAGGCCGCGTCCGGGCCGAAATGGAGCGTGTCCGCCAGGATCTGGAGAGGAGCCACACTGCAGAGAGAGAACTCGCTCAGGAGAAGGTGGGTGACCCTCTGAGCAAGGGTGAGATGATACATCATGTTGGTTTCCTGGATTCAGTGGTTTCCTCTTACTTTCTAACGCCATAGTAATAGTTGATTGGCTACTCTAAATTGCCCCTAGGTGTGAATGACTTGACTGTCCGAGTGTGTTCGGTGCACTGCAGTGGTCTGGCATCCCATCCAGAGTTTATTCCTGCCTTGCAACCAATATTTCCAGGATAGGAAACACGAGATATAGGTGTCAGCAATGTTGCCTGCAACTTGAGATATAGTCAGTTAAGCACTCGTTGGCATGATTAATTGTGTAAACTTGATTTAGCACCAAGGCCTCAACTGAGTTCCAGGCAAATCAACCATCTGTGTCAACACCATACAAAGACATAATACACAATTATCCCAATTGTCATCTTAGAACTGCATGTCAGCCTGGGATGTCAGCCTGGAAGATTATTTAGTTGCTTCCCTCTGGTACTATAGCTCTGCCACAGGATTTTCATGTGTGTCAGATGAGAAATTTTGCCCTAGAAGCAGTGCAACATTTTCTGGCCTGTTTCATACTGTGCAATCCTCACTGGTAAGATAGAGACCTAAGGCTTTGGCAGGGTTCCATTGCAGGAGGTGGAGCAGGCAAGGTTTGGCAGCGTCTGTATCCTTGTGGTCTCTGATGGATTAACTTTGTCACTCTCTCCAACACCTCAGAGTAAAACCTATCAAGTCTGTCAGCAAAGGAAGTGACTCAGAGCAAAATGGTCTCTTCCTCTTCTTCTCTCCTCCTGTATGCCCTTGAGTAAACAGTAAACAGATGAACCTGTATGCCAGCCAAGCTTCTCACCTGGTGTCTGGATCACACGCTTGTACAGTCATGAGTGCACACACACACACACACACACACACCCTAAGACATGCTGGTTGACTTTGTAGTTTAGCAATTCAAGAACTCTGGCTAGCATTTCATTATAAATGCATTAGCCCCCTTTGCTCTGGTTCTATCTATGCATAGCAGGCAGACTTTGACTGACTTTGCTGGAATTCCTCAGGTCCTCACCCCTGCTACTTCATATTTACAAAGCTCTTGATCCCTTGTAACAGAAACCAGGGATAGGAAGCTCTTTTAATATGGCACAGGCTGGCCAGGAACTGGCAGAAAGTGTGCTGTTGATCAGGAGTAAATTCCTGATTAGGCCCATCAAGGCGATTCATTTTCATTAGATCCATGCAGTCCTCTCTCAGACCATCTGTGGCATATTACCGTGCTGTTCGGTCTCCTCCATAAATCCTGGGCCTCCATTTCAGAACCATATGCTAGTATGGCTCTCATACTGATCCCAGTCCGACTCACTTTTTCCGCTCCGCCACCACTTAAAGATTGTTTATGAACAATAAGTCATCCGATCCATCCTCCTCACATCTGAGAAACACCTGTAGATGTGGCAGTCAAGTATAGACACTGGAGTTTCTGTGAGTCATTAGGATGAAGGGCTTGATATTGCCACGTAGTTAATATAAATGAAGCATAAATGCCAAAAATAAGTTGCTGACACCTGCGTGTAACAGTTCTGAACATACCAGTTCCTTTTGTACCACTGCCAGAAGTTATTGGTCAGAAAGTGGTGACTAATTTACCACGTCTCTAACAGTAGTTCAACTGCAAGACAAATCCCAGGTTGGACTTGACTGGCAGACATGACACAGAGTCTAAGCCTAACAATAAATGGATAAAAATGTTATTTAACAAAGGAAATGTATCATAATTTGTGGTGAAGCTTTCTGTAAGGAGACATTTATTTACCAATTTACGGGTTGGTAACTGTAACTCTACGTAATTACTTTTACTCATACTTAGCTACATCTATACAACTGAGCATATACTGAACACTTAGTTCAAGTGGTTTCTTAAATGATGTGTGTGTTTGGTGGTCTTTTTAAGGTGTTACTGGCTTGTCCAGACTACCAGACCAATCAAGTTAATATGTTAAAGCTGTCATGTAGTGATATATAGTATGAACTGATCCGTCATAGCGATGTGTCTGTAACACTGAGAGCACAGAACTCCTTTATCAGCTGAAGTTTTGAAATGAGGAAAGAAATTTGTAAGTATTGTGTCATGCAGTGTAACATCAGGAGACAGGTAGTGTACTTGGTAGGCTTTGAGTGTAGTAGTATTGCAAGGCCAGACATGATCTCTAAAGCGAATAGTAAGAATAGTAGGAAGGTTTGGTGTAAGGGTGAGTGCGAATGTAGTCAACAACAAACTCAGTGTTTGGTGTTATAAATACCCACACAGAGCATTCAGCCACAAGAGCATTAGTGAGGTCAGAAAATTGATTGGGCAAGGAGGCCTGGTGTGAAATCGGCATTCATCACAAACATGTTCAGTGAGGCTGAGGTCAGGGCTCTGTGCTGGCCTGTGTGTTATACAGCCATCACCGTGTGTGTTGTATACCTATCAAAGTTTTGTCTATTTTTATATCTGCTAATGGTGTAATATAATTATGAACATGTTAATGTGCCTGGGTTAAGTATAACTTCTTGGTTCACTGTCAAAGTTTCCAGCATTTCTTTCTTTTTTCTTCTTTTTTTTTTTTTTAAGTTGTTACAAGCTCTCATCCTTATAAGCTCCATGTGGTTTGTAAGCTGAAATTTCTTATTCTTCTGATGGTGACAGAAACACTGTCCTCGGCAGTCAGCGAGTCCTGAAACGGGCAGCTGGAGTTTGAATGCGTCTCACAGATCCCCAAGAAAAAGGCAGAAGAAATCCATTAAATCCTTGAATGGATTTTCATCAAAAGATGCTGCCTTTTGAGGGGAAAAGCTTGTGGAATAAAATAATGAGAAGCAGAATATCAGAAGAGATAAGGTTGTGTGTTAGATTGTTCCTTCGTTAGAGGCTAGGTGAAAATAAAGAGGAGAAGAAAGACAGCGACTTCATTTCTGCTGCTAATAACGACTGAGGTTTATCTGCTGTTGTGTGTGGTGTCTAGATTGTGTGTGTGTGTGTGTATGTGTGTGCGAGCGCGCACTCAGTACCCAATCTCCATTTGCCTCAGAGAGCCTTGGCAGCCTTGTTCCTATAGATAAACCTGTCTGTTTTCTCAATGCACACAACTCTCAGCTGGCCCCTCAGATACACCGCCTGGTGTGTCTTTACATTAGAAACTTAAGTATTAATATTTCTTTTAGAGACTAGTTTTATTTTATTTATTTATTTTATATTTCATTGAGCTTTTTATTATTTTGTTGAGGTTTTTGAGTCTCTCTCTCTCTCTCTCTCTCTCTCTCTGTCTGTCTTTTGGTTGCTCACAGAAATTGAGCCTTGAGCAACAGATCACATGGCAAGATGATCAGACCATGACATGTGGCTTCTGGGTTTTAAACGTCTGAACAAGGTCTCTGAAGGATCAGGGGAAGAGGCATGAGCTGAAACTTGAGTTTGTGCGAACGTTGTCGTGGAAAAATTTGAAGACGTTAGGCAGTAGATTGCTCACAAAAGCTGTTGCTACTTTGAAATAAGTTCTGAAACGGGTGGTCTGTTAGAGCTGATGTGTCATTATCCGGTATTTGCACTTTGACCATGCTAAATGCAGTATGACACCTGCTGACTAATACGCCTTAATCACACTTTCAGCAAGATCACTTTAAACTCATTTTGCTCTCGTGTCAAAGGCAAAGACAGCACATGTCTATTTTATGCTAGTTTATACTGCAGCATGTGGGCAACAGTAGGGAGTGGGCCTGTTGGGAAGAAAAACAATGGCGTAGCTAATGAACCAGTGTTGAAAGAACTGCTTTTTCAGTGGACTTGCCGTACCTGTTGTGCTCTATTCATCTTCCCACACACCCTCATTGCTAGTCGACTCAACCCTCTTGTTAACACCAGCGGGCTGAAGAGAGAGAGAGACAGTTAAGATGCGGGTAACTGTCACATCTGTCTCTGAAGTTAGACATTTCTTTGATCTACTGGGGCATATTTGGATCTACCGACTTTTACGTGACTGCAGTTTATTCTATTAAGTCAGGGCAGCTGAATGGGCCTGTGAAATTGTGGCTTGAAAGATAAAGTTTTGTTCATGTATATATAATTTTTACAGTGGACATATTGCAATCTAGTAAAGAGTAGCAGAAAATGGATCTAGACATTGGTACAACAACAGCACTTGGCCTCTTGGTTTAAAGTCTGATGAGGTTGAAGACACTTGCAGACAGCTCACTCCTCCATGCTGATCATTCTTCTTTATATTCTTAGCTTCATGCATATGGACTCCCATCTTCAATTCAGATCACAGGCTATAAGTGGATTTTAAATTCAGAAACTTATAGACAGGTCCATAAATATTTGGACAGTGACACAGTTGTCATAATTTTGCCTCTGTACACCAGCACGATGGATTTGAAATGAAGCAATCAAAATGTGATTGAAGTGCAGACTTTGAGTTTTAATTCAAGTGGTTTAACAAAAATATTGCTGTAACCATTTACAGCCATTTTATACAGGCTTAAAAGTAGTTGGACAAACTAACATAATTATAAATATTAGGATTTTTTTTTAAATATTTGGATGCAAATCCTTTGCAGTCAATGACTGCCTGAAGTCTGGATCCCATGGACATCACCAAATGCTGAGTTTC
>CM074957.1:13777714-13834222 GCA_037577455.1 Pangasius macronema
TCAGTGCCACTGTCTCTAAACCATACAGCATGGCCGCTCTCACCACTGGCTTGTACACCTTCCCCTTGATTCTCGCTAATATTTTTTCCAGCTGTTGAAAAGCACAAACCTTTAAAAAAAAAAAAAAACACAAGACAAGCTTGTGAATGACTAGAGATTGTGGAGCCCAAACATCATGAAGCTTTATTAGGCTGGAGCCCAAGACTGTGCACCCTTTATAATAGCTGCAAGCAGATACATCAGTATAGCAGATACATTAGTCAGTGGTTTGGGTTCTGCAGGGAAGTGAGAAATGTCAGTGGGTTATGGACACAATACATACCCAAACAAGCTGCACCTTCAAAATGTTCTTCTAGAAAAAGTCAGTAGCTCATGAAATTTTAACATTAAATATGGTGATTGTGTGTTTACGAAACTGTTTCCCTGTCATCTGAACCCCTTTAGTTTAATGGTTTGGTTATCCCAACCTGTTTGACACACTCCTATATAACACTATATAAGGCAGAGGGAAAGACCTGAAGTGCCAGCATTCCCCTTAAATTAATCTACCAGATCGTAAGCCATTGTCGTCTTTACACCCAAGACATCCAGTTGGGGAAAGATGGCTCTGCACATTTGTTTGTGAGCGGATATTGAACTTCAAGAACCTTCTATCTTACCTCACTGACATGATAAAAGCTTTGTCTAATTGGCGTAGCTTCATCCACATCAATGATGTGTTCTCTCAGGAAGGAACAAGAACATATGTCTGAGAATAGAGATAGTAAAACTCTTATCAGTTTGAGTAATGTCTTGCTGGTCAAAAGAAATCTTTTTTTTTCCCCAAAAGTACTTGAGAACATTGTCATCTGTTTTTCCTAAACCACGTGTTAACTCCTATGTCATGAGTGCTTCTCATTGCTAAATGGCGTAAAACACAAAGCACCCCTCCTTGAAGTGCGTAAATGAAGTGCAGGCTCATCCACAAAAACATTGTAGTGCGATTACCATTGACGCACAAGGACATCACTCTGCCTGGTGTACCCCTGGGCTAGACTTCTATCATCCTTTTATTATGAGCCTGAGCAGGTGGCTAGAAGAATGGATCCTGGGAAGTGAATTATCCAAAACATTGGTTTTAGAGAGTCCGGGTTTGTTTTTGCTTCAGCTGGATTAACAGTGACTGACTACTTTGAACATGTACCAGTGGTGGCTGATTATATGCTCAAAGTCCCGTTACCTAAAATCCTGTACTTACAATAGTCTGGAAAAGCAATTATCCTGGCTGAATTGCAAATACCTCTTAATGCTTTACCTTTTACCATTAATGATTTATGGCTATAAATCCACATTGCCACTTTTGACTAGTACCATGGACTCTGAAGCCCACTCCCACAGAAATTTTGACCAATCTCGTCCATTTCTACAGTTATTTTTGATTGCACCTGCCTGTAGTGTTTTCTTAGTTGGTTCTATTTCACAAAATATAAACAGATTAGTAATTGAACTCTAATCCTGACTCTGACACGGACAAAGAAGTTACTGAAGCTGAATGAATGCGACGAATGCGCTGGGTCTGTAAATGCCTCACAAGCAACCTCACATGTCATTACTTCACTAATCAGACTTACTTTCTAGCTCTGTCAGGAGGTATTCTCTCTGATGAGCTTCATTCAGTTAAATCATTTACATAACTACATGTTATTGGATAAGCTGTAACAGAGGATCCGCTACAATGGGTCATGTTTAGTAAATAGGAGTCACTGATCGCAACTGATTTTTCATACATTGATCAACTCTGCTGCAGTGTAACCCCCCCCCCCCCCCTCCCCAACCGTCTTCCAGATATTGTCAGAGGTTCGATAACACACCTATTACTTCTAATACTCCACCACTTACACTAGTTTCTAGGCAACTACTCAAACCACTTTTCTCTTTGAAAAATAACTAAATAAAATAAAGAGTTAAAGCCGTCGGTTTGCAAGTATGACACTATGCCTAACAGGGCTGGTTTCCAAAACACAGGTAGATAATAAAGCTTGTATCTATTATGTAGGCCAGTTATGTACAGATTGACAAGCACTCAAAAACGAATTCCCCACAAGTCAGCTCCAACTAAAGCATAAATACAGGCAAACAAAGATAGGTACACACTCGCAAAATATGTATGGAGTCCAAAATATACCAAACACCCAAGCCCAAAGGCAAACAATAATGAAATGTTAAACAATGAAAATATTTTTGTTTGAATTAGTCTTTTGAATTACAGTCTCAGTTCATGACTGTAAAAAAAAAAAAGCAAAGAGAATGACAAGTGATATGGCAAAACAAAGTTAACACATGACTAGAGAACAAAAGACACAATGTGTGAAGCTGGTACACATCAGTAGGGAGTACATATAAATGTTGCTGGTGTGTCATACTCCACCCACTGCTCACCTGTAGTCACCAGAAACAGCAGCACAAACTCCAATGACCAAGTGGGCTGCATTCATTTTCCCTGTGGAGGGAAAAGGTGTGGACTGGTTGACTACGATCGAATTTTTTGACAAACAATTCATGCATGGTCTAAGCAGGGAGCCTCAAAGGGTTTATGCAAATATGGCAGCAGTTGCCATGCAGGATTTTTTGCAAGACACATCACTGCTGGGGACGGCAGAAGCCTGGCTCGCTCCTCCACCTGTTAAGCCTTTCAGTTTTAAACAAATGAAGAGGTGCCAGTGTTCACACAATGCGAGAAGTGTTTAAGAGCTTTCTTTCTGCTCTGACTGTTTTTCTTTCAGCCTCTCTTTCTGCTCTTTTATTTTCACCTTTTATTTAGCACTCATAATGATCTTGCTGAGCTGATCTTACCAAAAACTGCCTCACACACACTGTACCACTCTTTTGATACTGAAAGAGCAGAACCTAGAATAAGTCCAAATCTAACAGCTTGATTGACGTGAACACGTGCTGCATCCTCCATGTTGGAGGCTATGACTAGATTAAAGAGAGAGAGAGTGAGTGAATGAACAATCATTGCAATTTCAGAACCCACCTAAGCCACACACAAGGCACCCAGCTGGCTTTTCCAGTCGTCCTGCTGCGAGCCACACTTCTCTAAGCTCTGCTTGTTTGACCTGAGAGAACAAGTGCTCAATAAACTGATGCTCAACTGGTGCCATTGATCCATTCCTGCCACTAGTATTCCCCAAACCAGTTTTTTTTTTTTTTTAAATAACTCCAGCCCTCTGTCATCACTTTACCAGCTAGTTTAGGGAGTCCAAACACAATGCTATACATCAGGTTTCCACTATCAGTATCTGAAAGGAAAATAATGTCCCACGTCACATGCGTGGCCACCATAATCAAAATGATTCCCCTCCTGGTCTTGGCTCCCTGGTCCCAGTGGGTTTTCGCTATTTATTGATTATTATGGCAGTGTTTTAATAATAATAATAATAATAATGTAACATGCTAGAAAATTTCCAGCAATGGCTGCTGCCATTGTCTGTGCTGTTTCATGCTGTACAAATTACTTGGTAACATTCAACAAAATGTTGCAGACGGTCAAGCAACACAGGCAGAGCAGCTTAGGTCTCAGCTCTAAGAAAAACTCTTAAAGAACCAAATGTGCTTCAAGACAAGACATTTCTGAGTTCACCCCATAGATATTTGTATCCTGTGGGGCAGTTGTGGCCTAATGGTCTGAGAGTCGGACTTGTAACCTGAAGGTCGTGGGTTCGAGTCTCGGGTCCGGCAGGGATTGTAGNTACCACGACTGAGGTGAGACCCTTGAGCAAGGCACCGAACCCCCAACTGCTCCCCGGGCGCTGCAGCTAAAATGGCTCCCCACTGCTCCGGGTGTGTGTTCACGGGTGTGTGTGCACTTGGATGGGTTAAATGCAGAATACAAATTCCGAGTATGGGTCACTATACTTGGCCACAAAGTCACTTCCCTTCACTTCACTTCACTTTAAAATAGCAGTGAAAGCCCTTAATGGTGTTTGCCATTTAAGTCGTCCAATTATAAAAGCCATTGCGATATATCTTTGTCGATCGGCACATGCCTGCTTCTTCGCCCACCTTTTTATCGCAACTATAATTCAAAAGATGATAGAATAAATGTAGTAGATGTAGATGTTTTGTCACCCCCTATTTACACGTGCGCTTTTACGCCAGTTCAGTGGTAATTAATCAGGAAAGGGTGCAAACACAATCTGAGTGAGTTTAATTAGAAAAGGCTTTAGCATACTTACTTTACAAGGTGGTTGATTCAAATCTCTGTTTCTTCAAATGTCTTTTTAGGGTACAAAGAAAGCCGTACTAATACTTTTTCAGAAATTAATTTAATTAATGTAATTAACTCAATTTTAGTTGTATAATGCTTTTAACCTTGGACATTGTCACAAAGCAGGTTTACAGAAATGAATAAATTAGATCAATAATTAGAAGTACTAATATGATTAAACTGACTTAATAAGTAATGACTGTATTGTACGTTAATTACCATGTTGGATTGGATTGTACCAATTGAAACTGGCTTTATGATTAAATATATTTTGTTGCTGCGTGGTACAACAAAATCCCTAATGGGACATGCTACAATGACAGCGAAATTGGAGAGGCTTACCAAAAAAATAAATAAAATAAATAAATCACAATTTTTCTACAATACTGGACCAGCTAAAATGCAAACCAAAACTGAAACTAGTGTCATTTTTGAGATGACTATGTAGGAATGGAATTTCTCTCACTGTTTATTACTAAATTATTTATTCATTACTAGCTGATACACACTTTAAACATTCTGCTATAGTTAAACTTGACTGAAAACATATTTTATAGTATCAAATAATATGCCTTTAAAAACTCTACTAAAAGGCGCACTTGGCTTAAACGAGAGTTGTAAAGGGATACTGTGGCCAAAAAAAAGAAGAAATTGGCCAAAACAGAACTACTGATTGACGTTAGAACAATGAAACGACAGCAGGAATAAAGCCCAATATCAATGTAGAACAACAACAGTTGGAAATTGGACGATTTGGAAAGGAAGTAGTCGATAGCCATTGTTAGTGAGAAGGAAAGTTTGGTAATTGACTCAGTCCAGGATTTGGTCACTTTGCAAATGAATCATCAACAATGAGATCAGATTCTCAAGTGTTTAAAACCTAAATTCTGCAAAATCCATTGAGTAAAGGAACTGTCCTACATCTCATTCCATCTTATGATCCATGAATACTAGAAAGGATCTTCTTACGACGTTCAGATTTACTGTGTTTTACCTTACTTGAGGAAATATAAGCGGACCTAGTGAAAACACAATAACACACTTCGACTCCATCCTCTGCTTTCTTTTATAAGGCTCTCTCATCACCATGTGGTGGCTACATTATTTATTTTTTACTTCTTTTTTTTTTTACACACACACACACACACACACCTCCCTCTTTATCTCACATGCTGATACTCTTCTCCTCCGTGCACTATAAACTATGAGTCACTAGGAGTCTCAGTAATCCGACGGGTCCCACATGTCTGCTCAGGCAGATGCGCGCTGACGGGGTTCAGGTCACATCCAGCTTCCTTCAGGCAGTAGTAGAGCGGAGCTATGGGAAGACGGACTCTGGTTCAAGCATGCCTGAGCTGAAAATGCGTCCTGACATGCACTGCAGCTCTGACTCACAGATTTGAGAACAGAAAAAGCTGCCTGCCCCCCAACTCGAGCCTTCACAAGAGAGCAGAGAGAGAGATGTAGTGTAATTGCTACTGCGGATGATGTACTGTGGTAAATGCAGCATTGCTCAGTGGAGTAGAGCCCTGGCAAGCAACACACACATACACAGACACGTACAAACACTAACCCAAGGTAGGAGAGGATTCATGATAGGACACAGCTTTACACATGAATAAAGAATAATCACTATTATTAATTCAGCCCGTGTATTTATTCATCCGAAGCGGACAACAAACAGCTTCAGCAATGTAAAAACAGGGGATAATCATGACTGCTTTTGTTATTAGATAATAAGCTTTTATATTCATGGTTAGAAAGATAATTACTTTTCACATCCAGCCAGCTAGTATTGCATGTAATGAAAACCTGGAAATCTCCCGTTCGGACCATATTAACCTGAAGAGGACTCCTTGAGCTCACTGACTCATAGATGTTTAAAAATAATAATAATAATAATAAAAAGTCAAGCGCTTCAGTTCGTGTTCACATCAAACGTAGCCGTGGCTGCTAGTATGCTGGCGTGAATCGAGTCCCTTTTGTCACACGAATTAAAAAAAATGGGGGGCAACGGAGAACAGAGCTCCATGTACAAAGTAAAAAGCAGAGGAAGGAGTGTTGGCTGGATTAAGTTGATATGTTTATTACACCTCACATAATACAAGCGGTATTTTAGGAAGGGTGTATTGTCGATATATCAAGTCAAGAGCCTTGTATCGAAAGCTACAGTGCGATATGCTGTACCATTACACCCCTACTAACTTGTTTTTGTATAAATCTGTGGATCTGTATAATGTTACCCAATATTTATGGATTAACCGTGATCTCTGAGTGATTCCACAATAGGAACAACATGTAACAGCAGACAGTGTTTCATGATAATTAGTCTATTTATTGTTTGTCGAGGATTAATACATTATTAAACTGATTCAACAGATATGTCTCCCTTTTATTTGCTCGATATAATCAAATAGTTCATGCAGACAATATGGTGGATCCCAGAAAAGCAGTGTGAGATTCTCAATCGATTCCCAATCCCTGTAGTTTTCTTTTGAACCTCAAGAACGAAGTGTTTTTCTTATTCCGACGAAAGCAAATAATAATAATAGTGATGTTCTCCCCAATGATGCAAGTCTTCCATGTGTGTTGTGGGGGTGTGGGAACCTCGAACAACTCACTACTCACAAATTCCGCTAAGGGTCGTTTCTTTTGCTTACAGGTTGAAGTGTCCTTCGCCGTGCAGATAACATTCCAGCATCCTGCTTTAGAAAAGCCTCAGAACTCGTCACTCTCTTCCTCTGTTTTTCTAGGACAGTAGCACATTATGTGGCCTGTTTCATTCATTTCTACCATCGCTTAGCACTTGTACCAACCACCACACCTTCCCATTTTTTTCCCCTCCACGTTTAACTGAGCTTTATGTTACTTGCTGGCTCAAGTGTAGCATAGTGAAGCCAGGAATGAGTTTCCTCCAGTATTCCAGTTTTTTCCTTTTTCTGGTACAGTGCTTTATAGCATCAGGTCTGCTTTAATTATATCACGCTGTACATGTACGCTTTTTTTTTTCCCCCCTGTCTTGCCACAAACTGTCTTTTGTGTTTTGAGTCTGTTCAAGGATTTCTAAAGGACGTGCTGGCATGCACAGGCCTTGGCGGGAGAAGCCAGGGAGAGGAGGGGGGTATTGAACTGTTATTGTTTGAAAGGCAAGGCATGTAAGCGGCCTTCACAGCACCGGAGCCACCACAGAGAACAAAACAAAGAGCGAGCAAGGAGGGAAGGAAGAAAGAAAGCTTTAAAGACACACAAGCCCAATCCCTCCTTTATATCCAGCTGTGCTAGGGAAGAAACGAAGCAAACCTTTAAATCTCTTCCAGCACCCTCCACCTCTTTTGCTGTTCCTTTCTCTTTCTTTCGCGCTCTCGGGCTCCTCTTATCCCCGTCCTTTGTCATTTAGCAAATGCAAACATCAGAAATTGCAGCTGTCTCTAGTGACATACAGCTGTTGTTGCAGTAGCTCCATGGAATAACAGTAAACTGGCTTTGCGTTCGACTTTCAATTGACAGCTATATTTTTTAATACACTGGTAGTACTCGTCATGTTGTCTACTTCGACATCTCTTCATGTGGTTGGGTCAGCGTAATGACCCACGTACGTTCCCATATCCAAACGTTTCCAAAGTTGCGGGTGTGGGAAGGGGCACCAGGTCTGCTTCAGATGAACAGTCAACCTATCTGGATTATGAGCGCTAAGCAACAGTAGGCCTATCCCTAGATTTTAAGTTTGTGTGTGTGTGTGTGTGTGTGTGTGTGTGTGTGTGTGTGTGTGTGTGTAAAGGTTTTTCAAGATTTGACATAGCCTTACTCATTGTCATTAAAGGATCTAAAGGACATTTTTTTTTTTTTTTTAGAGAAACCATGCTGCAAATAGAAATTCCACATGACACGAAATCTAGTGCACTACACTGCACAAAACACACACTACAGTTTAAGAGGGGCCTGTGAGTATTTCCCCTCTCTGTTTTCTTTTTTTTCTTCTACCCAAAGGAAACATACTTGCCTTATCTTTGCAGAAGGACCACCCAGGAAAGGCTATTCGAATCTCACCTTTTTTTTTGTCTGTTGATGTATGTAAGCATTACGTGTGTGTGTGTGTGTGTGTGTGTGTGTGTGTGTGTGTGTGTGTGTGTGTGTGTGTGTGTGTGTGTGTGTGTAGGGGGGGTGGGGGTGTCTGAAGCCTTTTAAATCTCATCACTTGCATCTTAGCATTCCTGCAGGTCTGTACAGGTGTACTACATTTATATTGTGTGTGTGTGTGTGCACTACACTAATCTTCAGAGAATAAACAGTTGTTAAAGAAACCAATCTATTGGAGAACAGGTGAGAATAAAGCACATAGCCACAGCTTCTCTCTCTCTCTTTCTCTATTCTATACGCCCCAACCCTACCCCCTCCAGGAAAATGAACCTTCCCCATGTACTGCTTGTTGAGATTGATCCCACACTGGCAGGCTGATAAAAAGCATATCACCTTGGCCATCTGGATCCTGTTTGGAGAGGTTCTCCATAGCAAATTCTGTGTTCACGCCGAGAGGAACAACAGCTGTACGGCTGCAGCACCTTTCCCCTGGCCCGTCAGGAAAGTTTGTGAAATACGGAAAGAGAAAACAGTAGAGCTGGTGTATCTGGTGTACCGATAGTCAGTGGAGGCCAGAGCCCAACAAGACCAGATAAGATATGAGTCTGAAACAAGCAAAGACCACTAATCCTCTTTAAAAGCAGCTGTCTGTCCTGTTGATGTCTCTCAACGTGCTATGAAGAACCTCTTTTTCCTCTGAATAGTAACCATGAAGCAACCAAAGGACCTACACTGTACTACTGTACCCCAACATGAATCATTCAAATGTCATGTTTCTGCAGGCTGAGAATGAAATTCCTCTTTAAGATAAGGAAAGAGCCATTCTTCCATCTTCTCTCAAGCTTGAACTGGCTCACTTCATCAGTCCAATGAAAACCACATGAAAGGATTCCTACTGATGACTGCCAGCAGGTTTCCAGGAAGCAGTGCGACACCAGCACTGTATCACACTTCTGGAACTTGCCATCACTGCGGCATGCTACCCTGCTGGGAAGTAGCAGCCTGTATACTGAGATTTTCAAATAGCAAATCATGTTAACTGTGTTTACACCTATACAAGGTGGGATGCATTCATTCAGCAAATCGGCTGTGCACGTCCAGCGCGTGTGCGTATTGAACTACCAGTGTAAATACTCTGGGGACTAACAGACTGAACAAACTACAGCTGTGGTTCAAATGACCACATTCTAGACAGTTTTTGGGTTAGTAACATTAAGTGATTTCCCTATTAGGGTAAGTATTGCAAATTCAAAAACCTCATAGCTTTCAAACTGGTGGGGAAAATGGATTTCACATGACTATTCTGGATTTGTAAATACTTTTAAATGTAAGGTCGTATTTTTCGACTTGAGACACACAGCATATGACAACAGTCACAACACGTTTTAAAGAAAAATCCAGTTCATTATGGTTGTGAATACATTTGGTTATGACAGCTCTGCAGTCTTTTCGGTAAGGTAGTCTGTTGAATTCATGAACTCATTTCACCTCTTTACCTTTGGACGTGGTCCTGACTGATTTTTCAAAAGTTCTAATCCACCTATGTTATCATCAATAAGGTCTTAGAGTGTGAGTTAGGATGATGAGGTACTAACAGTCTAAAAGGTGTAATACTGTAACCTCTGACTCACTGCAGCATTGTGCCCAGGTTTATTTATGGGGTGATTACTTAAAGCCCAAAACCATTTTACCAAACCCAGTGTTATATTAAAAGCGCCCAACAGTTGTACGCGATACATGAAACTTCGGTATCTGATATATACATACTTAAATGTCAAAAAAAAAAAAATCAAAATCATGCCAACATGCATTGCAAGAAGAGTGATATTTTAAGCTGTGGTTTTAGGAAAGAAAGGAAAAACAGAATTAGGGCTGTTTGCCTAATGAGCTGCAACCTTCTTCACAGCACTGAGACAAGTGACATTATGGGTTTAAAAGAAAGCACATTTGGTGATGGCTTTCTTCCAGTTTATAAAAAAAAATGTTTCTGTAATGTAATCTTGCTAGCACTCTACATCAGATACTTAACTCGTAAATTGCAAATGGTTTAACTAACATTTGACGCTAAAAACCACTGCTTAAACAGACTCAACACACCTCCAGTGCTTTAGAAGCCATTTCCATTCCACACACCTACCCTATCACACAGTGGACAAGTAAGTGACTGGGCCCTCTCTGTATAGACCCGCATGTTAATGCCTCTGTTTTTATGAGTTGTAATCCAAAACGAAGAGTACAGATGTGTGCTGGAAACATCTGGTTCAATGTGCCAGGCAGGAACCACGCTCTGTCTTTCTGTTGCTATTGATTGTAGGCATTGAGCTACAGAGGAATCCTTGATCTGTTCTGCTCTTATGTGTCCTCACGCTTGAGAATGAGTCATATTTCTTAAAATCCTTTTCAGATTTTGTTTTGGCGAGAAGAAAGGCAGACATGTGGCCTTCTGTAGAGAACCTTATCTCCCACTGCTAGTTGGCGACACATTTGCTGTATTTCGCTATTAAAACAGATAGAAATTTATTGACAAAGATGATGCAGACAATGATTGAGGTTTCTCTTGACTTGTCTCTTTTTCTCTTCTCCCACATTCTCCATCCATTTCTGCAGGCTCTCCAGGAGCGGGTGGAGAGCTTGCAGAGGCAGCTGCGCGCTGCAGAGAAGAAACTGATGAGCCGGGAGCTGGAGACCCAGAAACAGGTGCGTTTTTTTTAAACCACAGGGACTCTCAGTGCTCAGGACTCCCAAACACACCCCCACCACTCAGTCCTACAGGGCCAGTTGAGATCTTGCTCATAGTCACTGATATGCACCCACATACATTCCTCACATTATTGAAGAACCAGCTTCAAGAGACAGCACCCCAGGGCAAAAATGCCTGTCCTGGCTTCAGAGGACGCTCAGATAATAACAGGTCCACTTTGACCTTGACCCATGGCAAGAGCAGAGTAAATTACACAAATGATTAGATTAGGAGATCTGTTGATATTGTTGAGACAACCTTTTTTGGTGTAGCTACAGCAAGCACATCTCTACAGCTATCTCGGACAGTTCTTGTGCCTTTACAGAGAACACCAGAGCATCTGCTGAACAAGAATCTGGCTCACACTTCACAGCAGCTGCAGAGAATTGGCACCTTCTTTGCTCCATGGAGCACCAACAATTCCTTTTATCTAAGGGAACACCAATAGATCACTGACTTTTTCTGGATGAGCTATAGCAAGCATAGTCCAGACACCTGATAATTAGGGTTATCACTCAGTTGGCTAGACTGCCTATAGCATCTGCATGTTGTGTGAAGGAGGAGACCTTTAACTGAAAGCATGAGTTGGAAACAGCTCCCTCTGATTGTCTTCTGATGCTATTATCTGCAAGTGTTTGCACACATCCAGAACTGGTGTTAGCACTTGACGAGAGAGGCTCCCCTCTTCATCGAATGAACTCTCCAGCCTTCCTCAGTGAAGGAAAGCCTGCAAAGCACATCTACTCCCACCTCATAAACCTGCATACCAGTCTACATCCCTCCCCAGGTCATCATGCACACACTCCATGTGCCTGTGCCTGCGTATGTATTCAGTCACGTAAATATGTGTGGAAAGAGAGGCAGAAGGGCCTACTCTCTATTTTCCATGCTGATATTGTCCCAGTTTATCTTCCAAGACATGTCTTTGTAATACTATCCACAGCATAAAAAAAGCCCTCTTTCTGCCAAGACTTCAAACAGATGTTCTTCCAGCGAGTCTCTTCCAGGCCCTTTCGTGCCTGCCTGGCATAAAATGTCGGCAACAGCCTCATACAGTGCTGTGCAGACTAGCATGCCATGCTGGATAAAAAGATCAGGCTTGAAAAGTGTTTGATAAAGCATGGTGCAAGGTGACACAGTCCTCCTCTACGCTATCTCCTCTTAAAGAGAAGGTAAACTTCTTCACGGATTGGGTTTGATGCACGCTGAAGAAGAGCAAACTCTTTAGATGATAGCATTCCAAAAAAAAAAAATGCAAATTTAGGAATATGGTTTTTAATTTTATCACACATTAGTTTTCACTGTTATGCCTTTGAATTCCAGGGTATACATGTTTATTTCATTTTTGTTCGGTTGTGTTCATGTTAGGGACAACCATTATTTGGATTGAACAGATAATGCATCCTAAACTAATGCAAATACAGATATGAATAGGAGGCAGATGGACTATTCGGGGGTTGGTTGGTTTGTTTGTTTGTTTGTTTGTTTTTTGGCAGAAAGCTTCAGACTAGGTGTGTGCATCGGGACTGGGATCCTGCAAGATGAATCGTGTGGAGCTTGAAAGGACAGCTTGTGGGCTTGTAGGTTGTCAGGTTTCAGCAAAATTCCCCACTCAATAAGCACACAAAAAGATTTTTTCAGGCATAGGAAAAGGTAGATGCATCTTTCTTCCTTTTTCTCAGCCTTTGCCTGGAAAACAAGTTAACAGTGGTGCACACTCATTTTCTGATTTGCAGTATGTGCAATGCGTGGATATTATACATTTAACCTGGCCACTCCGCTCATGGTTAGTGGTTTTCTCCAGTAGCCTGATCCAAACACTGTCTGACTGACCTCCAAATTCTCCAAAAAAAACCCCCATATTTCTAAAACCATATATTTCTTATAGACTGGAACATATCCCAGGTGAATTGGGGCATAAGACGGGTGACAGCAACCCATCGCAGGGCACAATCGCGCACACACTCACATGCCCCGAAACTTTCACACACTACGGACAATTTTGGAAATGCCAGTCAGTCTACAACGCATGTCTTTGGACTGTGGGAGGAAACCAGAGTACCTGGAGGAAGCCCCTGAAGCACGGGGAGAACTTGCAGACTCCAAGGTCAGAGATTCAAAATCCTAACCCAGGGAAAAAATTAAAGTCTTCTCAGAAAATCATAGAGCATTATTACGAAATGCTCCATAAAGGACCTCATTTAAACTCCGAGTTCTCCATTTAGGCAGCACTGCATTCCAGCTTTTACTAGATTTTGGTAACTTGTCCAGCAACCGTTTCTGATCTTTCTGGATTGTAACAAACCCCAGAAGTAAAGAAAATGGGATATTTATAATTAGTTACCTTTGACAACAACTTATATTTATTGACAAAGATCTTAACCCTTTCTGTCTCAAACGAACGAAACTCAGTCACATTAGGTAGAAGATAGAAAGCTTGAAAGTTCCAAAGGGCATGTGGTTCAGGAGTTGAATAAATGCTTGTTTTTTCTGTTTTCCACTGTTCCCAGGGCATATTAGAGGAAGAAACAGACCACACCCACTTCCAGTTTAAATTTGAAAATATAAACAGATAGCAATATCTGAGCACTTGCTATTGCCATTGCATTACTGGGGGTCAAATAAAGTAGAACAAAACTTTATTTACAGACAGAATTACCATTTAAACCGAACTTTTACAAGCATGTAAATCCAAAGCATATGTAATATGTAAAAGCCATATATATATATATATATAGTGGTATCTTGAAATAAAGCTGGAATGGTTTGACGTCAGTACATTTGACAGAACTTTCCCTTTGAAACCTAGCGTCTCACCTGAGATCATTTGGACTTGTCAGAGAAGCTTGCAACAGCTCCACTGAGCGGATGCAGTCACTTTCCATTAGCCAGCCCATTCCAAAGCTGAGCCTGGTTTTGGAGCTGCTTTCCATATGACCAACACTTCATAAGCCACACGTCTGCCTCATAAGTGTCATGAAGCACCTCCTCTGATTTCTCATTTCTCCATATATTTCTCTCATGAAAAAAAAAGCTTTTTCTGATCATAGCAAAGCTATGTATTATTTAAAAAAAAAACAACAACAACAGCAACAACAAAAAAACAATAACAACCACTTCCCCACCGAACTCCTACTTCCAGATGTGAGAAAAGTTGTGACTGGCGCAGGCTTTGATATAACCCCTTTGCATCTCATAAGATGCCTTTTTGTCATTTCTCATACTACATAAAACAGCTCCAAAACCAGCACCCGACACAGCTTCCCTCACTTCATTAACATACATCAAGCTCTTGACGACCTGACAAACTTTATTTGAATGTTCTGAGGGCTGAGGTCTTGTTCCTTCCAGTTGGCAGCTGTCAGAAACCCTGGTTTGTGCCACACTGTGCCAAACAAAGTCAAATGGAATGCTATATATAGATGAAATTGTGTCATTTTAACAGTCAGCTCTTTGGAGGGAGATTTTTCTGTTGTTTTTTTTTTATATATATATATAGAGAGAGAGAGAGAGTTTTATCAAGAGCGAAAGAAAAAAGAGAAAGAGAGACACACTTAAAATGATGGATTACGTTGTTTGGTACTGTCGGTAAATTGTGGTGTGTAGTGCCTATTTACTTTGTCCCATCAACAAGCACAAAAGCCTTAAGAGCAGTTTGATCAGCCCGGTGTCCTCGAAGTGACCCTCGCCATACTTCCACCCCCGTCCCTGGTGTTTGTCAGGAGCTGTCATTGCCTCCCATTCACTGAAACAGAGAAAGGCCTCTATGCATACAGGATAGTTATCTCTGAGGATAGGGAGCTCACTGAAAGCCTTGTCAGTGGCATTCCATACTAAGTTCACCATCAATGTCTGGCCCTCCCATTGATTTACATTATCCAAAGAGCCCAACTTTTGAAGTCTGCCAGAGGTCTTGCTCTTGAGGTCAAGACCATGAAAGCCTGGTCTGGATTCTTCTTCTTGGTGCAGTTTTGGGCCTAAAAAAATGTTCAAGCCATTATGCTTGATTCAACTCATTAGCTAGGGAAAAGAAACGCCAGCACTGCTGTGTCTCTCTAGACCCAAAATTGCAGAGTTGATCTAAAGAGTTGGACTTTGTTTTGGTCTTAGTCAAGATAACATTATAGCACCTATGATCTGGTCTTAATCTACTCCTCACGTAAGTTTTAACCTTGCTTTAAACCTGTCACTCGTTTCTCTATAGGGCTTGAGAATCATCATGCTGCATTGCTTTGGAGGGATCCGTCTGATATAATGTCTGCAAGAGCTATTTGTTTACATGCAGTGTTTAGATCAATCAAATCATGCAGATTTCAGTTTTGGTATAAAAACGTTATGTTGAGAGCTTAATAAAAAGAGGACTTCAAAGGGATAAACTTATAAAAGACAGAAAGTTGTGGCAGTTTGAAAAAAAATATAGTCTGTTAAGCTCCATGGGAACCACATCCATGATTCCCGAGTTAATGATGAATACTTTGTGAATAACTTGTGACATTCCCGTTTCTACATGTACTTCACACAGCTTTTTTGTACTTAAAGTGGGTGATCTTAAAATGCATAAGATTTACTCTCACCAATCACAAGGCAGATGTTGTTCAGCCCTCCTGCATAGCTTTCAGCAAACTTGTATTCATGCTTCATCAGTTTTTGTCCTGTACCTGAGTTTGTTTTACTGATAGTTCTGACCTTCTGTAATTAATCTTTCAGCATACAAAGAGTGGATTGGGAGATACTTCAAAGAGGGAGTGTACAAATATTCTTTTCTTGGTCCCAGGTCAATGTGAATTAGATGAGGCCTTTGCCACATCGCCAGCACTTCTGCTTCCATCCTGCTCATGCTCAGTGTTGTGACATTAGAGGAAAATACACAAGACTATCCAAAAAGCAAAGTGTCCCTTAAACATACATTTTTACACAAATGAAAAACAACCAACTAAGGTCCAGTTCAAGATAGGTATACAATCAGGGTTGCCTAATTGTATCTAAATAACATGGCATTTTCATATGATTTGCTGCTGTATGACGCCACAATCCAAAGCCCTATACACCCTAGCCAGAAATGATCGATCCTTTGCTGCAGGAGAGCTACGCTGCCATGTGATCTTCTGCCTCTTCATGCTCATGCGTTATTGCCTTAATTCTGGCATCCAAGCACAAACCTCAACTCACCCTACTGTAGCGGCACGGCGCTGGTGTACATACACTGAGGCAATCTTGTCCACCTGTGGCTCTATGCGCACAGCTGCTGAGGAGGAAGTTACTTCATTTTCTGCTGTGGCTTCTGACAGGTCCCTGGCCAGACAGCCTGAGCTAATAGAACTGTCCACAGTGGGCCTGCAGCCAGACACACTGTGCAGTTCCATGGCTCTTTTCCTTGAGAGTCATCCAGCAGAGCTGTTCTCTCACTCCTGATGCATCTGCCTCCGACACTCGGAGGCAAACAAGCATGGAATGTCGACTCTGATTATCTGCTGGTCTGCCAGTACAGCATACAAGGCCTCATCAGCTGAGGGCTGTGCAAGAGACGTTGTACTGAATTTCCGGACGTATGTTTGGGGGGTCGGGGGGATTGAGATGGAGGTTGTTAAATGGAATGTTAGGGGGTAATTTGATGCCATGGTATGGTAACGGTTCTTGGAGATGAACCCTACGAAACGTTTTATGTAGGCTCAGTTTCCTCTTGCTGTAAAGTTGCCATGAGACTGGGCCAACTTTGCTTGGTCTTTTTCCATCTGTAGAAAAATGGTTCTGTGCCGTTCACTTTGTGTTTTTTGTCTCAACTCTGAAATGACGAGGGTGGAAGCCGGAGTGCTGGCTACGTGGAAAAGACCTCATCTACTACACATTGACCTGATACCAAGAAAAGACTGTTTGTACTCTTCTTCTTTGAAGTGTCTCCCAATCCATTCACTGTATGCTGAAAGATTAATTACAGAAATCCAGAACTCAGTTAAATCAGACTCGCACAGATGTACCCTCGAAATCCCCCACACACACATACTAAAGGCATTTTCACAGTAACCTTTTACAAGCAGCGTTTTACGAGAATGCATGCATTCACACTTGCCATTAAACTTCTTTACAATGATATGATGTATAACATCTATGGATTTGATTAAATCTACATTTCAAACTACTGAGACACCAGGGTTTTTTTCCCCTCTGCTCTCACCAAGAGTTTCTTCCTCGAATGTTCAACAGTTCCTGCATTTCTGAATCACTCCAATGTCCAACATGTTGTCACTGAATTTTGAATTTTGATTTCAGGCTTTATTCCTGTTGAAGATGTTGACTTGCGGAGAGGTTAAATATGAACAGGCCATTTCTCAGAACCCAGACCACTGATCTTCCCGATTATAATATACAGGATGGTTAGAGTAATTTCCACGGTCATGTGCTCTCTCCCTACAACACATTGCATCTTGTCCTTATAGCAAAAGTGTGATCAAAAGATCATTTGTTAGTGATGAATGAGCGCCTTCTTAACCAAACGGTTCAAACCTATAAACTGTGGTTTAAAGATCATAATTGTTTAAGCCATATACAGCCTGCCATTTTCGTCTGAGGGGTAAGCTGGCTGAACCATTTTTATCACAGTGAGCTGCAGCCTAGCAGGAGTGCTGTTATGGAGCTTATAGACATCTAACACTTTCTCTCCATCACCCCCAACAGATCACACACATACGCCAGGAGTACGAGTTAAAGATTAAAGGCCTGATGCCTGCTGAGCTCAGGCAGGAGCTGGAGGACACCATCACCTCTCTCAAGTCACAGGCAAGCAGCAAGCACACACATCTCTTCCATCGTCTTTTGATGCTCATTAATGTGTTATGGAAGTTTGGTTTAAAATGTTTCTAATGAAACATATGCTTGTTTTGTGTATCGATGGCCAAAGTTTCATTCTTTAGTTAAACAGAGTCTGCCTTTTCTGTCCAATCTGAAATCTTATGAGCTCTCTTTGGTGCTTTTATGTCACTTTATCCTTTTAATTACCACACTTAAATGTCATCACATTTGTTTTGTTTGTCTGACATCACAGTATCATCCTCCTCTCTCCACCACAACTCCTCACTCTCAGCTGTTTCTTTACAGAGAGGCAAAGCCCTGCAGCTTTGAACTGGAGTGTCTCTTGTTTATTTGATTCCTCAGAGGACGAGTGTTGGGGGAAGCTAACAAGTAGTGCGAGTTCTTCAGTAGACATGGATCTAATTTGGCCATGGGGCTTTGAAGTGCCAGGCCTGATTCATCTTCCCTCATGTGCAATTATACCCAGCAACCACATTAATACTGGCTTCAAGGGCTCCGGCCAAATGCTTATTACTTACACCGGACCTCACTCTGCCTGCATCTGTGTTGATGGGAAAAAAGCCCTCTTTTTTTTTTTTTCACTGGCGGAGGGTGAGGCCCTTATGAAAAACACTAAATACGTCCGACTGGACTTTTCACTTTCCATCCTGATCATGTTCTATGATCAAATATGTTTAGCTCCTTGTCAAGCATTGCACATGATGTGTTCATCCCTCTAGACTCAGGTGGAATCCGGGCACCCCAACGAGTCCATGAATTAGTCGCCACTGTAGGGATGTCAGCTAGTCAGGGAAGTGTAGAAAACTGTGAGGCAAATGGTAAAGAAAGCAGCTTAATGTACTTTATTAATATGAAAATGATTCCGATTAGATGGAAGTCAACGGCACAGGACTACGCTGGGAAACGTCTTTTGCTTTAAAAGACTAACCATTTGCTGTTGCTTCGTATGGCTCACTCCCACCTGCTCCAGAAGGAATCCTTCTCTCAGTTATTTGGTTGTCCTTTAAAGTTACATAAAGTTTAAATAGTACTCTCGCACTGTGGAGCGGTTTATTCCGTCGTGACAAGCACATTGTGAACGAGTCCCAGTCCCACTCAGCTAGATTCAAAGTCAGATCAGCAGCTCAATCAGCTCAATCATCATTTCAGATGCTCCTTAATTTATTTATTAAAGCCTAATAAAGCATAAAATCTGGAAATCTTTTTTTGTAGCTTGTGTATGGCTGTCAACTGAAGTGCAGTTTAACACATTCTTTGTTGCAATGTCGTAAAAGTTTTTGTTTGATCTATGGCAAAGATGTCCAGATCACTATGTTTTGAATTACTGATAAAAAATTAGTTGTCATGCAACCCCTTGAAGCATCGGCATTTGGCCTGGTCACTTGAGCTGAATGGGTTTAATCCAAACCTCAATAACTCAAAAACTCTTCTCTGTACTCTACTCTGCAGGCTTTCCTTCACTAAGGAAAGCTGGAGAGTTCAAGTGAATCTTCAAGTGGTTCAAGTGCCAAAATAAAAAATCTGCTTTCAATATATAAATAAAATATCATTGTCTACATTTAAACAATGTGCCTAATATTTAAATGCTATTATGTAATAAATTATGTTCATGAAAGAAATCTGTAGTAAAGGCGTCAGTGGAACTCTGGCTTGCAAAAAGTTTCAGAACCACTTCTTTAAAATCCTAATCCTTTATATAACAAAAAAAAAGGAGTGTGTACATGCATAGCTGCTGTAACACTAGACCCTGTTTGATGTCTCCTGTGGAGTGTGTTCATCTCAGGCATGACCTGGGCAGAGTAATCCCAGGCACTCTTTTAAAGTTCAGGCAAAGTTAAGAGGAGAATTGCACTTTAAAGGTCAGGTTCATGAGAAAACGTCCTCCTGAGACAGCATGCTGTGCTGTCAAAGAGAGCTGATATACTGCACTCTCGTGTGCGCTCGCTTCTAGCTGATGTACTGGCTGATATATGTTATAGGAGAAAGGAAATCGGTTTCTCAGTAGTTGCTGTTCATTCGCATTTCTAAAAGCAAGGGCAGCTGTTATCTCGTCAAGAAGGGCGTGAGCAAATAGAGCGGTCGGCGTGAGTTTAAGTTTAATTTGAGGCTTCTAGGTGTAATAAATAAAAAAATAAACGTAAAATACGTAATACTTTCCAACGCTTTTAAGAGTGGTATGAAGTAGTTTGATGTGTGGAAGCAGTGGTATGTGTCTAAATGTTTAGGACATTTGAAATGCTATTAATTTACCGTGTGTGTGCATGTGTGTGTGTCTGTGTGTGTGTGTTTTGGCTGCAGGTCAGTTTCCTCCAGAAGAAAGCGTGCGTTTTACAGGAGGACTTGGATGCCTGCCGTAGCAGGAGGTGAGAGATCCACTTTACTGCCATTATACACATTATTTATTCTCATTTACATTCTGATATTTGATAATGTAACACACATGGACACATACATCCCCCAATGTATATTCCTGTTGTCCTTATTCATCGGACTTTTAGCTTCACTGGCCACTGCGATGGAATCATGGGTGCGTCGTCCATAGAAACGTGCTGTCAGATAGATAATAGGGATTTGACAAATGTGAGTTCTTAGATTCCTGGGTAGGGTTTAATTTCACAATAACCTTTGTCAAAACAACCTATGACCCTTGACAAAACAGCAGCAACTCATGGGCTGTTAGCTCTGTTGTCTGGCTAGCGTGTTCATTTTTGCTCAGCGCGTGATTGTACGCTTGCTGTAGTAGTATAGTTAACAGCCCATTGCGATGCTAATGCCACCTCTTGTAGTGCATTCTCATTTTAATCAAGGTACCTATTAACATCAGATGTGCAAACACAGCAGCTTCACAGCAGTCCCATGGACACTAAGCTTATTTGTTGAGCTTAAAAAAATTGCTTATGTACAGTGTTAACAGGTCTAGTAATAATAATTTGGCAATCCAGTAAAACCGCTCATTGGACTGTATTGAATAAATGTTTATTTCTAAGAGTGTTTTTCATGCATACGATAGCTCAATAGTGCTGTACGATGTAGCAAAGTAAATCTTCCCAAACCAAAATAGAAAGTGAAATGAATGTATAAATACACAAAACAAGCATAAAAATAAAAAGTATAAATACACAAATAAAATGAAATCTAAATGAGAATATACACTGAATGGCAGAACGTTCGTGGACACCTGACCATCACACCTATTCGTGTTTGTTGAACATCTCACTACAGAGTTAGTCCCCCTTTGCTGCTATAATAACCTCCACTCTTCTGTGAAGGCTTTCCCCTAGAGTTTGGAGCATGGCTGTGGGGATTTGTTCCCATTCAGTCACAAGAGCATTAATGAGATCAGAAACTGATGTCACGTGAGGAGGTTTGGTGTGCAGTCAGAGTTCCAGTTCATCCCGAAGGTGTTCAGTGGGGTTGAGGTCAGGGCTCGGTACAGGACATTCAAGCTCTTTTACACCAACCTTTGTCAGATCATGTGTCCGTGGACCTTGCTTTGCACAGGGGCGTTGTCATGCTGGAAAAGGTTTGGGCCCCTTCGTTCTAGTGAAGGGAAATTGTAATGCTACAGCATCCGAAGACATCCTAAACAATTGTGTGCTTCCAACTTTATGGTAACAGTTTGGGGAAGAACCACATATGGGAGTGATGGTCAGGTGTCCACATACTTTTGGCTATATAGTGTAGGATGAATAATGACTTTCTTGAATGAATAATGAATAATGATGAATGACTTTCTTATGATGAAAAGTTATATATTTTATGTATTGTGCATTTTTTATGTTAGCAATTAAACCCAAAGTGGGTGTGGCCTAAACTGGAAGGGTTTTTTTATTATTTTATTAAATTTCCCCCCCCCCAAGTAAATATGATCCCTACTACAATGTCCCTGGAAACACTGTCAGCATGATTTGTGAATTCTGTGCATGCTACATCATTTTAAGACTCATTTCATGATGATGTGGCTACTGTGAAAGAAAGCACTGCATTTTGTCCTTACGTGAGTTATTTTTTTTTCTTTTCTATATTTGTTGCATCGTCACTGTAGATCGTACATTAAAATAGATGTGGCCTTAAAAAATCTTAAGTGTTCAGTTTAACTTTAGAAGACCTGCAGACACACACACACACACATACACAACGTATGAAACACATATGCCTTGTTCAGGGCCTCCAGGAGCCCAGGTGTAAAAAGGTCATTGTGATCCACAGGAGAAAAAAAAAGCAGCAGTTTTGAGCTGCTGATTGATTGACACTTCCTCGTTTTCTTTAATTGTCATTCTTTCTGTGTTTGAAGAGGGATCTTGACTATTCAAATATTGGCCTACTTGAACAGAGCACCCAAAGGGAGAGACAGCAAAAGAGAGAGAAAGAGAGGTTATGAGGAAAGGCAGGATATAGATGTGATGTGAGAACAAATGAAGTCAATGATTTACTCCCTGACCATTAAAATGTGCGAAGCAGCACCTTTGTGTCTCTAGTGGACCAAATCCCCCTGCTGTGTTAAGTGCTCGTGTTGAGTGCCATCTGTCAAGAGCAATGTACGCCACTCCACCTTTTCAGTGTCAGCTTCCTCCCCGTGCCCACCTGACCTGCCGCTCACAGCCCTAAAAAACCGTGTGACACCTTCCATCTCTCTCTCTCTCTCTCTCTCTCTCTCTCTCTCTCTCTCTCAGGTAATGAAGGACGTGCAATATTCAGCATTGAAGATTTCACCCCCAAACATCCTCCCACACCATTCATGATGTGCATCCATGACTTGCTTTCATGTTTCTGTGTCATGTTTGAATTTTACAACTTTCTTTTTAAATGTATTTATGGGACTGAGCCATCATATTTATTTCCATTTTTTTGAAAACAAATGAGTTCTGCTTAATGTGGCATGCTGTTTATTCATCACGACAAATGGTGCATGCTGTTTCTTTGGCTATGTTTACCTGATTTATGAAAGCAAAAAAAAAGTGTCTATTCATATTTGTTTTTTTATTAAATACATTTTTTTTCTATTGAACACTTTGTTTCTCATCTTTCTCACATTCTCTTCTTTCATGTTTGGTTCAAACATCTTAAATAACTTTTCCGACATGCTTGTTTATAACATAAAATTTTTTAAACATTTTTTTCAATGCCATCAGTAATAATAAACTCTGTGTATCCATCAGTGCTTTTTTGTTCTGCACCCAGCTAACCGTCGATCGTTTTTTGGTTCTTTGCCATTGATGTAACTGATGTAATAAGAATGCAGGTGCAGGACGCAGGCAGCTAAGCTTGCAGATAATATTATTACAAAGAAGAAGAAAAAGAAGAACAGGGCGGCACGGCGACACTGTGGTTAACATTGCTGTCTCGCAGCTCCAGGATCCTTGGGTTACTGCCTCCAATGGTTTCTCCAGGTTCTCCAGTTTCCTCCCAGCTCCCAAAACATGCCAGTAGGTGGATTGACTACTCTAAATTGCTCCTAGGTGTGAATGAGTTTGTGAGTTTGTGTGTAATTGCAATAGACTAGCATCCTATCCAGGTTGCATTCCAGGTCTCGATCCCAGTATTCCCGGGATAGGTTCTGGATCCGCCACGACCCTGACCAGGATAAAGAAGTTACTGAAGACGAATGACTGAATGATAACAATAATAGTTTCAATTTATATAGATGTTTTTCTCACAGTCAGAAATTCTTTGAGGAAATGGACTCCTTGGCCAACAATGAACTCCCATCAACAAATGCTTCTTGCCTCCAAAACAAACATTCTGGGATACTGGTGTTGCATTTTGCTGATCTTTAAGCTCCTTGCCTCTAGTGAATAGCTGCCTCTGCTAGCATGAGAATATAGTTGCATATCTCTCTAGCTAAAGTTCTGTCAGTGTTCATCCAAAGTGCTATTAAGTATTTCAGTGAGTTACAATTTTAACCACCAATCTGTAGAATACTGTATATCCAACACATAGATTTGTCTTTTAGTAAATGACTACTAGACTAGCAAGATCATTTGGTGACACATTAGTGAATTTGGTTATAATGTTGGGCAGGTCGCATCACCATTATCACCATTCTGACATCCAGAAGTCAAATGTACAAATTCGAATGTACGTCAGCCCAGAAAATGTCACAATATAGACTTATGTTAAAGAAAATCTCACTTTCAAAAAGTCAGTTTTTAACTCAGGTGTCATATCAACCTCAAAATTGAAGAAACAGTCTAATGGCAGCATGTTGGAATAAGGACCTTTATAAATTCCCAGACACATTTATGTCAGGAGTCGAGAAGGGCTTATGTAGCCCTATGAAGCAATACTGGTAAAGGACACTTTTGAACAGATTTGAACTTTGCCGATTTCTGAGCAAATTCATCATTCATCCAAATATGTTCTTTAAGTCAAATTGCTGTCTCACAGCTCCAGAGTTCCCGGTTTGATCCTGAGCTCGGGTTACTATCTGTGCAGACTCCCCCGCGTCTATGCTGAGAATATCAGCTCTATTCATGTGCACGTATTTCTGCGCATGCTTCTAAGCTTAATGTGACGATTATTAATGGTGTCAAATAGTCTTATTACACTGGATTGTGCTGCTGGTTCATATCAGCCGGCCTGGCGCGTGTTGATCAAAGATTCGCTTTGGCAGAAGTGTGCCCTTTGATCCTTTGAGTGTATGCAAGGTGGTGCGCTAAACAAAGGTCTGCTGAAATGCACTATTTTGTGTGTACACACATACACATTATGCTTGCATGTGCACACATTCACGCACCCACTCACGCACCCACTCCCGCTACATTTTTGGCAGAACTTTAAATTCAGGGATGTTCTGAAATTTGTATGTTCTTCCCCCACAAAATGTATACCTTGATTTTACCACCAAGGGCTATGCAGGTAAAAGACATTTTCTGCTCTGGCAGTTAATGACTGCTAATTTCAGCAAAAACGTTCATAGCCCGCAACCTTTTTCAGAAAATTCCTCATAGATAGAATTCCTTTTTTAATGACAAAACCACTCGGGATAAGAAAATAATCAGTCTTCAGTCAGTCTACATTATGAACCATGTAGACTAGAGAATATACTAATACTGTTTATAGGTTATGAACCATTTTTCCCATCACCATTTGAATGATTGTATGGGATACTTTCAAATGCAATTAGAATGTGACCAAATCATAAACTTAATTCCTATTCTGGTGGTCACTATGATTATATGTACAATTTTCCCTTGACTACATCTTGCTGTGGTTTATAATTTCATCAGTTTGTTTCTTTAAACATTGTGCTTTGTGCACATTCGAGCTTGTAGGCTGTGGTGCTCTTAAAGCTTGAATAACCGTCTGATTCGTCTTGTAGTTCTGATGGTATTGCAGCATGCCGTGACCATTTGGTTAACCAGTGGCTCCACTGGAAAACCAGAAGGTTGACCAACGCATTCTCAGCTCCATTAAAATTGCCCTCCTTTTGTTTTATGAATATCCCTCTTTCAAATGGGTAGGTGGTTAACGTGGTAATCATTGGTTTTTGGTGTAAATGAGTAGGGAAGTCTCAATACCCTTTAAAAACACACACTACTATTATGTCAAGACAGGCGTAGAGGCTTCCTATTCATCAAATATCACAGGGTAACAGTAGGATCAGGCCTCTGTGTCTACACAAATGCTAGCTTAGTTGCTGGGATGTAAGAAGTAAAGCTTCCTCATAAGCTTTAATAAATGTGAACTTGTACAGATTTTTTTTTTCTCCACTTCCAGGAAGACATTATTTTGAGGCCACTTTTGTGCTTACCCATTCCAGTTTCCTTTGTCTATGATCTGAGCTAGCGTTTGCACGTGTAACATTACCCCGGCAGATATTTATTTGATGTGCAGATTTCACAGTCGGAGTGTCAAGCTGAGACCTGAGCGCAGAGGAGTTTAGTCTTTTGCTGGAGAGAAAGGCCTTGGAGGGACTGTTATGATTGGAACCATTACACAAAGGGCAGACAGCTTTTGCTTGCACAGAGTGTGTCTCCTAGCCTGCTGACTTGTATTATATCAAGCACAAGTCTATGGGTTTAGTTTAAATGGAATAATGGATGTTTTTATAAGAATAAGCAGTGAGTCCATGCAGAAAGTGCTAACATTTATGGGTTAGCTGTAGCGTTATTCATTTTTCACCCAATTGCCCAATCAGAATTCGCCCAAGCGAAGTGAAAAAGCCAATTCACTGAAGGGGAAAGATTTTCATTTTCGTGCTGTTACCTGGTGCACACCTGAGGAAAAAAAATCTTGTCCACCAACTTTCACAAGGGTTTTTATTGTAAAATTCCATTTTTTTCTCTCTGCCTCCTAGGATTTTCTTGTTAGCAGTGTTGGCACCACTAAAAATATCATGGAAGGTAAGAAGGTAAGCAATTCTGGATTAGTCTATTTATTGTTTGGGGATTCACATTGTTCTGCTTGATATAAATATTGAATGGAATCAGTTACCTCTTGCAGACAACATGGCGGCATAATCCAACAATGCAGCACTGTATATTGTCAACTCCAAAGCCCTATAGAGGAAAATGGGTTTTAGTTGAAAAGGGGATTGGACTGGGCAGATCAGCTGGGCTTCACGCCCGAGCTTACATTCAGTAGCAGAAAAGGTTTGCATGTTGGTTGAGCAATGGTTCATCTTCCTTACTCCACACCTTTCTTCCTGTTCCGTACTTTCCACACTCCTTTGTCTGTTAGAACCAAGAACCAACCATTATACAAAAACAGTGAACCCCTTCAGCTATTCAGTATGGTTTTGAGAGATGGTGAGCGTGCCAGTCACCAAGTGGAACAAAACATAAGCACACCCTCTATGACTCCATAACTCACCTCAATTTGAGCCGAAAGATGGTACTTGTTTCACCCTATCAGTTTTTGTGAAACTTGCTCAGGATGGATTACAGCCAGTAAAATGGCCTGGCATTATTCATGTTTAGAAGATACTGTATTGTATCTTGCAGTCACAGACAAAATTCATTGTAGAAGAATTCTTTGATTGGGAGTTGAGATTAGCAGACTTAGAACACAATGTATCGTGCCCCTTAGCGGCCAATTTAGTGCTACTGAGACCAAAGGCAGCCAGCGACAATGTTCTGGCAGTGTCAGAATTTTTTTTATTTAAATTTCAAATCTCGGAGTGTAACTGCTGCTCCAGTGCTCCTCTAAAATCCACCAACCTTAAGATGACACAGAATGACACGAAATTCAAAACAGTCAGTGAAATGTTACTAGCTCACATGAATATAATTACAAGCCTGGCTCCCCATACAGTGAGTTTCAAAGCTTACACATTTTATAATGTACAGGAAAAAATATCCTTATTACTTCCAGCTAATTTGAAGAATGGACACGGTATATTGTCCTCTATCACCCAGTCACATACAACCCTAAATTCCCCTCTCCTTTGCGTTTTAAACCATGTTTACTCTAGGCATACCATTTGTACTATTATACCACGCTGACTGATGATATAAACAGAAGGTAGTAATTTTCTTTAATCACAGGTCTTATCATTAGAGGATATTCATTATATAATCTGACACAGAGAACATGTCATGAAGAAGCACAGTCTGTTAGAAAAATGTGAAAAGATATCATATATTATTGGGATCATCTTGTACAGTGTGACAAGTAACACCCTTAAAAGACTCCTGAAATCTCACAGTATAAAACAGGTTGTCCTGCCCTGATCGGAAAACTGTGTTCCAGTTCCTCTCAGTTCTATTACAGTAAGCATTTTAGGCTAAATGTTTCTTGCGTCATAGCTTGCCTTGCATTCAAAATGCAACCTAAATCTGTATTTGACTCACTCAGTAGAAAAGCATTTCGATGGGATATGGGTGGAGTTGGGCTTCGTTTGATGTGGTCTGCTGTTCAGGTGCCAATATTGCCTAATATTAGGCGTGTAGGCATCTTAAGATGATAACACAAGGATGTGATTAGCGGATAAGTGTAGTCCATTATGGGTGCTGACAGCCAGATGGGCGTGCAACTGAGATCATTAGCTGAGAATTTCCATCAGATATAAAACACACATCATGTAATAATTTCTATACTTCCTGCTCTGCTTGATAGCATAAATTGGCTTTGCTTTGCCTGGGTTGTTATTTTTATTTTTTTCAACATACTCAACTTTTTTTCTTTTTTTTTTTTTTACGGGAAATGTATCAGATGAAGGACAATACGGCTAAGCATTCAGCTAAGCGAGATCAGATGGCAAGACTGATATAGTAAATATTTTTCCTAGGTTCATATGCCCTTCACACCTTTGTTTTTGTGGCTTGGCTATCGCCGGTATCTGTGCACTGCAGAGGGTTTCCCGGTCAGGGGTTTGTTTTATCTATAAACAGCCACTCATGTGAAGAGTGTGTGCGCCACAGCCGCAGCTACAAGAAAAGAGTCGTACCAAGAAAAGTAGATTTCTGATATTTAAAGAATGTTCGTGTAATCCACAAAGGAAGTTTTGCTAGGAGTTTACGGCAGAACACAGCTTGGATCTCCATGTGTGTCGTTGATGTAGTTGATGTACTGATGGCCTTGAGGTGCTGGATGATGTTTTTGGGTTGAACTGTGGACAGAGGATTCAAAAGGGAACCCATCCTCTTTGACCTTACTACACAGTTAACCATCCAGCAGACATGTCTGTCATTCAACTACTACACTGGCATTAAAGAGCTTAGCATAACCACACAGGTACTTTTTGCTGTTTATATTCAGGAGAAGATACTTTTGTGATTTTTTTTTCAGTCCCAGATGGGATGTTTCAATAAAAACGTTTGTGGTGCAGCAAGTTTTTGTCATTTACACTTCACTGATCGAGACGTGGTGGTGGTGGTGGTGTTGTTTGTGTCATGGTAAGTTTTGTATGAGCGATTGTTACTGAGTACTGTGCTGTCTGGAAATGATCTGTTGGTGTTGGTTTTTATTGGGCTCTCTTTTATATGTACATTCACAGGGTTTGGCAGACACATACATCCAGAGTGACTTACAGAAGTGCTTAATAGTCTCCACCAAAAATCTGTGTCTCTTCGCAGTCTCCACCAAAAATATATCCTCCGTTTAAAAAAAAAAAAAAAAAGGTTAGGGACCAAGAATACTATCATGTTAAATCGCTGTTAGAGAGGAGTTAGCACAATATGTTGGTACAACAACAAAAAAACAGTTTAGTTAATAGTGCTAATTCAAGTGTTTAGTGAAGAAGTAGGTTTCCAGTGTTTGAAGACATCCACTCACTCAGCTGCTTATTCCACCATCTGGGTGCCGGTACAATGGTACTTTTTTAGGGTGCAGGTTTTCTTCTGGTTATCAGTGATAAAATTTAGAAAGCCTGTTTGTTAGTAACTCTTTTTATTAGTAATTTCATCAGTAATTCTATGGTGTGAATGAGTGTGTGCATGGTGCCCTTCAGTGGACTGGGGTTCCATCCAGGGTTCATGTGATAGACTCCAGATCCACTGGAGCTCCACCATGAGCAGGATAACAAGATTACTGAAGATGGACGAATGAATGAATTTCTGATTAACTAAACAATTATTCAGACAAAGGAACAATGTTAGCCACTTAAACTCTCAGTGTATTATTTATCTTTATTTAGTAACTGTTATGAATTACTCAGTAACTAAAGGTACAGTGACTAACAAAGGGTAGAGTGAGAAATGTAAGTCTAGACACACTGACAGTTCCTGAGTCTTTAACTGATTAATCTGAGCACCACTTCAAGGTTGAACCTAACAATGGCGTTGTGCCAGAATGAAACTGCAGTTGCCTTTACTGTCATCGCTGTGAATGCCATTGTTGTTTCTCAGGTTGCTGGGAAATTAACTAGAACCCCAAATTCCACTTGTTCCTGTTTGGGTCAGGTCTTGTCCTTGAATGTGTATTGGGGACTAAAAGGTGTCTTTTTAAGACAAGCTATGAGAACTGTGTTCTGGTTTATATATGAATGTGATCTCACTGTTATGTGCTTGCTCCTGGGTGACCCTTGCTTCTTGTGGTCACAAAAACAAATGACAAGGCCATTTTGTATACACATTCCAGTGGATAGTGCAGCACAGGATGGGTACTTGGCATGTCCTGGCAGAATATTGCCTATTGTTTAGAGAATGCACAGTCACAGCTCAAATTTGGTGCAGTGACAACTTGGCACAATAGCTGATCTCCTGCCTAATGCCTCTATTTTGAAATCTGCACTTAATACAAAGTCAAGGTGCTAATGGAAATATCCATTTATATCCTGACTGAGGTCAAGTTCAAATTTATTGACATATTGTCACTAAACACATCTTCTAGACTGTTCTCGCAACAACTGAGTTCTAGTCAGTTGTTCATTCCCTGTTTAATTCTTTGTTCACACTATATAAGTTCATCTTTGCAAAGTCTTGCCATTCTCTTGAGTTGTGTCAATTCTGAGCATTGTTTTCCCTGATACCCTATTCTGTCTTCTGACCATTTTGCTAATGTGTTTGACTACTCTTTGTATTGACCTTTTGTCTGATGGTCTGTGCTATTACCGTGTTTGACCATTGCCTGCCTGACTACTTGGATTTTGGAATGTTACAGTAAACTCTGTGCATGATTTCTTACTCTTCTTCTGAGTCTGGTTTGTTACCTATGCTGCATTTAACTCAGAATTACAGTCAAGCTACAAAGTGTGAAAAAACTCGGACACCTCCAGGTTTGGCAACAATCTAGCCAGCCAACTGTGATGATTAATGTATATTTATCTCCTCAAAACAACAAACTGAACAGTAAGTGTTACAGATTTAACAATGGAATATGTCAGTATGTAATGTTAACTAAAGACCATAATAGTATATGCAGTACCTCAGTTAAAAGTAAAGAGGTGTTACTTTGTTTACTGTTGTTGCTGTTAGCAGCCATGTTGAATTGATTCTCTGAACTCAGGGTCGAGGAGACATTCCCGAATTTCCGGGTAGGAATTCAGAGTTGAGGGGTGTATTATCCCCCCCTAGTTGGAGGGTTAAGAGGTGCAGTGTAAGAGGGCGGAGTTGTCCAGAAATTGGTATAAAAGCAGCTTCTCCCTGAATCCAGTTGCATAGCATCTTGGTTCCTAGCTTCATTTAAAGACTGGATTATGACTATGGATGGGTTCTTAGGGCTGCACATAATGGTTTGTTTGTTAGGCCATGCAGTTGACTTCTCTTTTCCAGTCCAGTGGTCCAGTGTTTCTCTCTCTGTGTCACTCTCCCTCATTCCCTCACTCCCTCACTCCCTCTCTCTCTCTCTCTCTCTCCCCCCCCATAATTCCCAGTGCATATAAAACTTTCCACAGGTTTTTGATTGAGCAACATCAAAGCAGCTATAGCCACTGGTCCCTGTCCACTCTAATAATCATTTTGTTGCCTGGGGTCAGATCTGTCCACTCCAAGCCCATCTCCACAACGCCTGTGATCTAGCAGCACTTCCCAGCCCTCTGCCATGACCAGATATAAAGTAATGAAAGTTGTTAATGCATATGTGCTTGGTTTTATGGCTAAAAAGGGATTAGTGCAGATATAAGACTTTGTGTCTATATGCTGTTTTAGTTTAAAGTCATGCACAAAATGGGATTAAAACAAAAACTGAAGAAAGTCAATCAATAACTCTGAGTAACCTAGCTGGATATTTGTAGACTTGAAAAAGCTGCGATCGGCCATGACTAGGTCCCAGCGAAACTGCAGATATTGCCTATGATTGTTGGACATGTTCTTCTGCTGGAATAATGAACTATAGGTTTTTGTCTCCTGTACAGGCCTTTTAAACAAAGATCTCTATACCGATCACATATTTATTTCAGGGCACCTGTGTCACCCTAGGCTTCCTTCATGATACAGTCCTGGAGTGATGATATTTATTTGCCTAAGCTATCACTTCCTCTAAAAGCCTTGCCCTTGGTGGGTATATACCATGCAAATTATAAACAGAAACTCCTGTTATCCTTTTTGCTTTTTGCCTCACTTTCCTTCTTCCTCTTTTCCCTTTTCCCCCCTCCCGCTGTCTCTTTCTCCCTGTTTGTCTCACTCACTCACATTCTGCAGTGGTAAAAATGGACAGTCTCACTCCCCTCCTCATGGACCTCTGTGATAATTGCCATAAGCCGCCCACTTGGTTTCTTTTTCCATTGTCCTCCCTAAAGTCTTTGGTCTGGCTTGAGATAAAGGGACAATCACTTCAAAGCAAACTGCTAAGAGTTTAACCCTGAGCTGAAAGAAGCAGCAGACAATACAGTAATTGAGAAGAGTTACTGATCAGTAGCTTGGTGTGGAGAGAGAAGCAGACACCCTCGAACATACTTAATTTTATTGGTGTTTAGGGCCACAGACTGCTACTGCTACTGGAGTGCAGGGTCCTTGGGTTAAGGACTAGACGTTGACTTGCTGAATGGAGTTCTAAAAAGGAGGGAGGTTAAAGGTTTTTCAGAATTTATGAACATGTCCTTACCCCTTGTGTATGCATACAAGTGACACGTTCATGCCAGCTTTGTAATTTTAACATGGTCACAACTGTACGTTTTTGGAATTTGCACACCCCAGCTAGTAGGAAAGGGCACAGAAAGGGATGATAGGACTGATAGGATGAACTGTCAGCATGGTGTGTGAATTCTGGCTCTGACAGTTCCTCAGCCACAGCTACATCACTCAAGTTCATAACTGGTCTCAAATAGAGATGTGTGTAAGATCGTTTTTTTATAATTGCACTCACAAAGTTATTATTTTTGTTTGTATCTGCCCATTATATTTTCTAATGAATTTAATTGCTTCTATATCCCAAAATATAAACAAACTAGTAGCTTAATTTAAACCACCACAGCCCATACCAGACAGTTATTAAGGACCGCTGCACATTCATGTGGTCTTTGCTTGAGCTCCATATCTGACAATTCACTTGCGCCCACATGAAAGTAAAAACCTCCCACTCTCGCAACTTTTTTTTTTTAACATTCTGAAGAATCCCAACGCGCACCTCTAGTCTCAACCAGATAAACGGTGAACATTTCTGGCAAGCTTTCTACAAAAAATATATCTGTATTTGTACCCATTTAGTATTCCTAATCGGTCCCTACTGTATATGTATACATTACAAGATATAGATATGCAAAGATAAATAAATATATACAAATATACACTGTGTGTAATTTTCACAGTATAGATGAACAGTATGTACACAATAACCTGAACATATGTACTATATTTGTGTGAAATTCAACGAAATCCTATACTTTCAAATCCAGAGGGAAATCCTTCTGCAGACTATGTGAGATTAGATTTTTTATTATGTGAGTGAATTTAAGTCAAGTAAGTAATGTGCACTTTTTACACCTTTATCCAGACTTCCTAGTCAAAAGTCCACATGTGGCATGCTAAGTCAAGAAGAGCTCAGAACTATTGTCTATATGCATGAGCATTTGGTTTGTAAATGGTCCATCTTGGACTATTAATCCCTTAAGTGTGGCTTCCTGCTGCTAATGGAATTGAGGTAGAGTTTAGCGTTTTGTTTGTGGATTCAGTTAACTGTGGACTACAGGGCTATATTGTTGTGTGTGATTGCTCAGGACGATTAGGAGAAAAGTGTGCTATGGAGGTTTTTGTTTCTGTTTCAGAATTGGATAAGATGGTACGGTTTGTGCAGAAAGCTTAAACGGTGGCATGCCCATTGCTCACGCTGGTGAGCATAGCGTCAGACCGGAATATATAGAACACTGTGCTGCTCTGCCACACTGTGGTAAATTCTTATCACTTTGTACTAATTCATATTTTATGATATCCTATTTGTTAATGTTCAACATCAAAGGGACAATGAGGCCTTTGAAGTATGATGAGGGCGAGATCATTGGGACATCTTCCCTCTGGATTTGAAAATGCAGGACAAGCTTTTCTGGTAGTTTCACTTTTTCAGAGATAAGACCCAGACATGCTGGCATGGTAGAACAGTTTGCTGTTTATTTATTTATTTGCTGTGTACTGGGTTTGTTTAAAAATGATTTTAGGACAAATCCAGACCATACAGTACAATTTTATTGGTGATTTTTACTCCAGTAAAATATGTGTTTTTGAAATATGAAAAAGCCAATGCTGAAGTAAAAAATGTAAGGCTTTTTTAAACAGGATTAATAGAAAACCCTAAATGCACCTGACCAGTGAGGTTTTTTTTTTTTTTTTTTTTTTTTTGTAAAGACAAACTATATAGCCAAAAGTTTGTGGACACCTGACCATCATATCCATATGTGCTTGCTGAACATCCCATTCCAGATTTAGTCCCCCTTTGCTGTTATAATAACATCCACTAGGGTTTCCACTAGAGTTTGGAGCATGACTGTGGGGATTTCTGCCCATTTAGCCACAAGAGCATTAGTGAGGTCAGGCACTGATGGCGGGCGAAGAGGCCTTGTGCGTAGTAAGCGTTCCAGTTCGTCCCAAAGGTGTTCAGTGGGGTTGAGGTCAGGGCTCTGTACAGTTCTTCCACTCCAACTTTGGCAAACCATGTCTTCATGGACCTTGCTTTGTGCACGGGGCGTTGTCATGCTGGAACATGTTTGGGCTGCTTAGTTCCAGTGAAGGGAATTTATAATGCTATAGCATACAAAGACATCCTACACAATTGTGTGCTTCTAACTTTGTAGCAACAGTCTAGGGAAGACCCACGTATGGGAGTGATGGTAAGGTGTCCACAAACTTCTGGCCATATAGTGTACTTTTTGATTGGTAGATTTTTGATTCTATCTTTCGTAAAGATATTTTGTACATGTTGTAGAATTCCACTGTAGTTCTCAAAGTTATATAATTACTTCAAAGCTATATTTAATTTCTTCTGATAGAATTACATACTCAAATCATTTATCTTTCATCAAGCTGTAATTCTAGCTAATTTAATTCAAAACAGCATGAGATCTCACACCACAGAATATCCAAGCCAAAGTGGAAAAAAGGGAAAAGGGTTGCTTGACTGCGTTTTCCTTGCTCAAAGTCTAAGCCATTTTTATGTCCTTTATTTGTGCCCACTTAACATGGTTGTGCTTGTTTTGTTGCTGTTGAAAATTTGTTTTAGCTAGCATGTTAACCATAGCTGGCTAAGTCTTCCAGTTTGAACTGCCACTTTATTAGCTGAAATTACTCTAAATCTTTCACCTAATGCTTCGTATCTGTGACATTATTATTGGCATAACACGGAGGAGATGACTATAACTGATAAACCACACGCTACCCTAGTAAACAATATGTGGGTTGTTGCTATTTACAGAAATGAGGCTGTCACTGTTTTGATATACTCTTTAGTATGTAGTGTGTGGTTTGGGACGTGCCTTGAACAGTTTTTGAATGTGTATTGACATGGCACTTGCAACCATCAGATTTTTTTGTTTTCAGCAATATATTAGTAGTATGTTTTACTACATGTAATGTATATTTAATCAATTAGAATAGTCTAATTAGCTAAGCTGCTAACCTCACAAGCTAGCGAGCAACGTTGTAACTCCATGCTGTAGGGTATGTGTTACTCAGTATTATACAAAATTAGTAGGAGTTTTAGCAAGCCTCACTGATTTTGTTCAATTTCACGTGACAGAAGACCACTAACCCCACACCTCACCTTAACCTTAACCTTTCATAGAGAACTTACCTCAGAAGAGTTCTTACATATCTGTAGCCGTGATCCAATGTGACTGTTAAGCAGAAGAAGCCTAGTTGTTAATTATGTTTCTATTTAAAAAAATGGGCTCGTTTTTATTGTTCATGACTTCCAAGCAGATTTATTACGGAGAATAAACGGGCAAACTCAGATACAGACTGAAATAGAGTTGTGTGGAAAACTTCTGTTTCTGATGTTGCTAGTTGAAACCAAGTTTGCTACACATTGTGTAGACTAAACCATTTGAATTCTTTAAAATATCATCTATCATATACTTTTTTTTTTTTTTACACAAAATCTTTTATCTTGTAAACGTTGTGTCCTAATAAATTGCTGAACCCTTTTGCATAATCTAAAAAAATACTAATAATAAAGATATTTTATATTTTTTTTATTTTTTAACACATAAAAATAGTGGAAAACGCAGCCCACTATCTTCAAACTTATTAGTTCTCATAACTCAGCACTGATCCTACAAAGAATCAGTGAGCAGTGAGCAGTTTGTGCTGTGAGTGGAAATCTCATGACTGAAAATCTCTACAGCGCCAGTAAATAATAACAAAAACACAGTTTGCACACGTTTAATTAATGAGACTAATATTTAAGAAGTTGGATTATGTGTATAAAATAAAGTTATGTTAAGGGTTTGGGTGGAACTGACTCTACAGGCTCTGGCTGAAAAAGTTTGAGAACCCTGCTTTAGACGACTGTATACGAAGAATTTGCGTTTTGCGGCGCGTTTTGGCAGTGAATGGGTTAAAGTAAACTTGTGAGCTTTGAAAGTGTATGTAGCAACAGAAGGATCGCAGGGATGTAACGCTATTGGGGCGGCAGATCACTTACTTCTGACGTTCCAAAGCCTCGGGGAGTTGGCGCAAGATCGCTTGCCTTTGATAAGGTCCTTGCAACTTGGTAGCAACTTTTGTTTCGCTAAAAGTTTCTCGGAGCGAATTAAACCTTTAGTTAAAATCTGTCTATCGATATTCTTACTCTTAGGACGATGTTTGTGTAGAATGTGTGCATTTCCGCTGTAGTTCTGAGGCGTGTACTTTTTTCCCCCTTTCCAACAGGCGCATTTCTTTCTATGTACCTTTCGGGACCAGGCTGTCGGCTTCTTACTTTGATGTCCGCACTTAAACCCTGAGCCCAGTACATATTGGAATAGCCTACAGGAGATGTGCTGTGCGGCATGGCTGCCTGAAACACTTGAGGAAAAACGCGGGGGGAACCGATTTTAAATTTCCTTTCTGCGACTGTAACAAAAGAACCGATCGGGAAACGAGAGGAGCGCCGCTGTGTTGGATATTGTGGACTATATTTTTTGACTGGTGGAGAACGCTGGAGTTTTGGGGGAACACAACTCATGGGTCGATGGTAAGTTCCATGTTCTCCTTGCTTTGGCCCCACAGGGCCGCTTTTGATGTGTCTTCAGTCGCTTTGAAGTAAAGTAGCAGCGTCCAGTAGCGTCCTTTTAACTTCACACAGCGCCGAAAGACGCGTCTTTTCATCCTAGACGGCGTGTTGTGTTGCTTTAACCCACTTTAGCGAGTGTAAGAATCTTCTGACTGCTTTTGCACAGTGTTCATTATCCCGGTCTAAAGAACTGTGTGTGTGTGTGTGTGTGTGTGTGTGTGTGTGTGTGGAATTCCGCCCCCTGAGATGTTAGACTTTCCTGCGGACTTTATGGAGGGGGGATGAAGTTGAATGGGGCGTTTTATTCATTCATTTACTTTATTAATCATATTTTTTTTACTCTCGAAAAGGCTGCGGTTTCTTTACTGTTGTCCGATTTGCACAAAAAGCAGGCGGGCAGGAAAACGCTAACTCTGAGCTCTAAGGAAAGTAGTGTGTGTGTGTGTGTGTGTGTGTGTGTGTGTGTGTGTGTGTGTGTGTGTGTGTGGTGGATCGCGTGTTCGTGTAATTCCCTCGCAGGACTTTGTGCTGTAAGTGTTATTTCAGTGTGCTCGCAGGAAGGCGGTCGTGGCTGGGTTGTGCACAGAGTCGTGGCTGGGTTGTGCACAGAGTCGTGGCTGGGTTGTGCACAGAGTCGTGGCTGGGTTGTGCGGGGCTCTGTGGGCAGCGCTCGTGCGGGGCGCGGGGGATCGGTTTGCGGGAGGACTCGGTGCGGGTTACTGATGGCACGCCGGTGGCTCAGGGGACATTTCCGTTGCTTTTCTGCTGAAGAAAACAGCTACAAAGTGCGATTATTTTGAAACTGATAAGAGGCTCGTGCTTTCCTGGTTAAGGCAGCATGCCTTGGAGATGTGTTTTTATGTATGTAAATATTAAAAGTGTTTCATGGATCCGATCAGGGCCGGGTGGAGCGCGCGCGTTAGTCTGAGCCATCTGATTACTGCGTGTAGGCTTGTAGCTGGAAGTGGAGGAGCTCAACAAGTTTGTGCTGGGATGTGTTTTTGATTGTAAGTTAGTTGAACGAAGGCGTTAAATCATTACTTCAGCGATGTGATGATCTCTCTCTCTCTCTCTCTCTCTCTCACACACACACACACATACACACACACCCTCCAGATATATAGGCTAGGTTGTAACGTGCTCAGAGAGCGACTTTGTGCGTTGTGTTGATAGTAATTAACTGTAATGTCAGACCCAGGTTAAGGTTAATTAGTGAATGATTATACCAGCACTAGGATGAATAACAATAAAGGGTCGATTTCAAAGTGTTGGTAAAATAAGAATTGTGAGAATGACTGTATGGAGTCCTGAGAAGCTTTTCCCCCTCCTGAAAGCCTGTGAGTGTGTGTGTGTGTGTGTGTGTGTGTGTGTGTGTGTGTGTGTGTGTGTGTGTGTGTGTGCGTGCGCGCGCGCTCTCGCTTTGAAGTTTGGGGCGGATCTGCTTTTGATTAGATCAATACTTTGTGTGTGTTTTCAGAGAGAAGCCGGACAGAGGTGCTCCCCCGCTAACTTGAAGCGAGAGTTGGAGGGAGATTAGAGCCGCGCTCAGGAGCCACAAGCCGTGCAGCCATGAACGGGGCGCTTTCGGAGCCCGTGGCCACGAGCTTCCGAGAAGATGCTCCCCGTCCGCCCGTGCCGGGCCAAGAGGGCGAAGCCAAGTGCCGCAAACTCCCAAGCAAAATGACCGCGCTGAGAGTGAAGGAGACGGCGAAATCGACGCGCAGGGACGAGGAAGGCCTGGGCGAGCCAGAGGGCAGCGCCTCACCGGACTCGCCGCTCGCGCGCTGGACCAAGTCCCTGCACTCGCTGCTAGGCGACCAGGACGGCGCGCGCCTTTTCCGGGTTTTTCTGGAGCGCGAGCGGTGTGCCGATGCTCTCGACTTTTGGTTCGCGTGTAACGGCTTCCGCCAAATGGACCTCAAGGACGGCAAGACGCTGCGCGTGGCCAAAGCCATTTACAAGCGCTACGTGGAAGCCGATGGCGTCGTCGGCAGGCGCCTCAAACCGGCCACCAAGACTTTTATTCGGGACAACGTGAAGCGACAGCAGATCGACTCGGCCATGTTCGACCAGGCGCAGACTGAGATCCAGACCAGCATGGAGGAGAACGCGTACCAGACGTTCTTGCAGTCCGACATTTACCTCGAGTACGTGCGCAGTGGCGGTGAAAACCCCACGCATACCAGCCCCGGCGCGCTCGGGAGTCTAAAACTCGTCTGTGGCTACTTGCCCACTCTAAACGAAGAGGAGGAATGGAGTTGTAACGACTTTAAAGCCAAAGCGCTGGCTGTGGTGGGACTGTCGGCTAAAGCGCTGCGGTCTGCTCCTTCTCTGAGGACTGTAGACGTGCTGGAGAAGAACTACAGGTGAGACCTCGCCAAACTCCTACTACTCTTTAGTAAAGTTGGTACATTTCCTCCTCAGTAAGCGCCACGACGTTCATACAGCGACAAGCAGTGTATAATAAATGCTGTTGTCCGTGTATTCTCTAGTTGTTCTGTAACTATTGCGAGGTTTATTCTCACACTGCTCTCAAATTAGTATCAGCTTTTTTCCGAAGAGCTGAAACGCGCGCGCGCACTCGGCCCTCTGCTGGCGCGTGCTCGCTTCCTGTGCTTTGAAATCGCTCCGCTGATGGATGGAGCTTCAGAGCAAATCCGCCTCCGGACATCAAAGCGCTGGAGCCGATTGTGTCATTCGTCCAAAAAAAGACGATATCTGGAATCCTAACAGCTCAGATGCTTTGTTAGGAATAAGTATGTGGGCTTAAGTAAGGTATAATAAGCACTTTAGAATGGCTGTAGGTAGGCTGTATGCTGGATCCTCTGAGGACAGCTTAACTTCTTCCGTTAAAACCAGCACCACTGTGGGATGGCTTCAGAGCCCAGTGACTTCCTCAGCTTTTAACTGGAAGCTTGGAATCAGTTTTCTCTGTTATTACACTGTAATTAAGAGTTGTTTCTTGTGCGCTACGATTAATATTAACGTTTAGCACAAGCGGCGCTAATTAGCTCACACTAGCCCGGTCTGCTTTAGCATTGTAAATGAGGAGAGGCGTCGAGGTGCGGTGCCAGACTCACGTTTATCCGCTAATGGCTCTGCTAGGAGGGGAATCCGGACTAAGCTTTCATCTCATCTCAATCTCCTTAAGCCCCTTTGCTCATGTTTGTTACGTAGATAAGCTCCAGGCGTTTGAGAGTACTGATAAGACAAGGTTACATAAAAAAAACATCACATAATGTACATACAGCCTACAGTTCTGAAAGCTTTATTAAGATGTCCTTTGAGCTGCTCTCTCTTTCTCTCCCTGCATCTGGGCTGTTTTCATCTGAGCCATGTGGAACTCATTTCTCACTTCCTCTCTTATTCTCTCTCTTTCTCCATCGCCCCTCAAATTCAAGTTATTTGCCGAGAAAAAAAAAAGAAAACAAGCCACAGCCACTCGCTTCTCTGAGCCAGTTGCCATCATCATCTCTGTTTCTGATTTTTCATCCACTATCCAGTGATTTCACTTCCCTCTCCACTTTTATCTCATTCCTCTGCCAAAGACAGGGGGGAAAAATCCCACGGAAGGAGCCTGAGCATACTTTCTAAGCGGAAAAGAAGATGAGAAAGGGAGGTGGGGGGGGTTCCTCCTGAAAGAAGGGATGAATGAGAGGGTGAGGCAGGGAGGGGGAAATGCGAGCCCAGCTGTGCTAAATACCTGACTCTTTGCGAGAGCCTCCAAAGGTCAGGTCTGACTTGGGGCCTCTGTCCGCAGTCATGCTGTTTAACTCCTCACAGCCCTCCTGCCAGTAGGCATTCTCATAAAGGAGGCCCTCCTTCCCCCTTCTTCACTTCCTCCTTTCTTTCCACTCTCTTATGGTCTCCTACTCGCTATGAGTTCTTAGATCTGTCTCATGCGCTCTTTCTGTTTGTCTCTCCCTTGAGTTTTGCACTCTCCCTCCATCTCTCTCTGACTGTCTCCCTGTCCTTTTTTTTTTTTTTTGCTTTTCTTTTCAGAGTAAGCACAGGCTCTCTTCCTGTCCTCCTTCAGAGAAAAAAGAATGTGTCACAGCAGGATAGAGGAATGGAGAGGGTGAGAGGGAGGGAGGGAGGGAGAGAGGGAGGGAGGGACTAGGTGAGTATTTGGAAGAAGTACACCACAATGTTGGAAGGAGATGAGAGAAAGATATGACACAGGGAGGAATACCATTTAAGAAAAAAGATAGATGGAGGTTCTTCTGAGGCAGTAGGTCCAAGTGGTTGACCACCACAAAATGCCCAAAGATCATATTTCTGGGGACATACACACCATGTAGCTTATAAAACCGCTTATAAAACTGTGTTACTTACTACAGCCCAGCTCACTCAGGCTTCATGCATAAGCATTGGGTGTGGAGGGCACATGAAAGACGGAGAAAACCCCACTGAGGTAACTTCATGGCCCCCAAACCTTGATGCCTTTCTCCATATAGCCTACATGCAGAGGCACGACTTGTCGGGAAGTGTTTTTTTCTTTATAAAGGCTGAATGTAAAGACATCCGCCCTCTAATAAACTGACTATTCTAGAAGGTTAGAACAGTACCACACTGTGTTCTTGGAACAGTAACACATTAACATGCCTTTTGTGTCTGTCCAGGTCGTATAGGCGCTGCGATCCTGCCAACCCATACCATGTGGCCTCTGGCTGCAGTTTCGCCCCCGCCACTAGTGCCAACGACAGCGAGATCTCCAGCGACGCCATGACGGACGACTCCATGTCAATGACTGACAGCAGTGTGTAAGTCCGGCTTTGTGTCTTTGTAAATAGTTGCAAGCAAACAGTGCACAACACAGTCAACAGCACCAGACATTGTGGATGATGTTTGCTTTCGGATTGTATATGCAGAGTGAGTATAGCTGCGTGACAGAAGACGAACATGGCCTGTCTGTTTTACTTTGGTGATCTATTGATCTTTGAAGCTGGTAAAGAAGAGATAATGCTCTGCTTGGCAGTTGGCTCTGTAGATGTTTATTAATAGGAATGTGCGGCGTTTCGGATGCGTTGGTGTACTGCAGCAAGGGGATTCGGCTCTGGCGTTTCTGCTTTGGAAGAGACCCCATTGCACCCGTTCTTTGGGAAATACAGCATGCTCCATTTTGAATACTAAATAATACCAATGTCTGCAAACTTGGCCACAGGAAATAGGGCTTTTATTATTCCCTCCCCCTCATCCGATTGCTTTGAGTTCATCAGGGGTTTTCTTCCTACTCAAAGAGACCTCACTTGTTGTGCTTTGCTAAAACCTAGTGGCCACCATTATTTCTTGTCCACGCCCATCCCTATTGTCTCCTGGCTTGAAAGAGAAGCGGAGAACTGGCCATGTGGACCGTAAGATGCTCATTGAGACGAGCTGGCAGTAAATGAAAGCGAGCTGGGCTTGCATGGCATGGGTTTCTTGATCAGCCCTGGCACGGAGGCATCCAGATGAGATGCTAGCAATTTCTGGAGCATGAGAGCACGTCACCTGGGATCCACCGAGTTTAGGGCAACCTCCCCTCTCCTCTCAACCCTAAACTCCAACCCTAAACCCCCTCATCGGTACACACTCGAAGCTCGACGCACCCTACCCCCCATGTGTGTTAGCAGTGGAGCCAATTGTGCGCGCGCATAGTTAAGTGCAGGGAGTGAGGAATAAAGTGCATGGTGGATGAAAGGCTTAAGCGAATCGCTTTCAGCCCATTGTTAAGGAAGGCGAGCTTAGGGGGATAAGAGGGTGGCTGGCTGCTTTGAAAATTACTTGCCCAAGTGAATAGGCGATCCCCATAAAGCTAGGCCAATGAAAGAGGCCAGCTTCTGTTCCCCTGACGCCTCAAAGAGCCGGCCAATGCACAGCTTGTGGGAGTGTGTATGTGCGAGTGTGAGAAGGCCAGGCTGATTAAACTTGGAAGATTAATATTTTGGCAGAGGTCATGGTGCTAGCGTGGTTGCTCTTCTTTATGGTATGAGGTGCGGAATATTTCAATTATGGTTTGGAGCTCAAAACTAATCTCTTCTAGCTATAATTCGACTCCTTCTTGGTGTTTTCTGCAGCAGAGTTGTGTCCTATCTGTTGAAATACTTCTAAACCCCATTTCACACCGTCAGCTCCCAATAAGCTTCTAAACCTGTCGATGAAAATCGCAAATGTTTGTTCTATAGATTATTCCACACGTGATAATAAGCCATATCTTCTCTTCATCCATCCTTATTCGTCTTGCCCCTCAGACTCACTCACCACTAGCTGTTGTGCTCTTTCCTTCTCTTCCCTATTTAACTTTTAATCACTGCGGGTTAGGCAAGCAGGCGAGGAAAATGCAGACGTCTATTTGTTTGGGGACCGTTTTGATTGCAGTAGTTCATTTTTTATTTCAGTTAAAAGGCACGGCAAATCTGAATCTCATTTCTAGATAAAGCGAGAGCGAGGGAGCATGGGAAGAATGTGTGTGTGGGGCGGAGGGGGTTGCTTATATCTTATTTATGGATTTGCTTGGACACTAGGGAATGCTTCTGCGCCGACTTCAAACATTACCTTATCTTACAAACCAGCCTTTTGATGTTGCCGAGATCAGAGGCTGACTGCAGCGCCGCTTGCCAAATGAAGATTGGAGCTCTGGCTTTGTGCGCATGACTGTGAGCTTTCAAAGCCACGCTGGAGACAGCATTCAGGGCTAGGTCAGACACTTCCAAGTGGGCAAGAAAAAAAAAAGCCCAAGCAGAGGAAAGTGTCCAAGCTGTAAAAATCACACTGAAAAAAGTATGAAGACGTCCAGGTTTTATGAAGGAGAAAAGTGTTTGGAGAGAGGAAGCATTTGACGGGAGGCTGCTGTGAAGTCCTCTATGACATGTTGCTTTTCGTTCATGTTAGTTAAGGCTGCGTGAGTGTTATTCCTGTGTTCAGGAGTTATGAAGCTCCAGATTCCTTCACTGAATCCTTTCAGGCAAGCCTGGCGCGATGTGTCCGACTTACACTGCAGTAAATGGGGTGTGTGTAATATGTTCTCACTCGTTCTGTCTCCTGGCAGTGATGGGATCCCGCCGTACAAACTGGGCAGCAAGAAGCAGCTTCAGAGAGAGATGCATCGGAACATGCGAATGAATGGCCAGGTCTCACTGCCTGCCTTTCCTGTAAGTTTCCCTCTTCTGTATATTAAAACACACACACACACACACACACACACACACACACACACACACACACACACACACACACAGAAGCCCCCCAATATCACTCTTCTCTTATCTTATCACTCTTCAGAACCTCTTTGTACTAGTTTTGGGAAATGGCCTCAACTTTTCTTTTTGAAGACAACAACTCTAAAAGCAATCAAGTAGCAAGTTGATGTAAATAAGGCGTTTCTAAATGAGTCTGTTTTATCCTGGGGCTACAAAATCTACTCCCGTGCTTTGATCACTAGATGAATGGAACCAGTTTGGAGAAAAGTGACAGCATCCAGCAGCGCTACCCCCCCTCTTTTCCCTCCATGGGGTGTGTGAGACAGAGGACGCTCCTGGTGTTGTGTTGTCTCTGCTGGCTGAGCAGCTTTCAGAAGTGCCATGTCTTATGAGCAAAGACAGTTTGACCAGTTAGAACAAACTTGAAAGTTCTATATGCGTGTTTGTGCTTCGTGCATAACACACAAGACGGTCTTTGTCTTTGCAGTCCATGTCATTTCCATTCTTTTTTCTCCTTGTTCCTGAAGATTATCCTCTGGTTTGGGTGTAATAGGCCCATGAACTTACCAACTGCTGGTCTCCTCAGAGTAATTAGAGAAACACATGACCACACCATGAAAGACAGCACAAGTATAACCATAATAAATGAGCAGATATGTGGGAGCATGGCCACATATACACCCACCTGAACACATAATGTGGCTACTGCAGCTCTGAAGTGCCCAGCATGTGGTGGGCAAATAAATTACCTCTGCTTCTCTGATCTCCCTCTGTTTGACTCCACACTATCTCCCCCCACTGTCCTCTACTCATCTCCTCATCTTCCTTTCCCTTCTTTTAATCCTTTCCTTTTTTCTGTTTTTCCACCCCTCTCTCTCTCTCTCTCTCTCTCTCTCTCTCTCTCTCTCTCTCTCTCTCTCTCTCCCTCCCTCCTCCCCTGTTGATATGTGACTTTTATTCCTGGATGTAAAGCCACTGTCGCTCCCAGCCCTGGTGTGCGTTTGATATTTGCCAAAGCTTCTTTGAAGTGGCTTGGTGGCACTACAGAGAGAGCAAGCTGAGGCTCCTCAGAGTGTGACCAACTGCTCACACCAGCGGTGAAGGGCGCAGTGTGTGTATGGAAAAGGCACTCAGGTAGAGGGCAGCTGTATGAATCAAGCCTCTCTCTTTGTTAGTTCTAGCTTAATGTGTTATTGGCACAACCACATTCATATGTGGTGTTGCCAAAAGCAATTACAAGGTTGTAACGACACAAATAAAGCAATAACAGCTGTATTTTTATCATGTGTAGAGGCCACGGCGGCCACCAAAGGACATGACCCCGGTGGAGCCAGCAGCATTCGCCGCTCAGCTCATTGCCAGACTTGAAAGACTGAAGCGAGAACAAGAGACTATGAGCTCACTGGAAGAGAGACTGCAGCAGATCCAGGAGGTCAGTGTGTACTGCCATCTCACCTTCCATACCAACCTGTGCCTAACTTCTGTATATAGGTTCCACGATATACTGCATTATTCATGTGGAAGTTTACTGTCATCCTGGTGGTTTTAACGTTGAGTACAGGCCAACTGGACATTCGTCTTAAAGTCCAGTCACTTGCCTGTTGGAAGAAATATAACCTTGCTTGTGAAAGTTTTTGCGCCCAGTTTTGGGTTGTGCATGAAAAAAATCAGAGTTCATTTGTCTAAAGTCGTACTTATGTCTTCATGCAGGAGGAAGAGCGGGAGGAGTCGGAGCTGTCTTCTTCCTCGCAGCGCCGCTCGAGCGAGGACGACCCGCAGGCCATCCTAGATGAGCACCTTTCACGCGTTCTCAGGACACCTGGTTGTCAGTCACCCGGAGTGGCACGCCACTCGCCCCGCTCTCGCTCACCTGAACCCCGGCCTATGACCAGGCCTGTGGGTGGCACAGTGCCTATGCCTGCCTACCCATCTGGACGAACGTTTGTCTCCAAGCACGTCCATCACCACTACATCCATCACCATTCAGTGCCCAAGAGCAAGGAACAGATTGAGGCTGAGGCAGCACGGCGGGTGCAGGGCATGTGTCCGGCCGTACCCGAGTGCTGTCCGTCGCCATACACACGCACCCGCAGCCTGGGGCCTGAGCATGGAAGCAGCATTGGCGAGGGGAACCAAGGGTGAGTTGTCCTTTGGGTTTAGGTGACCCTGCTGACTATCACCTTTGTTACTTAGAGTAAGTTATTAGTAGCTGATGTGCCATACTTCCTGCTTCTGTGGTGTATGATGGTTGTATCTAAATATCTCCTTTCTCCTCTACTCTCCTCCAGGTGTTCGAGTGCTTTATCCAAGCGTATCTGTAGGTCAGGTGAGGAGGTGAATGGTGAGAGTACAGATAGTGCCACCCTACAGCTGCCCACTGACAGCGCTGACCGCTCACAGAACGTCTGGCAGTGGATCCTGGAGAGCGATCGCCAGGCCAGGCACAGGCCACACAGGTAAGCATGCCACACGCAAAATCCATTTGACCCAACCATGCTTGTCTTTACTGTTAATAACCATTTGATAATACATGATTCCCACAGCACTCAGAGCACAAGGAAGCTCTATGGCTCAGAGTCAGCACGGACCCACACTTGGGGCGGTGCAGGCATTTCTGGGCACCTCCGTACCCACCAGCCTGCTCATCCATTTATCCAGGACCCAGCCATGCCCCCTCTACCTCCACCCAACACCCTGGCACAGCTGGAGGAAGCCTGCCGACGTCTGGAAGAGGTTTCCAAACCCCCCAAACAGAGGTGAGGACCTCTCTTGCAAACCTATTCAGCTTCTGTGGTATTCAGCATTGTATTTCTGGGCTTGACTGAAAGTATGTTATACATGTCCCATATCCTGATGATCAATTTCCGCTCTCAGGCATTCAACGCAAGGCCTTCAAAGAGAAAAGAGCCATGCAGTGCCTGTTCAAACTGGAGCTGCATCTCTCCAGAGCCAGACTCTTCAAACAGAGCAGTAAGTATTATGGAAATGTGTATGGAATGTGATCAGTCAGTCCATCCTTATCTGTTGTACAGTGCACACCAAGAACATACCATACACCTCATTTTTTTATTTGCTCAAGCTTCCAGTGTTCACACATTTGCAGGGTTAAAGCTCATCTCGTTAAACTCAAAATGGTGGCAGGATATTAATTATTGGTCCCCTTTTTACAGTTCATAACTTTTCCCTATCATATGAAATGGTTAATTTTATTGGTGTTTGATCTGACCAGTGCTTCAGTCATCTTGCATTGTGTTAGACCTAATAAGAGGTTAGAATTGATTTCTCTTATAACGGGTAAAGAAAAGATTTAGACCAGTCTGGTCCTAAAGTATTAAAATTAAAGTAGTAAAAGGCAACTACATGCAAATTAGCCTCAACCTCAGACGTTTTTTTTTCTCAGCTATGGCAATGTAATTCATGTAGTGAATGCGCACTGTGTCCTCTCTCACACTTCTTCCTCTCCTCCGTCTTTCCCCACAGCCCAAAAGAGCCAAAGAAGCCTCCTGGCAGCCATGCCAATGAAACTGTGGTCACATACTTCTTCTGCGGTGAGGAGATCCCCTACCGGCGCATGATGAAGACCCACAGCCTCACCCTAGGCCACTTCAAAGAGCAGCTCCGCAAGAAAGGCAACTACAGGTACACACTCGCTTCTTCTCCTAAGCCTTGACGACTCTATGCGATTGGTGAATTTGAGCCCACCCTCTAGTAGACAGGCCCATGGAGCCATGTGTTTCCTTTGTACGTAATTGAAGGTAACAGTGAAGAAAGGCGCCCTTGAATGTTTTCAGGAGCTTGAAGTGGTTCTTGCTCTAGCTAGACACTCAAAGAACAGCCTCTGCTGTTGTGTGTAAGAGGAGAATGTTTACTGCTGCCTGTTTACTGGAGTTGGTGGTAGGAAGGGAAGGAGAGAGAGAGAGAGAGCGAGGGAGAGAGACAGAGATGGGGGGATGCAGTGGGTGTACAGAAAAGGAAAGAGGGAATTTTAACTGGAGCCATTTGGTCACATCTGGTATTGATTTCTTCGTAAGGCACACTTAATAAGCACGTCTTTGAAGCCCAGGTCTTTCATTTCATGCACTAAGACTCGCGTAAATTCTTCAGCGATTGTATCAAGCTACATTGCTCTCATGCACTGTATGTGTGTATATGTGCTTACATAAGCTGTCGATTTTAAATTTTTTCATTTGCACCAAAGGACATATTTGTTTTTGTCCTGTTACAGCTGAATGTCAAATGACTGCCACTTCAAATAGCCCACTCAAAACCGAGCATTTCCTGCAAGAGGCATATATGTGCGTAATTACAGTTTTTATCGGCTGAGTCAGTGTCCCAGGTGTAATACACAGTCCTCTTCCTGAACTAAAGCTCTCCTACCTTGCACATTCTTTGTAATGTTTTTTTTCAAGGCCAACTGAATTCAAAGCTGATGGTTTTAATAGCAGAAAATGTGTGGAGCTGGGACATGGCAGCATTTCAACAAAGAACAGTACTTGCCAGCACTGCCAGACGATATTGGTGCCAGATGTTGCTCGGAGAAGAATCTTGCCACATAAAATGTGTTCCAGTGGAAAGACTTCTCTCTTGCACTCTTTTCCCCACTTCTTCCTCTTTTTTTTCATGCAAGTAAAGGCTGCTCTTCTTGCGCTTTCCGAATGGAGCATTGTGCAAAGATGATAGGAAAAATAAAGATGCCACAGGCCTCTTGTTTAGAGAAGCCTTCCTGTATGGCAAACCCGTTCTACTTTCTTTTTATTAGTAGCCATGGCTTCTGCCAACTGTTTGCTGGAAGTTGCACACCCCCAACCCCATCCTCTAGATGTTTTATGTGCATTGTTTTTATGACTTGGTGGAGACCGCTCATAAAATGAAAAGTTAGCTCTTGGAATTCAAGTGCACACTACAGCGCACATTTGTTAGTGAACGGGGGCATTTTCCATTACAGAGCTAATTATTTGGAACAACCGCCCTTGCTCCACTCCTGTCTTTCTCCCCTGCTTCCGTTTGAAAGGGAATGGAGGGGAGGGGTCAAGCCTGGAGCATGTGACCTCAGGGGGATGATGATGATCCCCTCAACCCAGGTCACAACACTGTCAACTTGAGAGCCATCTTCTCTATTAACCTTGGCCAGGTCATTGGCCAAGAAAGAGGAGAAAGCAAGAGCCTGTGTATACGCACGTTTGTGTGTGTGTGTGTGTGTGTGTGTGTGTGTGTGTGTGTGTGTGTGTGTGTGTGGTGACATGCAGACTTGCCGGCACCCAAAATACCAACCTTTGTGAAAGAAGCCCTTCATTTGACAGCGGCCCCAATTAGACACCAGTAGACAGAGGAGCACTGGCGACAAGCAAGAGAGAGGAGGGACGTCAGGATTTAAGCCGCCCTCTAATTTAGAGCAAAGCCCCCTTTTTGGCCCAGAGTGGGCCCACACAACAATGCAAGACCCAATACTAGAGTCATGGGGAGGGGGGGTTATTTTAATTACCCTTCAGGTCTTTTAAGCCATACCTCTGCCTGGAAAGATCAGAAGCATCTTTCTTGCCTTGAGTAGCATCTGAAGGTGGAAGGCATGGGGCTTCTTTCTGACCTCTGTACATTGACGCTCTACCAATGGCGGCTTGCCTCGAGCCTCTCGTCAGTAGCTCATTTCCAAGGCTCCCTGCTGACTCAGGCAAATAATTGCAAACTCGAGACCTGAGGCAACGGGGTAGGGGGCAGGCCATCCCGCTGAAAAATGATTTAAAAACAGATGTTTAAAGCGTGTTTTGATTATACGGCTCTAACCCTTAATGTGCCACTTTTCTCTGCACAGGTACTACTTCAAGAAGGCCAGTGACGAGTTTGAGTGCGGAGCCGTGTTTGAGGAAGTATGGGACGACGGCACCATTCTTCCCATGTATGAGGGCAAAATCCTGGGAAAAGTGGAACGAACAGACTAAAAACAAAAAAACGTCCTCAAGTGAACAGTGCTATAACGTGCCACTCAAGGCTAACAAGCGAAGAAATGGACTTCTACACATAGACCTGTATTTTCAAAGATAAAGAAATTTTAATATATCCACAAAGACTTTTTTTTTTGTTTTGTTTTGGCTCATCAAGCTATTGAAGGAATACTAGCCAATGAAGTATACCAACTGGTGGAGGACTCCAGCAAAGCAGCCTGGGAGATCAGGCACCTTAACTATCAATTGGAATGGTCAAGAGACGCTATGAGTATACCACTGTCTGAAGATGCGGGTGACTGTATGTGGTTTTTAATTTTTCAAAAAAAATTTTTGAGGGATTGCTACAGAGCCGGTGCATCCTGCGCCATGGAGTGCTGACCAAGGTTTAGTTGTGTTAATTGCAGGTGTTTGTATGCGTGTGTGTGTGTGTGTGCGTGAGTGTGCGCGTATGTGTGCGTGTGTGTATACAGAGGTATGTGCACGTTATATTGTGCTTTTGTAACAACAAAAGAATATTAATATTTATTAAACTGTCATTTCCCTCCTGCCCCATGTCCAGCTTAATGGACAAGCTGCTTAGTTGAATTGGGAGATTTTTTCCAATGTAACACATGCATGGTCATAATGCTAGAGTCCCCCCTTATAAGTAAATGCTAGGAGTCTCTGCTGCTGTCCAATGAGGAGATGACTTCCGTGCTGGGACCACCCAGTTTTCTCAGCCCTCTCTGCTGATTCGATGTTTGCTCTGTTCATCTCGCGTCCAGGGCTCTGTCCCATTTTGCATCATAGTGCCTTTGATTTATTGAGCTTAGGAATTGCACAGGATCAAACCACTTTGGCAAGGAGCCTTGAAGGAGTAACAAAACAACCAAAAAAAAAAACACACCACATATCCTGAGATTATTATACAGCAATGCTGATGTCTTAATCCCACTGAAGAAAAATTGTGGCCTTTCTTCATTTCAGCACCATTTAAATAGAAACGAGCAGGATGTGGAGAAGTTAGGTGTACCCAGTATGGAAGTTCCCTCCAAAGTGGCCAGAGTATACGGAGTTACAGAGAACTATGGAGCTCCTGGACAGGGTGTAGTTGTGCATTGGCATCAGCAAAGGAATATAGACTAATGTCAGTGTTTTAGACTGCAGTACCTGTGCCTACATGGATACCATGCCATGTGCTGCCCTGCTTCAGGGTGTAATATTCCCTTGCTTTTCTAAAGGGGTTTATGTTGCAAAGATTTTTTTTTAATGCTTTGGATATCTTGTTATGTATTCTGGGGTTTGTTTTGTTGTTTTTGTTTTTTTTTGTTCCACATAAATGTAAATTATGCATTATATAGAGCATCATTTTAAAGATGACTTGGTACTTTAATTATTGTAATTATGAAGAGATGTAGCCTTTATTAAATGTTTATATTTTTCAAATGAATCCTCTTTGTGGTTGCCTGTTTACTTTGCATGCAGTCGTACTTGGGTGTGTGTGTGTGTGTGTGTGTGTGTGTGTGTGTGTGTGTGTGTGTGTGTGTGTGTGTGAACTTGCCTAGCTGAGAGAAAGAAATGTGTGCCACCGATTATAGTTTCCTGCCTTCGTATAGTTAGTACTGCACATTCAAAAACAAGAAACAGTCCAAATATGAGTCGATGGTACTATGGTTCTAGGTCTAGTCAAAATATTCCAAAATATTCTACCAAATCGAGAGGCAACTGGCAGGTCATAGTAATGTCTGTAAAAGCAGCTGCGTATGACCGTGCGATAAAACACCACTGTTTTGTTCAACATAGGAAAACTTGCATTAATATTTTCGATATGTTTTGATGTTTTGCTCATAAAGGCTGCAACAAAATTACAGGCAAAAAGACATCTATACCATGACCAATACAAAATTAAATTTAATTCCTCACAAATGTTGATGAAGTCATCATGGGTCTGTATCACATAAGGGCGTTAACAAACACTTTATGAATAGAAAATTAAAAATATATATGTATGTTAGTTTGTGATTTGATTGTGCTGTAAAAAAATCACTGGGTGTGCTTGTATGTCATTATATATTTGTGCTGTTTGAGAAATAACAGCACAAAGCTGTTCAAGTATACATAAAAAAACATAAAGTGTCTTAGGAAGGTGTTTGGGCCACTATGAGCCTCGCGAACAACTTTTCCATTCTTCCAAAAGATATTCATTCAGTTGATGATGATGGTGTAGGACACTGTCTAACATGTCAGTTGAGAAATTCATCATAGGTGTTCAGTTGTATTGAGATCTGGGGACTATGAAGCCCAAAGCATGAGATTTATATCATTTTCTTACTTATTAAACCATTCAGTGAGCCCTTGTGCTGTATGGATTTGGACATGGAAGATGTATTTGTATTGATTTGTAGTGGGGAAAAGTAAAAAGCGCAGCTGTCTGGTGCCAAAATTTCTGATGTTTTAAGAAGTAGAAAAATGATCATCCTCCAGTTTCTGTGTTTCTGTCGAATACCTGCTTTCCCTAGTCAGGAATGAATATCAACGCAGGGAGGCCATCATAAAGTCGTTCCCCAGTTCGGTCATTAATCATGTTCATTAAAGCATATACGGGTTTTTACCCCAGCAGAGACATGAAGCTCATTCACTTCATTCCATAGCTAGCTTGGACTTCCAAACTGATCTTAGACCTGCTTCATCATCTCCGTATTTAATTATAAACCTGACACTTCACTACCGCCACCACCACCATGAGAAACAAGTTCCCAAAACATAACTCTTTCCCAGAAAAAAGCCCTCATGTTTCCTTGAGCTCAACTCCAACCCTTTAAAAATTCCACAGTAGGTGGGAACCTTCAGCTCTCGAATGTTTTTGTTGCCTATTTGGCAGGGCGAGACTATACATTCACATAGTAGCTTGTGGGAAAGGCTTTAGATCACTGTTTTGAAGATGTACTTGAGAGACAAGGGAGAGAGGTTCACTGGTGCTGTGCTTTCTTTCTGTGGCCTCTTCATCCTTGTATCCATGAAGGTCTCCATGCTGCTTTGAGAAGCAGGACACAAGCACAGATCTTTTTGTAGCTACATGTGCTTGCTTTACTTTTCTAAAGTTTGAAGCTGTGGTACTATTAATCAGTTTTTTTTACCATCTACATAGTGGCAAAACAGAAAAGCATTCAAATAGCATCTGTGGTCAGAAATCCAGGAGAGCAAAATTGGCCATGATCTCTTGGTTGGGAGGGATGGCATTACTCTCTCTCTTGTGTCAGATAAGAAAACAGTTAGTGTTTGTATGTTTGTAGCTGCTGTATGATAGGGGAAGCTGGCTAGTGGGTGGGAATTGGCAAAGTGACCTGTGGGGTGAAAGTTTAAAAAGGGCATGACCAATGAAAAGGACCAATTTCTGTTGGGGTTGCCAGATCTCCCAAGTTTGGATAGGCTATCTTTCTTTATCTAGCTGATATATTATTTAGTTTAAACGTGGCCATAGATTGAGATGGTTTATAGTCAACAGTCATCCTGGCAACCCTCATTTCTGCATGATATTCTCCTCCACAAGTGCACACATGCTTTTTAATGGTCCTCTTTGGTTTGCTATTAAGAAATCCAGATATGTCCACAACAGCATAGTGTGTAAATTTGAAACATGGACTGAATTCAGAACAGATTTCATTGTTATTTTTATTGCGGAGATGACATTGCCTCACATCCTCCTTAGGTGGAGCACTGTATTTTTCTTTCTCTATAAAAAAAAAGGACAGGCTTGTTTATGAACAAGTTGCTGGGAATCACATGATCACTGAAAACTGTCATGCCTGAATACAGCTTATTTCTGAAAATTCAAATTGAACAACCAATTAGTTCTAAGGTGGCCACCAGGGTGGCTAATGATATTTTGCCACCCCCTAGCTCCACCCCTGCAGTTACCAGCCAGACCTCTTCCTAGGGATAATTGGGAAGATTGGATTCATCCTTTGAAACACAGAAACCAGGCAATGTGTTGGCCTTAATGAATCACTTTAGACCCTAGTGAGAAATCTCTGACATAATCGTCCCCATCATCAGCCTTTTAATTAGCTTCCTTCTAGAAAATTAATAAATGCAGCAATAATTTTGCCACCAGAGCCCTGTTTTGTCTGCTTGTATGCATTAGTATGTGGGAGACAGAGAAAGTGGTGGGAGTCGTAAAGCGCTCTCCTGGCTTTCATAATACTCTGCCAAGGTTTGCTTGAATGGAATGCCAGCCTCAACTCTGGCATTCTGTGGTCAAAGTGAAGCAAGCCTGACTCGCCTCTCTTCACGTTCCTTCTAATTGGTTTCTCATTCCAGCATTGCTCAATTTTTATAGCTTCCTGTGCTTTGATGGTGAAACCATTGGTCAAAAGATTGATATATAGATTTACTGTATTGGTCCCCCAAGGGAAAAATAGTAATCCACTCTCATCATACCTGTAACCCTTCCATTTAAATGTTGCTGAACGAGTGATTTTAAAGTCCCAGTGAGGTTCTAAATGGTTGTATCCATAGCAAATCTTTTCCAAACAATCTTCACTCCCTAATCAATACTGATAATGATGTTATTCACCTTTACTTTCTAAATCCCAACCATTGCACCTTAATTCAGCAGCTAATGACTTAGTTGGGTACGAGTTAAATCAGAAGCATTAGACTAGGAACCAAATGGTCTAACTAGTAGATCTAAGGGTACTGCTTGTTGCTCTACAAGAAACAGACAATAAACTGGTAACTGCTTAAGAGCTTCAAGTGTTCCATTTTCCCCACTTTGTACGAGATTGGCAATTGGTATTAAGCAAAGCTTTGGCTGGCATAAACAGTGTGCAGTGTGAGTGAGCGAGGAAGAGCAAGTGCTGAAGTGACTCTGATCTCTATTTCCCACTTCGACTATTGTACCACAAGCTTTTGTTGCTCCAAGGAGAGCACAGCTCCAGACTGGTTCCACCACACAATGGATCCCTGTTGACAGATCTGTTTGGCAGGTAAAGAAAAGGGGGAAAAACACACTAAAAAGCGGGAACGACCAGAAATGACAAGGTTGATGGGACTGAAAGGAAGGAGAAGGAAGCAATGGATGAATAGGGACAGGGAAAATGGAAGGAGAAGGAAACAAAGGATAAGGGGCAGGGAAAAAGAGAGAGAAGAAGCAGAATAGGGATTGCCAGGAGACACATCAAAGCACTCCCGTAATGCTTATGTTGGACAGGCACTAATAGTGTCTGAAGTTAAAGTACTGTAAGGAGGAGGCAAAAAGAGAGAGAGGTGATAAAAAGAGAGGTGGCAGAATTCCGGTGAGGGCACAAACGTTCTAAAAACAGAAGGGAAGGGAAAGCTTGGGGTGTGGCGATGGTGGTGGATCCCAACGCCAGGTTATGATTACAGCTAAGAAGCACTCAGTGCCTCAGGGCTGGGCTGAATCCCAGCCTGGCTGTGTGTGGAATGATGTTTTTTTTTTTTGTTTTTTTTTTGTAGATGTTTGTGTTGCTCGTGTTCATTCAATTTCCTTGATTTGACAGGGCATGAACGCTTGGAACAATTCGAAACAGTCAAGGTGTTTGTTCTAAGTTTGTGTAGTGTGCAGAAGAGTGTATCATGTCTTTGCTTGCCACTTCGCTCAAGTCCAGGCCCTCGTTAAGTCAGATGCCACGTTTTGTTTGAAGAGCTGGATAAGGTTTAATGCCATAGATGAGCCTTTCATGTGGGATTACTTCTGAATCTCCTTCAAAAACTGCCACTGTCCCTTTCTTCTCATCCTCATTTACTGCTGCTCACTGAAGTGTTTGGGGTTCTTGGCTATATAACCAAAACTCAATACAGGTCTTCTTCAGTTTCCGAACTGTCTAGGTCTAAGCTTCCTTTATAATCTTCCTCCAAAGAATGGATTCTGGTTTGAAGCTCTTGTCTGTGTTGCATAAATTCTAGCATGGTTTCTAATTATGTTAGATCACACCACTTTAGTGGAGATTGCAAAATATCTGTACATTCTTATTACAGAGTGCAAATAGTTCAGTCATTTGAAGTATGAAAAAAGTAGATAATGAAATGAAAGACTATTTGTAATACATGTTTACAGTCTAATACTGTATTAGCACAAAAGATTAACACTTATTGTATTTCTTCATCTGGCCTACACAGCATGTGCATTACAGGCGTAATGCAAAGCCAGCCTGTGGTGGTAATGAATGAATGGTAACATTAATGAATGTGGTATGTGTTTGTTCCACAAGCTTCATATCTGACAACTGGCCATGGCACTCACATGTTGCATTCTGCACCTCCAAAACCTTTGTGGCAAGCTTTCTATAGAAAGAAACATGCATAGTGTACCTCCTATGTGTATTTGTATCTGTATCTGATTAGAACAGATTATCTGTTCATTCGGAATAATGTGTTTGTATTTGTTTACAGTGGCAAGAAAAAATGTGAGAACCCATTGGAATTTGTTGGTTTTCTGCATTAATTGGTCATAAAATGTGATCTCAACTTCATCAAAGGCACAAGTATAAACAA
>CM074957.1:13839498-13857140 GCA_037577455.1 Pangasius macronema
CTATAAAGAATTGGCTTCAGAAGAACAAGATCAACATTTTGGAAATCCTATCAAAAACCCGTGGAATGAATTGAAGTGGGCTGTGCAAAGGAGGTCTTCTCGTGAGTTGACAGTGCTTTTGCAAACAACGAGTGGAATAAGATGTGCTAAGTTGGTAGACTCTAATCCAAAAACTCTGAGTGCTGTATTACAAGTAAAAGGTGCTTTAAGAAAGTATTAGTTAAGGGCTATACATACTTATGCAACCAGGTTATTGTAAGTTTTTTCTTTTGCTTGTATTTGCTTTTTACTTGAATTTTGTTGGCTGCTATACCACAGTAAAGGTGGGAAAAGATCTGACATTTATCTTGGTTTTATTTTTTTACAAAAGTCTGCAATTTTATCAGGGGTTTGTAGATTTTCATAACAAGTGTATACACATTTTTTTTATCATTAACCCCCTAGACTCAAAGTTCCGTGGATGGTTCCTTGCATCATAGCTGGCTGTAATGTTTAAGTCGGATGTCACAACCAAAAACACAGTTTAAAATTCGAGAGAGTATAGGACACGTACACAAAACGAGCTAAAAGAATTTTTGCAGTTAATGGCCATATCCCACATTTTATAATGTGATGTTTACAGAAGTTTAAAGGTCTTTATGTCACTGTTTTATGAATAAAGGAAGTCAGGAGTATTTTCCCGACATACACAGTGTGCATATGCATGGCTTGTGCTCATTACAATTATTTCCTACACGTTGCTTGGAGGTGTCAAGGGTAGCCATAGTCCCTGACACTCAACACTATAATTGCTCTCCTCTGTCTCCAGGTGATATGGGTGTTATTCTTTTATCATTCACAATGTTCTCCTCCCTCAGGGCAGAACTAAGACACATTCAATAGCCCAAAATGTCTGTTTTAGTAAAGCAGACACTATGATGTAAGACAGGCTCCTGATCTTGATTTTTTTGGAAATTTTCTCTCTCTCTCTCTCATTAAAAAAAAAAGTTAGGAAATGGTGTGTGGCCATGTATGTTTTTCAAGACTGTCTCATAGTTAAAAGAGTCAGTACCACTGGGGTGGTGGTCGTGTCCCAGTTGGTCGACGTAAGACTCTGGTTGACTGACCATCAACCACTAACTGACCCCCGTCCACACGCACAATTCCAAACACAGCCATGGTCTAATTAAAATTATGAGACATAAATATGTAAGTATCTATTGGCTTAACCTTATGTTACTGAACTTTCTGTCCATTCCAAGCTCCAAAATGGTCAAAATCTAAATGGCTGCTACATTTTATTAGTAAGAAGTCAAAGTGAACTATAAATGGAGAACAGCTAATTAGGTTAAAAAAATCCACACAGAATCCAGAATCAAAATTATAAGAAATTGTTAAAAAAAAAAAAATCAAGGCCAAAAAATTCTAGACTGTCTTGTCTGTAAGAGGCCACAAAATAAGTAAGAGCCAGATTTTGTCGTAGCTGTAAGTTTTTGCTAGCTTATGTTGGTTTGCTAGCTTATATGGTTATTTCAAGCTTTACATTTTCTTATTCTATTAACAGATAAATTTGCTTTTTTCTAGAAATAAATGTTTAAAATTAGAAACACATTATCTGCCAGTATAATAAAAAAAAGGAATAAATGCTTGAAATTAGTAACAATGTCTAGGAACAGGTTTAATAATCATATATTTGATTTATTATAATCTTATAGATGGAAATACTAGATAAATTAGACTGTATGCAAGATTATTCCCTTGCTAAGATGTCGTTTTTGAAGTCTATACACATCGGATGATGTGTCTTTACGGACGTAAAGTTATAGGTTAGTCGTTTTGACTGAAATCTAATCTACTCATCCTGTCTTAAGCTTTGCCCATAAACTTAATCACCCATTCTGTTTAGCACTCATGGGATGCTATTCTAGCAGAGTTCATGTTGAAGGGTATGCAAAACACACATTATAGGATATCTGACAAAGCTATTGCATAAATGTGTGAGGTTATATGAGAATAGTTGATGTAATTGTGAGTGTTTATGAGGCCAATTGGTGGTTTGTAAAATGCTATTCTATTTAGACTATTCATAATGTTCTCAACCAAATCGGCTTGCTAGTTGCAGGAACATTAGACGATTAGTTTTGTCTACAAGCTCTTTAGCTGGCTATAAATAAACACCTAATATTAGTTCAGTGTTAAGGTTTTCCCGAACATACCCAAACATATCTGCTACATTTTTTTTTGTACTCTTTGTACTCCAGCCCACCATTTCTGAGCTCGGAGGACAATTCTAGGCTCCACCTCCCTTCTGAAGCATGCGTGTGCATTACCCAAAGAGCAGCCGAATCCCTGAGTTGAATAAGCATCTCATTGTTGGGCGCAGGTGTGTGCTTGTGCCAGTGGCCTTGAGTACAGGATAAGGGAACAATATGCTGTGTAAGGGGACACCCTGAGTCAGCACATGGAGGTGAGGGAGGCAGATGGGATGAGATTACACAGGTTAGGACCTGCTGAAGATGGGGGAAGAGGGAGGGCCATTCAGGAGAAGGTTTCTTTATGTAAAGCATGTATGCCAAAGATAAAGCATGTGTACAGTATGTAAGGAATAAAACATGATGGAGCATGTTGTTATAAGAAGACAATGGAGGACCATTACCACCCTGAAGCTGATTATTTTCCAATAACTACATATAATTATACCACAGCAATTTGACAACGATTACAAGGTTTTTTTAGATTATATGACACATCATACACATCTGCAAAACAAGTTTTTTCCTGTTACCAGTTATATTATAACAGCTACTGCATAAAGTCATTTCTCTTGAAGTTTATAAGACAAAAAAAATGCATCGTCAGGTTATCCAGAAACCATAAAGCCCTCGATTCTGAAGAATTTTAAAGTGTCAGAAAACAAGGTTACAGCTTTATCTCTTACTGTTATAAAGTTCTGATTGACAATGGTAACTCCTTCCAATAATGCTAAATCTCTTCTCAGAAAACTTACCATATCAACGATTACAAACATTTTTTAATCTGCCATACAAGTCCCTGTGTTTCAACAATGATATCTTTGTTATTGTATATACTTACTCACGTCCAGTCCAATCGTGGATATCCCGTGATTTGATGTCAACCCATCAGCCACTGCATGTCACATGACTACATCACATGTTCCACTGTTCATCTGTTTCAGCCTAATCAGCACCACTGGAACTTTAAGTTCCAGTTTTTCTGTGTCTTTTGGTCAAGCTTTTGTTGCTGTTGATGTTAATTTGCCTGCCACAGTCTGTATGTTTTGTGTTTATTCACCGTCGTAGTTGCTTATTTTTAAACCGTGCACAATAAAAGTCTGCACTTGCATCCGCCTTCGCCTGTTTTACATGACACCTCAAGTGTTTGAGCATTCAGCACTGCTGTGGTATAAGTGTATGTACCCAGTAACAAAAACATCTTTAATTTAGAATATCCATTTGAAGTCAATACTCATAGTAGTTAACCCAAAAAGTGACAATAAACAGTATTCTCACTTTGAGACGAATGGTTTCTACAAGACGAGTCCTTGTGGTGTAAAGTCTTACCTGTTAATAGGGCAGTTTTGATTTCTTCTTCAAGAAATGTAGTCTAAAATCACAATGGTAATTCTTTCTAAGCAGTTTAATGCACAGGGCGCTTAGCACATTCATTTCTATGAGTTGGATGTCATGATTGATGACCTTCACATTATATACACCATAGTAGATAATCTACAAAGACAAGTCCTGAATTTGCCTCCCATATTTTACAGCAATTGGGATTGCTGGGACGCGCAGTCCAAATAATCCTCCATCTGTTTTTTTCAACAACCATCTAGATGTTTGCTGAGTATAAACAGGAAAACAGGATGCTGGGTGTGTTTGATGGCAGACTGACTGCTACATCATGGCGTTTCATGATTATATTGAGGTTTTTCTTGTAAAGCTGTGTCATTTCTGTCTTCCGGTGGTGCCGCCTGTCAGACAAAATAGAGCCCCTGATGGCCATGACATCATTGTTAAATAGGGTGTTTGCATAGAATCTCCCTTGATGTTGGCACGTGGCATAGACTGAAAGCTAGTGAATGAAAGTGACTGTAGGGGGTTATGCATGCATCTTCAGAGTGGTCAGGGCTTCAAAGAAACCTCAGGAGTCCTGGAAGCACACCTGTATATGGCATCACATGATGCTGAAGTCCACAAGGGACAGCCATGATTACTTCCATACGGCCTTCTGAAAATACAAAAAAAAAACCTTTTCCCAAACAAGCCTAAGATCAGAACGATGGGAAAAACCCACCCACATGTCCAGGACTCAGAAGTTGTGGAAACAACGAAGAGGTTTTGATGCATCCAAGATTTTCTCTGTGAAACATCAGGAGATAAGTTGATGAAGAATAATCACAGGGATTAGCTTGGAAGAAAGGTTGACCTGAAGCCAAGGGACAAACTTTTTCTTATAAGTGTTACTTATCAGGGGACTTATTCTAGTTCTGGGAATGTAATTGATTTATTTATTTAGCTAGTTAAGCAACATTAGCTCTTAGTGTAATTTATGGAAATACTTACAATATATGGTAGCACAGCCTTGACCATTCAACACAGTTGATAAATAGACTGTTGATAAAAAGTTTTGAAAGGAATTCTAACTGTTCTAGCTTTTCAAAGTTTCTACTTTGAAGCCTTTCTCAATAATAATTCTTCTGTGGTAGGGTTCAACACAGAACAAGCTGGAGACCTCTTTAAGGTGATAAATGTAATATTTTATGAGTATATGTGGAAAAGTAAGAAATAAAACATGACAAGACGTGCTGTAGTATGAAAATAATCAATAACTGGTAGTGTGATACACTACATGGCAAAAAATATGTGGACATCTGCCTATCATACCCCATTCACCCCATTCCAAAGTTGGTCCCCTCTTTGCTATTATAATAACCTCCACTCTTCTCATAAGTCTTTCCTCTAGATTTTGAAGCAATGCTGTGGGAATTTCTGCTCATACAGCCACAAGAGCATTAGTGAGGTCAGGGACTAATGTCAGGTGAGAAATCTTGGTGTACAGTCAACATAACAGTTGATCCCAAAGGTGTTCAGTGGGGTTGAGGTCAGGGCTCTATGCAGGCCACTTGAGAGCTTCCACCCCAGCATTGGCAAAACGTGACTTTATGGAGCTTGCTTTGTTCACAGGGGAATTGTCATGCTGGAACATATTTGGGCCAGTTTGGCGTAGTTCCAGTGAAGGGAAATCTTAAAGCCACAGCATAGGAAGACATTCTAGACATTTGTGTGTTTTCATCTTTGCAGCATTGGTTTGGGGAAGATCCATATATGGGTGTATTGGTCTGATGTTCACATACTTTTGCAGTTTATCACTACAAACCAGTATATAAACTAGTATACCACATGTAATGGTGGGGGTTCACCCTCAGAAAAGGTTATGCTGCAAGTTCTGAAGTGTTTTAATCCTCTTCTACTACAGCAATTTGCCAACACTAACCATTTTTGTTTATTAAAGAATGACATTTTTAATCCATTTATAGCTATGTTCAGTGTCCTGAGATGTCTGGAAAACATTTTACGTCCCTTGGAAGTTATATGAAATTTGTAAGGAAGTGATTTATGACAACTTGTACAGTAAAATCACAGTCTCTTAGGCAGCATGTAAAGGACTTAATATCATGACATGAAACAGTTGGTTCAAAGTGGGGGAAAAGGCTGCTTTGGGCACATTTGATATTTATCCAGTCTAGAATTTCATATATGGAATTCAGCATTGATTGTCTTTACTATGCAAGTGGCCATCTAAATAAAGGTTTCATCTTTGATAGACACAGTTAGACTAATTGGTAGTGTACATTGGGAAAATAATGTAGTTAAAGATGCATTGATACTGATACTGGTATCGGGTATTGGTCAAATACTGTTCTCGTACTTGTAAAAAATAGGTCATATACCAACATTGCATATGTAGTGTAAGTCTACTGACAGATGATGGCAGTGATCTGGACGTATTATTCATCAAAGGAAAGTAGATGGTTCATAGATAGTTAGTGGCTAGCACGTTTGCCTTGCACCTCCAGGGTTGGGGGTTCGATTCCAGCCTCCACCCTGTGTGCATGGAGCTTGCATGTTCTCCCTGTGCTTTAGGGTTTCCTCTGGGTATTCTGGTTTTCCTCCCCAATCCAAAGACATGTATTGTAGGCTGACTGGCGTCCTAAATTGTCTATAGTAAGTGAATGGGTGTGTGAGTGTGTGTATGATTGTGCCTTGCGATGGGTTGACACCCCATCTAGGGTGTCCCCTTATTGTGCCCCGAATCCACTGGCATAGGCACGAGGCTCCCCGTGACCCTGTATAGAAAATGGCTGGATGGAGGAAAGTAGACTGAAAATAACCCAAAACATCCTAAAAACATGTACATGGTACTTGGTCTGAAAAAAAAAAGGTGTTTTGGCCTCAGTGTCTGACTTTTTTCCAAGTATGCATGCGTTTCTGAACATGCCGGACACTTTGAGAGACTATTTACATCCACATACCATACATTCCTGTTCTATACATTTACATCATCAGTTGTTTATTGGAGACCAAACTTTGCCTTCCTTTCTTTGATTTGTTGGTGCATCTCTTCCTGTAAAAAAAAAAAAAACTCCCCACATTCCCTGCAGGTGTCTCTAGGCAACCGAGTGTGCTAAGCGAGAAAGAGGGCTGCCATGGAACGCTAGCTAAAGCTATTCCAGGAATGCAGATACGTGCTGCACACACAATAAAATGAAGCAGAACTAACAGAGGAAGAGCCAAGAGTGAAAGAATTACTAAACCTATTGGACAGCGTGGGCTTTTTTACATTTAAACTCCTATAACTTTTAATTGGGCAGAGAAGAGATCCAAATGACCAGATCAATTGCACAATTGTCTCTTGGCAGAATGAGACCGCACAATGTTGTTGTATTAGGGACAGAAAACAGTCTGTCAGTGTGTGACAAGCTTCTGCTGCCAAGGTATGTTCCTACTCATCGACATGTTTCAGTTAGTGAGAGTCAGTCCTAGTTATAGTTTTAATCGAGTGACCGGTTTTTAATAGGAACACCTGTACACCTGCCCAATTCATGCAATTATCCAATCATCCAATCATGTGGAAGCAGCACAATGCATAAAATCATGACATTCACATCAAGCATCAGAATGAGGGACAGTCTCACTGAAGACTGTTCTGGGCACTTGAAGATTAGAAAAACACTGGCTTATCTTTTTCCAGTCTTTACCTGTCCAGGTTATGTGAGCTCATCGTAGTTTCAGATTCCTGTTCTTGGCTGACAAGAGTGGAAACTGATGTGGTCCTCTGCTCTTATAGCCCATCCTCCATAAGGTCAGTGAGTTATGAGAAGCTTTTCTGCTCACCACAGTTATAAAGAGTGGCTGTTTGAGTAACCATAGTCTCCCTGTCAGCTTGAACCAGTCGACCATTGTCCTTTCTGGAGAGAGTAGTTGTTCCGGAAAGACCGACGTCTCGACGTCGAGTGACCTACAGAAAAACAAAAAGTCTGGTAACTGTGTAAACTCTAGAGGCTGTTGTGTGTGAAAATTCTAGCAGATCAGCAGTTTCTGAAATACTCAAGCCAGCTATTCTGGCACCAACAACTATGCCATGGTCAGAGTCACTGAGTTCACATTTTTCCCCATTCTCATGTTTGATGTGAACATTAACTGAAGCTCTTGACCTGTATCTGCATGAATTTATGCACTGTGCTGCTGCCACATGATTGTGACTATATGTCTTTAATTTACACGAAAGACACATCATGGAAAGATGCTAATGGCATATGAAATCCAGTTGGGACAACTTAGCATCATTTCATTTGCTCCAGAATTAATTATTAGCAGCATTTTAATTTTTTTCCAAAATGATTATTCTTAGTATAACACACATTTCTCCTACACCAAGACTCTGAATAAATCAGTTTTAGACATGAGGTACGCTGAGTAACGTTGGGAAGAGGCTGACACTTTCTCGCACGTCTTCCCTTTGATGAAACATAAGAGATTTCAAAGGCTGAGCATACTCTTATTTAAGTTATTGAAGGGGGCTCCAAAAGAGGGAAAGTTCTCCAAAGTCACTGGAAAGCCAGCTCTTTAGGTAAGGGAGGAGGGAGGATAATGTTTATGCATTAGATTTCAAAGGCTTCTTTCCAGCAAGGAAATCCAGATTTAAAGGTGTTCCTCTGCCAGAGGGATCTAGGGGATTCTTTTTTCCTCTTCTTCTTTTTTCCACTATTACTGTTTTTTCCCACACGAGTAAGCCATTGAGTGACATGGCTTCAGTTGACACAGTTTCCACAAAAGGAAGGCAGTGATTAAGCAAGATATGCATGCATTCATAATTCTTGTCAGAACATCAATGGAGTTTGGGATGCAGAAGAATAGCAGAAGTCCTATTAACTTCACCTATTCTTACAGAATCCAGGTCTGTCACTGGACAAACTTGGACATGGTTATTGATCATCCTGATAAGCAGCCAGAATATCCATCATTCTAACTTTCACTTTCAAGCAAAAAACAAAAAAGGGATAGGACATATCACTGAACTGAACTGTACTCATAGTTCCCTCTCAGAAAGCTAGCTGAAACCCTTCAATGGATTGTGATGAGTACAGCATCCAATACATAAGATTTAGGGCAGTGGTAGCTCAGTGGTTAGGACGTTGGGCTACTGATCGGAAGGTCACGAGTTAGATCCCCAGCACCGCCAAGCTGCCACTGGTGGGCCCTTGAGCAAGGCCCTTAACCCTCAACTGCTCAGTTGTATAAATAAGATATATGTGAGTCGCTCTGGATAAGGCGTCTGCCAAATGCTATAAATGTAAATGTATTTAAATAAATCAGACAGATGCCTTTATATCAGTAAGAAGGCCATTTAATAAGAAACTAGTTTTTCTCTCTTTCCCTCTCTCTCTCTCCCTCTCTCTCTTTCTCCTTCTCTGTCATACACACACACTTATCTTACTGTCATGTGAAGGCCTTCCATTGACATTAATTATTAATGCAGCTAATTAATGCTATGGCTACACCTCCATCTAACCCTATACTTAACCTCAGTAACCAAAAGGAAACCTTTTGGCTCTTTTAGTTTTTAAATAAAAGTTGAAGTTTGTGTTAAAAACATTTTTTTCGTGTGCCAACATTTGTTCCCCGCCAAGATATAAAAAAACACGCACGTACACGTACACATACAGTTTCTTCTGTCGATATATAGTTCTTCTGTTCCTTATCTCCCTGGGACATGTTTCATAACACTGTGCAATGCCATCTCCAGCTCCCTCTTTTTCAGGTGTTACTGAATTGGGTGAGGAAGACATGACAGAGATAGAGAATTTCACAGAGAAAAAACTTAAGAGGTGAGCAAGACGGAGAGATAGCGAGAGCACATAAGAAGTGTCTTTCTGAAGCAGCAGGAGTTTTGTGTAGTTTTGAATTTGCTCCACTTTAGAAGCCTGATGGAGATTTGAAGAGAACGGTTGAAAGGGACCTACACACTTTAGAAGTTAATTTGCTTTGGTTATTTTGTACTTTTTTCTTCATCCTCTCCTTCTTTTTTCTTTTAAAGCTTTCATATTCACACCAATTTAAAACAAAGCATAATTTTCTTTCTTTTTTTTTTTTTTTACAGTTCTTTTACCTCTTATTTTAATGTCTTTACACTTTTAAATGATCAGTATATGTACATGTTTCAGTGTGAGAAATAAGAAGCTCTGATTCATTTCATTCCACTTAAACACTCATTTCGCACTTCTCTTAAATGACAGCATGAAGTATGAAGAACAAAGCTGAGGTAATTATACATATGTGTTATTGGGGCAACAAGAAGCTGCCAACTTCATTTACCACTGTGTTTACCTCAACCCATTCTGTAAATGTATAAATGTCATGGCCTCAGCTTTTTCTATGACATAACAGTGAGAAAGTGGTAAAAGTGGTCTGTTGTTGGCTCTGGGCTGATAAATGGCCTGTTACACAATATTCTGTCCACACTGAAAATGTGCTGTCTGGCAGAACCTTGAGTTTAAGTCTGAATATTGCTGCACTGAAACTGGCAGTATACACTGTATATATGCCTAGTAATAATAATTACTAATAACTGGAATATTTCATGGTTTGTTTTGTGTAGTTCAAGCTACTGAAATTTATTCAGAGTCAAAGTGGGATAATAATTACAATGTAAGGTGCAAGTCATCACCGAGAAGAGGATAATGATAATTCAGATGATGAAGAGGATGAGAGAACTGCAAGAACACAAAGTGTCCATTGTCCATGGGGACACACTGAGAGTTGACCTCTCCCTTGACCAGTCTGTAAGTCTTTCTCTGGGGTCAGGTGGGAGGACTGAACTGGCACCTACATGTCTAGGAGGCCATTGTCCCTCCTGTTCCACCATAGTTGTCCTGAGTCTGTCTCTTACCCATGTTTTAAGCACTAGGACAGCCTTCCTGGTCTGGTGAGTAAACAGTGGGTGTCTGTGTGATCTGCTGACACTTGAAAGCCCTGCTGTCTCCCTCTACGATTTATATATTTATGTAAGGAGCCTGAAGAGACTTTCAAAAGGACTTCTGGAAGACAGAGATACTTTGGGGTGGGGAGAGGGGGGATGGGGTTGTGGGTGAAATCTGTCATATCACTCATGTCAATTCCTAAGAATGTTGTGCGAGATCAGATCAGTGTGTGTGTCTGTGTGTGTGTGTGTGTGTATGTGTGTGTGTGTGGATGACAGCTGGGAAAAGGAGTTTGTATTTACGCGTTCAGTTCACTAGCCAGATGCTTCAGGTCACATGACACACATAGGGGTGCCTAAGCACAGTGATGAAACTCAAGGATACACACAATCATGGTGTGGCCTGTGTCATACCACATTCTTACTATGTCAATTTGGGGACAGGCAACGAAGCCACCTAAAAAAAAAAAAAGAAAAAAAAAAAGACAACAATTGAGGTTAGCAAATGCTTTCATCATACTTTCATTAGGACATGCCCATTTACCATAAATCATTAATGCCACTCTGTGCTTTGAAGTGAGCATTCTGGATAAGCAGAGCGAGGGAAAGAGTCCTGAAACTGGAGAGCATAATAGTTGGATTAGGTCGGCCCTTCATGTCTGTGCGGCACTCAATTGAACTTCTTAAGATGTAACATCTTAGTCGTGTAGTACTTTTTGAAGTCCATTTGAAATCATAATCCTTCTTTAATCAAATCTTGCACAATTACTGGCACAGAAGACTCGCCTTGACTGCCTGCTTTTGGCACCTTTGATGTTTCTTTTTGTCTTTTTGTCTGTGTAAAGAGGCTATGCACATGTCTTGTCACAGGCTGTTTTTCTGTCCTTTAGCTGAAATACACACAATATGTTTCAGTGACATAAACAGCAAGTGGCACAACGTCGACAAATAATTTACATTTACGTGTACATTTACATTTACATCATTCCTTGTCCAGAGGAGCTTACAGAAGTGCTTTGCATTTTCCAAGATTATAAGGATTAGTAAGAGGACTGATATTCATAGAATTATTAGGTATTATTTATTAGGTATGCTGATCCAGGAACTGATAAGCTTTCAACCAAGAGTATGTTCATATATTGCCATTTCAATTAAATATGACATCAGCAATAAAGTGGAGTGAATAACAACAGGGTGTGTTTCAACATTTCAGATCCACAAAAGCATTTAGTAACCAAGTCAAAAGCATTAAGTAAATAATCATATATAGAAATATATATGATTATTTATATAAAAATATATAGTTATCTATAAACTGTAAGTATACTTTCAGAAATAAAGGTACCAAACTGCATCTTTCCTACCTTTAGTATATATTTTTCACCTGGAAATATAGTATACCTTTAAAAATAATTTGATATACATCATTAAGGACCACTGACGTACATTTTAAGCTTTACTATTTATTTCTGAGAGTGTAATGTTAATATATCTTGAGCCATTATTTCATATTTGATGAACTCAATACAGTTAGCAATAGACTTTTGCACAATATTGTACATACAATGAAATATGATGCTGTGCGAATATACTAAATTAAAGATATAGTCAGTGACATTATATAAAAATTAGCTCAGGATAGTTGCTTTGAAACTCAAAATTCAAACAAATACAGTTCTCACTTCAGTGTTCTCTCCAAAGCCATGCCTCCAAAAAAATGCCTGAATGCTAGTGCAAAAGATGGAGCATTTTGGATGGTCAGACATCTCCTGATTGTTGGATGTTGGTGGTCCACATGATTTTTTTTCTCCTATTTACAGCGCTGAAGGCCACAGAGCCTGGTAGTTTTCCGGATGAGGTTGCTCATCTGTACAATGTCAGTAACATAGTAACAACCTCATTTGCTAATTTGGAAGACATCAGCCCAACAGCCATCCTTCCGTAAAAAAAGTGTTTGATTTCAACATGTCAGTGTAGTAAGGCAGCACCCCCTCTTGGTGATCATTTCTTAAATCTCCTCACTCTCTCCAAGTAATAAGCAGATTTAGTACAAATTCCCTTCATGCAGGTTTCCTTGTGTGATTAAATGACATAACTTTTAGGTAGTAACACCTGACTGACTACAGTCAGCAAATGAATAAATAATCTAACTGGTCCTAAGCTATAAAGAGTAGAATATTAAGAGCGTGCATAAACTGTGATCCAAAACAGTATTGGCTCAGCATCCTCCCAATCAGCAAAGATGGTGCGTGGAATGTCACTGAGATGAAAAGGCTCAGCTTGCACAGCTGCTGGCTAGCTGTGTGTGTGCTATCATAATGTCTATAAGATGCAAGGAAAACGTTAGCAAATATTACTAAATGTGTTCTCACTTAAAAATCACTGAGCCCATCATTAAAATATGTTTATGTTTTTCAGAAGAAATCACATTTTGTACAAATGGCAGACATGATTAACAGGCAAGTAAAGCCTGTAATGCAAGTAATGCATCCTTTTCCTGATTGGCTGGCTGTTCATGGTCCATATCACTTTTGCTATTTTGGAAGATGTAAACAACTTTGGTTTTTTGACCATGCACATTTTCCAGCCATCCTTGAGTATAATATTTGGTTTAAAGCTGTCAGTGTAAAATGGCAGCCAAACAGGTGACAAAGAAATCCCCAGTGGCTCAATTATGCTGCGGCATTTTGCTGGCATTTAGGTCTCCCTTTAGAGGAAGAATTATAGCAAATGAATACAACCTTATTCCTTCTTGATCACTTTAATCCTGAGTATGAAAATGATGTAAGTCAGTCAACAGGTCTCAACCCAATTGAACTCAATTGGAAAAGCTACCAATTAAGGGAGTATCTTTTGGAAGAATAGTTTTCATCCCTCCAGTACAGTTCCAGAAACTTAAAAGCAGAAGATAAAAGTGACCTTACTACAACACTTTATATAGATTTTTCCCTTACATAGTCAGCCCTCTATAGTTCTAAGTTTACTAAAGGAAAGCCTGGCAAATTCAAGATTGCATGTTAGTCATTATGTGCATATAATACAGTTATAATGTATTACATAGTTTACATTGTAGTTTGTTTTATTATATCAAACATGTATGTTTTCATGTGTCCAAGAGAGAAAAATTGGCTGTGCTTTTGAGGCTGGAGGGGTGGCATACTCTCTGCCCTGTCAATCAGAGCAATACTAGCCAATCGTGGCCTCTGTGAGCTTATGCATGCAGAAGGATGTGGATAGCGCTTTCACCTGAGTGTGTTACGCTGCCATATGACGCAGCATGAACAGAAGTTTGCAAGCTTCATCTGTCTCAAAGGAAACACATGATATCCTTCACCCTCCCAGATTGATAGAGTCGTATGATAGTTAAGAACTAACTGCTGGGTAGGAATTGGCAAAGCCTAAATTAAGGTGAGGCTGCCTGTAGAGTATGCTTTAACAAACTTTCCTAAGTGTGTGAAAATTATTTGTCGATGCACTCACTCATATAGAGGTTTTGCCCTGTTGTAAAACCTGTGTACTGAAGACCCACAAGTTAGAAGTCTGAGAGCCGGTGCAGGGGCCACTCCACTGAACATAGTTTACTGAGCACAGCTTTGATCTGAGAGGGAGACTTGATCTGAGAGGGGCTTCGCTCTGTCCTTGGCAGTACTAAAAAGTTCCCAGAGCCGCCTGTATCACTTTCTCCCCGCTCTTCTGGGACCAAGCTTGTGTTAAACACTCTCCATTTCCAAATGGCCCATTTTTTTGAGTGTCAGAACACTGAATGCACAATGTTATACGTATGAGCTTGAATGCACAATGTTATACGTATTCTATATTATTAATATATTATTTTACTGAGCAAAGAATTTGTGGCTATGGTTATGCAGTAACTTTAAATTACTGTATATGTGAGATAAGACCACATAAGAACAGCTTTGTAATGAATCATCCTAAGGCCTTTACTGTTTGGGTGCAATGGATGTAGTTTTGAATTTGGGTGACATACTCACATATGTTAAGTGTTTACTGATGCTATCATCCATGGGTGTAGGTTTATCTTGAAAGTTGGTAGGGACACATGAAAGATAGCTTTCCTTCAGTCTTTATGGGTAATTTTGTAAAACCAGCTTTAACACAGAGAACAAGCACTCCATCGGTGATTTAAATATGAACAGGCTGTACTGGATGTAACTGAACAGTAGTTGAACCGAACAGATAATGAGTTCTAAATAGAGAAAGGTTCACAGGGCATCTGGTTTACACTACAGGTGTGCATCACAACTGGGATCCGATGGGACACAACTAAAAACTTGGCAGAAAGTGGTCAGATATGAAGCTCATGGGACAAACAAAGACCACATGTAACTGTCTGGTCCAGGTTACAGTGGTTAGTTAGGCTACTAGTTTGTTTAGGCTTATATTTTGGGAAATAGAGTCAACTAAATTTGTCAGAATATGTCACAGATTGGTACAAAAATAATTAATAACTGCATGAGCAGGATAACAAAAATCTTTATTTAAAAAAAAAAAAAGAAAAAAAAACTGTGCTAGTTTAGACCATGCCTGGTTGGGGTTTAAATTTGAATACAGATACAACATAAGCATGCTATGTTTGCTAATAGTCAGCCACTACATCCACATGTAAATTAGTGTGCAACAACACACACCCACACACACACACACACACACACACACAGACACAAGTAACACTTCCCAACATGTAGACAGTTATTCACACGGGGGTTACATATTTAAAAGGTGGGGTATTCTTTGCAAAATATATTAAGAGAATATCAGTCAACAGCAGTTGCTCTTGTTAGCATGCTTTGAAACTCACAGGAAACTTCAGTGTAAATATGGTTCCAAGAATGATGGTGATGTGGTTGCCACCTACTAATGAATAATGGAATTGCAGTAACAATATAAACTCCCATTACAAACACTTTCACGGTATAATAAAATTGAAACATTTTACTAACATTTTAAACTTTAAATAATTAAGTCAACACACTTATTGTGCTACAGTCTCTCCTTCAAATTTTAAGTATTATCAAACTGTTATCTTGTAACCAACGACTGTCCTTAATCTGAATGATATTATTGATGACTCATATCTCAAAGTAGTTGAAATTCAGAATGTCTCCACAGAATACCCGTTACTAGCATTGTACATTGTCACACAGTTATATCTCACATATTCAGCAACAGTAAACATTTGTCTCACAGATAAACACTCTATTGTAACAGACTCTAAATTTCAGCCACACAGTTCTTTAGTCTGGAGGCAATATCATAGGCTTGCCGCATTCTAGATTGCCAATTTTCAAAATACTCTGCATAACTCTCCTGTCTTCCCATTGGCTGCAGGTTATAGACCAGGTCTAGAGGCAGATGAGGGGAATTACTATAAAGCAGTTAAAAAGGAAAGAAGCCAGTTCCTCACTGCGTGTACAATTATAAGCATGAACCATTTTTTTTTCAGTGACTTTTTCCAGTCTGTATTTTCAGTGTCAGTGAGGGTGCACAACATGGACAGTAGCGTTCTGTTAAGTGTTCTACCGGCTCATTTACTTGCGGGTGGTAACAGGTAGTATGAGAGACTCGAACACCGCAACACTTCATCAACTGGAATATTAACTGGTTTTCAAACTCTCTGCCCATGTCATGCTGGATCTTTACTGGGAGCCTGAAACAAAGGGTGAATTCATTTGGAGATTTTTTTCCATAGCCATCTTCTCTGACTTTTTTGTGGCATAAGCTTGTGCAAAGCAAGTGTAATGATCTATGACGACCAGGATGTACTCAAACCCTTGTTTGCATGTCTCTAGAAGTAAAAAGTCTATGGAGACCAGCTAAAATGGGCATGTGGTGACAGTGGCAATGAGAGGAGCTCTAGTGGCCTTGTGTGTTTTTTTTTTTACACATCAGGCACTCATTCATTGGCAATGAAGTGTTCTGTGTCACTCTGCATACAAGCCCAACAGACCCTATCACGAAACAGACTAACCATCCTTTCCACTCCCAAGTGTCCCTTGTCTTTGTACAGTTCTTTGAACACAGTCTGGTGATGCTCTTTTGACAGAACAAGCTGGTCTCTTTAACCATTGACATGCCATCATCATTGATATACAATTTAGACCACTGTCTCAACAGAATTCTTACATCTACTGGCTCTGCTTTGAATGCTTATTGGGATGGCTTCTGATTATAGACTTTGTATTGCAGGACTAGACCAATAACTGGATCTTTCTTCTGGCTTCCCAAAATCTGGTCTAGGGTGAGAGGCTTGCCTAAGGGGTATGCAGGAATGTTGCTAACAATCTGCAGAGCATGCATGCGGGTTGCATTGACCCAGACAAGAGGGGTGTCCTTGTTTACCAACACTCCCTGAACAGAGACACTGATGGCTTTTGACTTACCTCTTCTGTGCACTTGCAGTGAAATGGTTGGTCAACTGGCATTCGACAAAGGCCATCAGCATCTGTGTTGTTTTTGCCAGGACAATATTTTATGGAAAAATTGAAATCTGCCAGCTGAGCCGCCCTCTGAGAGGTTATCATCAAGTAAGGTTGGCATACTACATCGCTAAGGTGTACCATACAATCATCCACATTCCACTGAAATTCAGCAGATGCTGAACTAAGGTCAAAAGGAAACTTTTCCAATGATATAATCCCCAGGGCGTTATGAAGGGGTCAGTCAGGGGTCTGCTTTCCTCATCTAAAAACCCTTGGTGATATGTTTTTCCCTGTTTCAGCACTGAAAACCAGGAACTGCCTATAAGAGGTTAAAGCATATCTTGGATTCTTGCAGTTAGTAGGTCAGGTACTGATTTTCTGATCAATTCTTAATAATCTCAATACAGTGTCAACGTCTCATCCTTCTTTCTCACACAAACAACAGGTGATGGATACAGTGATCTAGATTTTGTTATCCTCCCAGAGTTTAGCAAATCATGTAGGTACTGTTTAACAAAAGAAATTGTGCTGGAACACAAATGCTGGCAAAAAAACAACATAAAAGGGAGACACACGGGACAGAAAAACTCCCCACATGCACACACACACACACACACACACACACACACACACACACACACACACACCCAACAGGGGAAAGGTGGGAAGGTTTTATAATGAGGAAAGACTCCGGGCCCAGGTGTCCTCCATCCGCACTCAGAC